>CM038793.1:258186044-258229680 GCA_021764765.1 Vicia sativa
GATTTTCTTTTCTGCATCATCTACATCTCTAAAAAATCATCACGGCTTCTAATTTTGCCTCCATTCCTGATCAGGGAATTTTTCTTTGCTTTGTCTTCTTCCTAAAGTTTTGGTCTTATCATGGCGTATCTAGTAGGTTGGATCAATTTGAAGTGAACCCGATTCACACATTAGCATTTAACAGCGAAATTAGATCAATAATGAAAGAATAAGAAGCATATTTTTCTGAAATTGTAAGAGGACTACAAAGGATAAATATCCTAATGCCTGTAGAGCTAAGCTCCTACATAGGATATTCTATTCTATGTCCATCACTAACAAATGGTTTTCCAAAAGATACCCATATATCTGACTCCCCTAAACAAGGGTAACAAACTTTTCTCACCCCTTACCACATCATCATTCCCTTTCTTCCTCTTTTATTTTTCTAACATAAATTTTCACTCTGAGGGCTATGAAATGTCATATGAGGCCACAATCGAGGTCCTAACACATAAGCACTGGTGAGATTGAGACTAATTAGGAGAGCTTACGAAAACAACATGGCATGTCCATAAGTAGTTTTCAGTTTATTTCATAATCTCTTGGTAATAACTCGTGAAAACAGGTTATAGCTTATATAAAGTTTGACTATATTTTATCTTATGTTATAAAAGTAACTTAAACATAAGCACTTATCATATAAGTGCTTATGCTATAAAGGTTAATAGCAGAGTTTTTGATAGCGGCCGATAGTAGTGCTATTCAGGGAGAGTGGCGCGGAGGCCGGACGCGATAGGAAAAGCCATTGCAGAACAGTTCGGTCATCCCGCTATACGCTATCCTGCTATCCCATATTTGGGTCGACCGCTCCACTCTGCTATCCGGGATTGATTACTCTGGTTAATTGAGCTGTTTATTTAAACAAAGCCTTCTGAGTACATGCAATATGCAAGTCATACCTCGAGCATGTCCTGGTCCCTTGTTTTCTACAATGCAAGGTGGTTCGACCCAATCATAAGCTTTCACATGTAAAGATCCATAGAGAAGTTTGCTAAATACAGTCATTCCCGGATGGTCGTGGAGTGGAATAACTGAAGATGTTGGAAAACAAAATATACACATCTGCATCAATTGACACACATTATTTCAAGTGTAACCCTAATTTCATACAGTTTAAATGTCAAATGAAAATCACTATAATAGATGTTAAGATACAAACATACGACTAACCGAATAATAAGATCGCAATGATGACCAGTTTGGCTATATTTAACTGACACGACACATCTTCAATTAGGTGAAATACAAAAATAATAAATGAACATACACACGCATAGACATGAAGCTTGCATCTTTGTAGAGGCAGTATACTGATGTCATATAGCCTTAATACAAACACGCACAAACTGATTATCATAGTGCCGATTAATGGTCGCCATAGTGGATTATTTATATAACTTACGGTGGAAAAACAATCTAAGCCAGGAAACATATCATGTATTTACAGCTTATGAGCTGCTCGCTTTTACATGCAACACTTAGCTCATGAACAATTGTCCAATTGATGTACATACATGCCAAAGTACTAACAAACTGTAAAGCTCACGTAAAACTATCAGATTCATGAATGTCGATGTATGTTATTGGCTTAGCCCATCGAGCTATTCTACTCTGTTGATTAACACCGAAACAATCCAAGTCCTCGATCATCATCTGCAGCCTCCTCCTTAAGCCCAACATCAGCAGGTCGAATCGTGTCTGCTATTTCATGAATCGTGAATAATACTAATAGATCAATAATCCCTTACTCAAAACAGTGTAACAAATTTGTGCATTTCAAAGTTCAAAAATGAATGAAAAGTGTTCAGTATTGTCCCAAATAAAGTAAAACTAGCTAGAATCACTCATCAGTCATCACAATTAACAACTACCCATATTGCATTTTTAACTACAAAGCTAACTGAAGTACATTACATCACACTTCAAGGTAAAAACCAGAAAACTCTTCAATTTGACCATAAAATACAACCTCAAATTCTATAATTGAAGAGACATTAAAGTTGAATATTGAGAGTAATGGAAGAGACATACCTAGAATCAAAAGCTTGTGCAGAGGTTGGGAAGAAGGAGGGGGTAATCCAGAGGGAGAAAAAATGCTTTTACAGTGATCGTATAAACCCTGAATCTTGGAGTTTTGGTGCCTCATGCTAAAGTATCTTCGAAATGAAGCGAATACCATATCCTTGCTCTCTACAACTTTTTATCCCTAACTATAACACGACGAAAATAATTATTGTGACTAATGATGATAAAGTTAAGAGATAAAAAAACTAAATGAAGTTTTTATCCCTATTCCTAAACACTGCATCTTTAATATATTCTGTCAAAACAATATTTGTTGAATATGTCACTTCACACATACATAAGACCGACTGAATTGTAGAGGTTTTTGAAAAATAATGGTGAAAATAAAATTATTTTATAAATCAGAATTTGAAAAGATTTTCTAAAAAATATTTAAATATACATTGGAAAGGGAGGATAAAGAAAAGGGTTAATAGTTATTTTGTCTCCTGTCATATGAACTATTTTTTAAAATACTCCTATAAAAAAATTTGATGAAATCCCTAACATCTGAAGATTCTTCCACTTTTAAGTTTTAACATTCATCACGCAAGCTCATCAAAAAAGCTAATGCGACACTATTTTTTCCATTTAATATATTTTTGACAAATGATTTTAGTTGGTAAGATGACACAATTATCCCTCCACTAAAAAACAAAAACTAAAAGAGTGAGAGAGCCACATCTCGGTCAGAAAACCTAGTCCTTTTCTCTTGTTCATTCCTTTCGAGTTCATTATCTTCACGATAGCATTGAATCCTAAAAGTAGAAAAATTGGAATGTTCCAAATCAAAATTTTGTCTTCGTCTCCCCCGATTTCGATTGCACAAAAAATGGAAACGAACAATAACACATATTTCACATTATCGGTGGTTGAAATGTTTAATGGTTGTCAATTTTGACAACGTGCCATAGAGGAAGATCGTCGCAGCGAGAAATTAATGTTGTTGGATGTGTAACAAATCGGCGGTGGCGATCTGGAAAAAAAAGAAGAAAATGGAGGTTTTGAAGCACCAGCGAGTGGCTTGCAACATCGGAGCTGAGCGGTTATGTGTATTCATGGAGGTATGTCACGGTGACGAAATTGGTGCGGTTTCTAGCGGTTAAAGGATGTATGTCGATTCTATGATTTATGGCTTTGAGCTTCTACAATAATGGTGTTTGATGTAAACGATGTTGTTCGATTTCTACTTGCATCTTTTGTTTGGTTCTCGTGTTGTTTCGATGTTGTTGTGAGTGATCGAACACGTTCTATAGGGAGTGATGGATATTTTATTTTTATTTTTGTTTCTGTTTCGGATTTTAACTTTTTTCTCTTACTCTTGATTTTTGCTTTTTTTTTGTTTAGGTATGGTGTTGTTGTGTTATTTGCTTTTGTATTTTTTATTGTTGTGTTGGTGATGATGAATGTCGGTGCAAGGAGTGTGAGGGAGAGGAAGAGGTGTGTTGGTCGTTGGCGGTCAAAAATAGTGGTATGGATGAAGAAGAATGTGTGGGTGGTGTTTGTGAATGAGATCAAGAGATATCATTTATAAGTCATAGAAAGGAAGAGAGATACGAGTCGTGGAGGAGGGAAATATGATCAAAGAATATGTGGGTAACTCTCTCACTCTTCATGTTTTGTATTTTAGTGGAGGGGTAATTGCGTTATCCTACCAAGTGAAATACACAGGTGGGAAATACATTAAATGGAAAAAAAATCAATGTCACATTAGCTTTTTTATGAGCTGGCGTGATGAATGTTAAAAGTCAGAGAATCTTCAAATGTTAAAGGAATTTCATCATACTTTTTTACAGAGTTTTTTCAAAAATAGCCCATTTGGTAGGGGCAAAACATCTAATGACCGTAAAGAAATTAAGCGAAAGTAAAAGAGTTAAAAAAAGAGGAATAACACCAGAGATTTATAGAGGTTGATCTTAAGAAAGTGACTTATTTCTCTCAGAATTGATCTTAAAATATCAAATAATGAATCAAGATTCTCTTGAATATATATTTTGCTTCATAATCTTCCTCGACCACAATGTCATTTGTTGGTTGTTGAGTCAAGATGAACTTGTTCATACGAGGGTCGACCAATAGATGTATGAGATAACATTGGTTGTCGATAGGTTATTAGGGTTTACTTGAAATGAGTGATTATTAGTGTTGGCTTGAAATGATAGGAATTGAGGGTTATGCCTAGTAACTTCATCTTATCGAATAAAATGTGAATGAGTCATGTTCGAGCTCTTAAGTCTTGAGCGACTACTGTAAAATATAGTGAAATATTATATCGGTGGTGAGTATAATGTTGAGTAATGATACAATTAATGTGTTTCTTTTATATAATCCCGAAAATTCATTTAATTATTTAAATGAATTATTAATGATTATTTGATGGAATTTAGTCGAAGAAGGAAATATCGAATAATTATAAGAGGCATTATTGGATTAATAAGTTAGTTGAAAGATTAAGCGATAATCGGGTAATTAGTCGGGAATAATTTTTATTAGAAAATAATATTAGTTTTTATTAGAATATTAAATAATATAGTTGTATTAAATGGTGTGTGGCAATAGCGAAATAGGGTGTTAGTTTTAGACCAATTGAAGATTGAGCAGGGCGTTAGTTAAATCAAACAATTAGTATTTATAAGTGGCTCCATCTAAGTGGCTAGGGTTGGAAAATAAAATATAGAACAAACCTACTATGTGAGAGAAAGGAGAAAGTAGAAGGAACAAAGCTAGCGGAGAGGAAAATAGGAAGAACTTGTCTCAATTATACCGGTAGTGTTAAATTAATGTCGATGAATTGAATTAAAAATCAAAAATTCATAGTAGTTTATACTACGCAAAATTAGGTCAGTTAGACTCATGAAATTCGCCGAGTAATTCGATGCCTTGATCCAGGTAAGGGTGAGGTTAATTTTATAATCGGGAGTATGAGGATTAACATGTAGGATTAGGTTATGTAAATTTTTGTGATTGTGTTGAATTTGTTGAGTTTGATGAATTTTGTGAATTACCATTGATGAAATTATGATGAATAAAAATTGCATATGTTCTTCTTGTTATTGGTGTTTGGGTATTGTAATTTCATAATTGCTATGTGGTATAATTAATTTCTACGAATTGAGGTGTTTTGGAAACATATTAGATGCAAACTGGGTGAAATTAATAAGAACAAGCGATCTGAATAATCTTTGAAGCGTAGGAAGAAGAAGGAGTTAAGGATTGTCCCAAGTTGGTGAAGGAAGGAAAAGTGGGCCCCACATGCAAGGACGCCCCTAAAGGACCAAGGTGGGCGCACCACCCTTTAATTGTGTATACTTAGGCCTCGTTTGGAGTTTGTTTAATTAGCCGGTAGTTTTGTGTAGAAAATTAATTAATTACCAACATGTTATGCCTAGTAGTATAAATAAAGGAAGAAAAATGATACACACGAGGCAAGGAGAATCACCCAATAGGAGAATGAGTGCCTCATTATCCTTATGCCTTATTTGGAATTTATTTAATTGGCGGTTGGTTTTGTGTGGGTGACCCTAAGTGCCTTATGGCTTAGGGTGGGTTGTGTTTGAATATTGAAAGATAAACATGGGTATGTACAGAAGAGGGGAGGCGGTGCCCCAGTGAGGATACTCACTCCTTTTTGATTTTTCCCTCCTCACTTTGTCACGTTAGGTACATGTTTGGCTTGGTGTATATTGTTATGGCACATTGATTTTCTTTGGTAAGCTTAGTTTATATGAAAAACCTGCACGGCGCACACATACACACACACACACACACACATATATATATATATATATATATATATATATATATATATATATATATATATATATATATAAGGAGGATCAAATTACACAGAAGAGTTACAACATAGTTACACTCGCTCAACGTCACTTCAAATTAATATTTTTAAAATCAACCGTTGGATTGAAACATACCATCATATAGATCATACATATAAAGTTTGAGATTAATCTATAAAGATTTATTATACGATCAAGATATCCAAAAATAACGTCAAAATGGACTTTCATATAACGTTAATTTTGATGTATTTCAAACGTAGTAAATTATTATAGATTAATCTCAATTTTATAAGTATGATTTATATGATCGTATGTCTCAATCAATGGTGAATTTAAAAATATTAATCAGTGATGTTTTGGCAATGTAACTCATGTTGTAATATGTGATCCTCCTCTCTCTCCCTCTCTCTCTCTCTCTCTCTCCTATCTCTCTCTCTCTATATATATATATATATATATATATTATATTACAGTGAAGTAATATGAAAATTGGTTAATTGGAAACATGATAAAAATTGTAGATAATATGAATTGATATAGGTTTTCCCTTCGTCGATGTGGTGGTAAAATATCGGTTAGCGAGACGATTAGTTATAGGAGGAAAATGACGGTTTAGCACAATTAGTTTAGCATAGCGAGTAATATTAATGAGTGAAATCAATTATATCATTAGAAATAATGTATCGGATGCTTAGATGAATAACATAAATAGCGGAATAGTAAAATAGTCCCGATTAGCGAATAGCCGAATTAGGCGGTATAATTAGTTGTCAAAATTAAATGAAATTTGACGGGTAACTAAGATAAATTAGTAGGTAATTGTGGTTGACTTATTTTGTTGAAAAGATGTTGGATGAATTGATTTGCAGGTACAATTGAATAACTCAAATTGTCTCGATTCGTGGGCATGTTTAAGTTGTAGGTTGAACGACCAATGTTGGTTTAAGTTGATGTGATTGATGCATGTTTAAGTTGTTGTTTTCGTTGTTGTTGTTCTGGTTGTTGTTTATAATATCGTTGATTGTATGTCATTCATAATGTCGCATACATTGCATTGATTAAGTTGGCCTTGATGGCACCACGTTGAAGTTGAAGGCTTATGCCTTGTTGAAATGCCTCGATAACCTGGCATATGTTTAAGTTGAGAGTTCTGCTCTGAATGGTACCACATGCATTTGCATAAGTTGAGTCGTATTTGAGTTGTATTTCTGGAATTGTCGTTATGTTGTGTGTTGACTGATTGCTATTTGTTTGTTGTTGTGAAGCGGTGAATTATTATATAACTCTTAACTAATATATTAATCATCATATTTTTGCTTATAATATTCGATATCTCACCCCTTCTACTGTGATGTTGCCTCTACATGGGTAACGTGCATGTAATCAAAGAGAGTAGTTATTTCCATTGATAGTTCGAGTTTGGTATCATTTGCTCTGATATGTAGCACTCGGGGGGATAACGCTTGTTTTGTTTATAGTTGTTTATTATTGCATTGTTGAAGTTTTAAGTTGTTTATCGGAGTTTGATCATTGGTTTAAAGTTTTTCATTGATTATTCAAGTTAATTTGTTTTGAAGACTAAACAATTGTTACTATTCTTTTGATCATTATGTGCTATGTGAGCAACTCGATTTTCAAAAATCATTTAAATTTGAAAACTAGTGAAATCGCCACCTAATTTTATTTGTTCCAAAGGAGGGAAAATATAGATAAAATCCATAAATGCGGATAAGGTGGTGACCAAAAAACATGGAATCGGGAGTCGGTTATGTAAGAGGAAGGTAGCACCTCTTACATCCATATCTCGATGGGACCCGTTAATTCTAAGTGTGTGTGTACATTCGCTAATCTCTAAGTTATAATTGAAAAAGCGAATTTGTTTATTATTATTTTGAATTTGTACGGTTTGAACCGGTGCCTACGTATTCCTTTGTGCAATGGGAAAGTCAAAACTCCGTAGTTCCTCTCAAAAAGGTTTTAAATTGGTTGTGTTGATTTTATAAGTAAAAATCGTGCATTAGACATTTCAAATGCTTGAACTTGGACTCGTTTTGTTTGTTTGAAAAGCTTAAGTCCTCATTCGTGTTTGAAACGACTATTGCACACTCTTTGTCAGAAAAGAGTTTGATGATCGCATATGAGCGATAAAAGAGTTTGAATGAGTTATTTTATTTTCATGTGGGAGACAAGTATTGGACCATAAGCGTTCAACGGCTAACGCCCCAATTACTCGGATGAGTGGACAGAAACATTCTAATCATCTTTTTCTACCTAAAAGTTTTGTTAAGAAAAGGTGAGGTGAAACAAGGTTCACGTTAATTAAATTTGATTAAGACACCAAACATACGGGCGAGGGTCGATATTGGACTGACTGCCATATGCTTGGGAGGAAGGAGAAATAGAATATTTATTTATGAAAGTATTTTTGAAAAGAAACTCGACGTTGGATTGAGGTTTGGAACTTTAATTATGAAAGCATTAAAGACACGTCTTTGAGATGAAATGTGGAATCGGGTTATGATTAATCAAGTATATGGACTTAATTAACCTCGTGAGGATATGCTCCTATCTGACCATGAGACCATGGTGCATGGAAAATTGGTATATAGACCAATGTTATTTTGAGTTATGATTGATTAAAGCAACAGGGCTTTAATCAATCTCGTGAATGGCCATGCCGTCCCACCATGAGACCCTTAAATCGACATATGAGTCAATCAAAGTGGAATCGGATTAATTTTAATTTTTATTGTGTGTAAAGTGTACAATGGTGAATAAATACTAAATGAGTAAATAAATAGACAAATATCACACAATACTGGAAATTTAAATAATTATTAGAAATGATTTTTACATTTGATGAAAAATCGACTAATAGTTTAATCGATAAATCATCTGAGAGCCAATTACTATTTAGTACATCGCAACAAACAAATTATTCGCATAAAAATAAATTAATTGAAAAAAGATAAAGTTTAGAGTTAGCCTGTATTGCAGTGATTCTGGGAGGTGCAAAAGAAATCCGGAGATAATACTCTTAGCCCAAATAAAGGCCCAATGAGCCTTGAAAAACCCCATATGGAGTGTCGGAGGGTGATGCATCGTTGATCGATCGAAAACTCGAGCAGGAAAGCGATAATAACCGCATATATCATGAAGATAAATAGTACAAATAAATAAAGAAAAGAAAATTCTAAAAAATCTAACTTAAAAGACAAATGTCACCACCAAAAAAAACTTGATCTAGTATTTAATTATTATCATTATCATTATATTTTCCCTTAAAAACATATTAGTCACTTTTTTTTAATAATTAATTAATAAAATAGTAGTAATAATAATTAACTGATATTATATTATACTAATCCTATATTATTAAACAAAACAAAATTAAAAGAAAACAAAATACTCAAACTGTCTTTTCTCACTCACGATGCATCGTTCAGAAAATCCCATCTCCTTCTCTCAAACGCGAATCACAAAACGAAACCCTCATCTCTCATTCTCTTGATTCCCGTTGGAAACCCAGAAACGTCTCTCTCTCACGATACCTACACTCGTTATCTCCCTCGACCTCTCTCACTCGTTTCCCAAACCCAGACTCATCTCTCTCTCTCTCTCTATCTGTTGAAACCATAACCTAATCTTTCTCGATTTGGCTCTGTTTGGCTTATTACTTCGTTTCTCTAACGTTTTCTAATGCTTGATGATATTGATTGCAGATGTATAACAGATTTGGCCGAAAATCAGGGGTTTCGAAACCTAGACTTGAAACATGATTACGGTGAATGTTACAATACCTGAGTCTTTGGAGACGCGTTTGGAATGGCTTTCGAACTTCGGGTGAGATCGTTCCTTGCTTCTTCTTTCTTCTTTCTTTGTATCAGATGTTTGGTTTACGAAGCGACTTTTCGAAGGGTTATGTTTGGGAAAATGATGAATACCTTAGGTTTTTTGTTCTGTGTTGGCTATTGAGTTGTTCTTGCAGTTGGTAATGGTATCTTGTTTCTGCTTGGATGGTTGTTTTGCTCACGGTATTGGATTGAGCTTGATGACACTACTTGGCTTATACTTTTGGTTTTGAATGGAATAGTTACTATGTTTTAGTGCAGGTTATGGTTTTGGATGGTTGGTTAGAACATATGGCATTTTGTTTTCTTGCTTGTGGTTTTGGATTGTAGAACAAGTGTTTTATCTTTGGTCTTGAGTGTTTTTTTTGTAAAGAACAGATGCTCAGCTGATTCCCCTTTTTTTCATGTGTTCTTGAATGTTATAACAAATATGTTTTGTCTTTCTTTATCTCACGACATACCATGCTTGTATATTGGTTATCCTCGATTTCCTATGCCATTTTCGATTGGTTTGAGCAGACCTCTACCTTGGTCCCTGTTTACGTGTTGTCTCTTTTATCTCATCATGCAATTCTCATTTGTCTCTCCTTGGAAACACAATCTGTTGCCTCTGTATTGCTTGTAGTTATTGCTATTTTCCTCTTTCAGCTATGGTTTTTGCTATGTTGTTCGGTTTGAAACTTGGCTTTTGTGTCTTTCCTGCTTTCTTCTTGTCACACTATACTTAGGTGAGAAAATTTCACTTATCTTGATAACCATATTTGTTGGGTAAAAATGCTCCTTGTCTGCGTCTATTACGCTTGCCTATTAAACATGTTGACTTTATTTGGTGACTTTTTTTAATTTGACAATTATTGGGCTAATTTTTTGGAAATATGATGTGTTATCGATTTTCCACCTCACATCCTTTGAGCCAACAACAAAAGTTGTTGTGATTTGTAATAGAGGTAGTGGTCGATGAAGGAAATTTAGTTACGAGGCTTTGGTCGTTTGAAACAAATAACCTTCAAAACACGATTCCCAACACAACCCTCATGATGAGTCTAAAGAAATAATTCTTTTGATTTTTCGTATGAATTTCGTTTATGTTTTGTCGCTAATCATGTTCACTTTTCCTTGTTTTATGTAACATTGGAATATGGCAATGGTGGTATGGAGAAAGTAGAGCAATGTAGAAAAAATGTGCGGATAGACTTGAAGACATGAAGACCTTGAAGGCGCTACGAAAGTTTACTTTTCTAGGATTTAGAATTGTAGTTTACAAATCCTTTGTAACAAAATTGTAATCTCCATGATAGAATTTGAATAACTTTGTAAATTTTTTTTGTAATTCACAATTGTAATTGAATTCCAATGAAATAATAATAATAATTTTTCCCTTTTCAACATTGAACTTGTAGTTCCATAATTTTGTGTATCTTGAGATGAATGAATACAAACTTGAGTACCATTTGCATAGCATTTCGATCGAATGAAAATCCACACAAAAAGAACGGAATTAATCCTGGCTCGAGTACCTTTGCTTGAAATGAGTAACACTCAATATGAATTGAATAACTACTCGTAACTATCTTTCTCCGCTAGCGAATTCAAATACCAAGAACGGTATCTTTCCCTCCATCGAACTTAAATTTCCCAAGTAATAAAGAATTCCTTTTAAAATTTAAATTCTAAAAACAAATAACTCCTTTTCGGACAAATAATTCCGAACAATTCCTTTTGAACCAATAATTCGAAACCATTCGAAATCTCTTGAATTTTGAATTATTCTCAAATTGAATCGGTAACAAAACCAAATCTTCCGTCGAGATCCAACACAATTCTTTTCCACGAAAATTAAGCCACAAAGGATGAACGTCTATGCAAAACAATGAGGTCAAACAAAGGGGAAATTTTGGGGTGCGACACTATGTATATATTATAATAAGTGGCTTGTTGTTGATTCTTGGTTGAAAATGTAATGTCTCATGTCTTGTTGAAATTTTGGCACTCTGATTTTATTTATAATTACCGGATAGAAAAGGGGTGTTACATTTTATGTTATCATTAAATGGTGTGCTACATTTTGGTGATATATGTGGTTTGGAAGAGAACCGTTGGTGATGATTATTGTGTGTACATTGTTGTGGCATCTCATGCATCATGTATATCTAAGGTAGGTGTATTAGTGAGTTTGGTGAGCGAATTAATTAGTAATCTAACTCTAATCTTCAATATTAGTGATACGATTGATTAGTAACATAATTCTGACATCTAAAAATTGGTGAGTAAATTGGTACCACATGCATCTGTGATGAGGAGATGGGTGTATTGCATATACATTCGTACTCATGATTAGTGATAATTTTGAATGATATAAATATGTTGATTATTTAAGTAATGTATCATTTATTGCTTTATACATTACTAACATTTTTTTAATGTATTCTCATCCCATGTTTGTGTTGTGGTGTTTTATACTCTTATGATACATATAATAATCGGTAGAAGTCGTAGTTGATGTTGAGTTTAAGGACAACGTAGAAGCCTTCTTCATTTATGTATCGTTTTTTAGTTATGTTTAGGTTTTGCGAGTCACTATGACATTTAACACCGAGGACAAGTTTCTTTGTTACATTTTATGTTTCTAAGATGTTTTGAGCTATTTTATTAAATATTGATCTTTGAGTTTTTTATGTTTATCCCTATGTTTTAATATATGAGTCGACCCATAATTCTCGATAGAAGCGGTTAAAAGTTTAAGATCAACTATTAATGCGATGGTGGGTAACATTTTAAACATTCGAGATCTTGTGGAAACAAATTAGAGGGGAAGCCCATGTAATGAGATACATGTGAAGTTATGTAAAGATAATCATTGTCGATAGTTAGCATTGTACTAGTATAATCGACCATGGTTTGTGGCGAGGGTTGCAAAATCTAATTTATTTTGTATAAAACCAAATTACTCGAGTTATAAATGAAATAATTTGTAAGAAATGCATGAGTCTCGTCATGCCTCTTGCTTTAAGTTTTTTTGTATTCAAAGCATTTACTTTAATGTCATCAATTTCATTTGATTTTTATTATCTTTATCCAAAATTTATTGCAATTAGAATTTATAGTAAATTCTTTAACATTTACATTTAACTTTCAAACACAAATACTTTTCTTTGCATTTCTTTCTACACAAATTACTTTAAACTCATGTTTGTTTACTAAAGCGTCCATAAACACTCTCTAGTCATCAATGAATACTACTATAACATCATAAACCATAGTCATGACCGGTGTCGATTATTATAACCACCAGCAGTATGACCACCATGAACCATATTGATCATCTCGAACCATTACCATCATCTATTACCACTCTTACCACTCTTACCACCACTCTAACACCGAGAGTCTCCATTGATCATTATCAATAACCACATTGATCACCATATTAACCAATCTGATCACCATTATGAAAACTCCATCTATAACTATCATTTTAACCACTATAAATTATTGCTAAATAAATATAAATTTAATTACTGTTTTAATCCTTTTATTTTATCTCATTCACAAAATTAGTTTTATGTTTCAAATTCAACCAAATTTTATTTTTCATGATATGTCCATTTTAATGACATGTAACTTTTATATATATATATATATATATATATATATACCCCTACTAATATTTTGCATTCAAAATTAACCACGTTAGCATTTTTAATGGCATGTAAATCTACTATTACAATTTTTTTTAAAACTACTTTTATAAAGTCCCACAAAATTGCATTTAAATAGAACCCTAAATTAATTTGATTATTCCTCAATATTTATCATTGTATCTTAATATTTATTTAAAGAAAAAAATTTCTATTATTATATTGCGTTAACACGTGGTAAAATTACGAAAGGCTCCTTGTATTTGACCTAATAAACTTCTATATAAATCACCATCATCCCACCGTAAGAACCTCATATTTAGGGTTCGTCTTCTTTTCAGCTCTGCGGCACAAGGGTTAAATCTAGGTTTGTGAAATGGATACGTGTGTCTTCACCTCTGAACCGAAATTATCATGCATCAATACAAGTTTTGATTTGATTCATAATTAAGCTTCGAGGTGTTAGCACGTATCCGTTTCTCTATCTATTTCGATGTCGTTCTTGTTCGTCCTCGGTGGAAAGTTTTATTGAAAGTCTTATTGAATTGTTATTTACTTATTATGTTGTGATAATTGAAACCGTGTATCGTAAAAGATGCAGCTGCAGATTTTGTTCAGATCTGATTTTCTGTTAACGTTTCTCATAATTACGGACGAGTACTATGCAAAAACTCTCACGTGTAAGTTGTTAACCATGATTGTTAGATAATGTCATAAACACTTAATATTTAGTGCTTAGGAATTGAGAGAAGGAGAAATTTAAGCATCATGGTTGGATTTGATCCTTGCAGAAAGAGATCTGCACTTGATTATGAAGAGAAGAACTTTTTCTGTGATATGTTTCATTATAAAAAAAAGGCTTGAGGTCGGTTTACTTTTCAACCCAGAAAAAGATTTAATTTTACAATCTTAAAGTCAATTTTTGTATAATCCATTAATGGTTTTAAGTAGATCACAAATTACACTAATTGCAAAATTAAGGCTCATAATAAAATTTGACAATACGCTAAATCCCAATATCAAACAAATTATTGATATTTTGTCTGTACAAAAATGTAGATCTAACTTCCTCTCACTTGAAAATCTTTTTGGAGCTAAATGTAGATCTAAATTCTCTCGCTCTTGAAAACCTTCTTGGAGCAAGTTGTTGTGAAGAAATCATTAATAGATTAAAAAAAATAGATTTTAGGTGCAGAATTTATATTTAACATTAATGAATGAAATCGTAGTTAGTGACAATGATGCAATTAAGCTAAGCCTTATAGATATTTCCCACTCAACCACTTCAAAAAATAATAATTGAGAAAAGCAGAAGTAGAAATGCAATTGAGAAAAGCAGAAGTAAAGATGCAAATTACCACATATTATTTAGAATTTTTTTAGGAGGCACCTTTTTGAGATGGTGTTTAAGTGCAAACTTTTTTTAAAAGCCATATTAGCTGGCGTGTTAGTGCAAAAGAGAGTTTACTTTTTTCTATTAAAATTTAAAAACGGGACAATGTTATGAAATTAAACTTTAAATACAAATTTTATTACAAACATAACGAATAACATTTACATGGATTTACTTTTGGTGGCCTTAGACTCGAAGATGATTAGCGGTTCCACAACCGTGTCTTTTCCTAACTCGTATTTCATGTCTAACTTCAAACTGTTGTGGTATGGTTGATGACCCTTGTGGTGTATGTGATAAGAATCCATGTATTCCTCTAGATCATGGCTTGAAGTTTCTCTTTCGTATAGGCGTGCTCATGTTCTCAAAGCTTGGTCGTTGTCTTTGAGGGGTTAGGGTTGATAACACTTATCATTTGAATAGGTGAGGTCAAAAGGAATTTGGGTGTGTAGAGATTGTTACCCATATGATTATTAGGGGTTTGATATGATGATGGTTGTGGTATGTTGAGTTGGTTAGAGAATATTCTGGGTATGCCAATATCCGGCTTAGGTGAGATGAAGATGAGCCCATATAGGGGTGTTGAACATATAGTCTTTGTTCGGAGTATTGTATTTGAGTCTATTGATATTGAGGTTGAGTGTTGGTGGTCTTGTATCGTCAGGTTGTTTGACGGGAGGTTGATGAATGTTAGGATTGTTGTTGGTAGTGTTGTTGGGGTTGTTGTTGGTAGTGTTGGGGTTGTAGTTGGTAGTGTTGTTGTGGATATGAGAGTTCAAGGTATGGAATCATAAGTGGATCGGGAGCAACGTAGTTGTGTGAGCGACATCTAAATTTTTTCGTTTCCTAAATAAAATGTGTAAAATAAAGTGTATAAGATAGTATAAAAAACAATATCATATTAATCAAAGAATATTTGAATAAAAATATAAAAGATAAAACTTACAAATGTGGCAATGTTTGCTCTTGTTCCTCTGTGAGAATCTCCCAAAGTCGGAAGAACCATGATTGGAATTTTACGATTATGTGAGAGTTGTATAAGAGAGTGAAGGTTGGTGATGTAAAATAATCATCTGAGGCGCCATATTTATAGGCGACTCCGTCACCAACTAAGTTAATGAGGTGGTTGGGGTCATGTCATTGCGGCATGTACACATATTCATCACGATGCTCTGCTACTTCTTTCTCCCATTTACAAGTTTGAGACCTTGCTCAATGTATACAACAATTCCTTCCAATGGTAGCAAAATCGATTATTGGTGCGCATCGAAGGGAAGTAATTTGACACAAAATCAAATGCGAAGAAATAAAAATGGTTGTTCAAAAGGCAAGCGTATCCAACTGAAATGGGCGACCTTGACAAACTAGAAAGAAAGTGTGGTCTATCTTTGTAACGTCGGTTTATTTAATTAACTAGTTAATTAAATATTTTCGAATTATTTCGATTTAAGTTGTCGAGTTGTTAGTTGATTTAGTTGTTTAATTGTCGAATAGTCATTCGATTAATATTAATAATAATATTAGTTGATTAATAATAATATTAATAATAGAATAATTGTTGTTGGGCTTGTTGTAGTGGTAGTATGTAGTAAAGTGGGAGTGAGAGTAGTAGGCCCATTAGTGTACTAAGATTTATTATTAGGTTTATTTAAAGTAATAAGTGATCGAAAAAATAGCTAGTGTACTATGTTTACCGATGTAATAATAATGAGATTTACCCAGTATTGATCTAAAGGATGCGTAAAATCTTGAGTGTGATGATCTATTCAATTGAACAAAAACAATAGTTTTGAGTTTGGTGGAAATAAATCCTTGCAAAATGTAAATTAACGCTATATAAAGAATTGACTTTTTATTTATTCAAATATGCTAGGGTGAGTGTATAATTTTCCATGTAAAACCTTATTCTTTGATCTATTCAAAGAGCTCATATGCTTCAATTATTGATTCTCAATATTATCTTTTCCTAATTCCTTAGTGAAAAACCTTTAACCTTCTCCTAATTTAGATTTTCATTTAAATTAGTAGAGGTTAAGCATTCAATTATCAAGAACTATTCTGGTTATCATAGGATTACCATAGTCGTAGGTGAAATCCTCAATAGTATCATTATTCAGAAAACCTTAACACAACTGTCGCTCTAATGTGTTAAAATAGTGAAATCCTATAGTCCCATAAGGTCAAACTACAAATTACTCTAAATAATAAAATTGATGCATAAAGAACTAAATGTTGATTAAAACAAAGCGATCAATATTCTTAACATAGAAAATTAGGGACACACCATAGCATTGGGAGGTTTAGCCTCTTATAGAATTCAAAAGTATCATAATCAAAATATTAGATATAGACATTACAATAGATCGGGGTCTTCGATCTTCAATTGCTCTCGCGCATGAAGAATTCTCCGTTCCCAAAGCTGTTGAATCTCTGATCTTCTATCGTGAATTATTCTCCAGTTCCAAAAGTCCCTTCTCTTTGGTCCAAAACATGTTTTAATAATGCTAGGTTATCTCTCAGCGGTGTAAAATGTCCATAATGCCCTTGTGCCTCAACAGTACTAAAAAATTCCAAATATTGAAATATTTTTCGCTCACTAACACGGGCGTGTCGGATGACACGGCCATGTCGACATGCTTCCTCTCTTCTTGCGCGTCTTTGTACCCCAAAATTTACCCTATTGATTTAGGCATATGTTTTATCATAAACATTATATTGCATTGCATTCATACATTATGATAGGATCAAAGTTCTTTGGCTCGAAGTTACATCCACAAAGTTAAAAACAATTTCCATTCATTCAAATATTCAATGGATTCAAACTTTCATGATTTATAAAGTTGTTTCTAAAATACATCAAAGTACAAGAGTAATGTTCTAATTTACAAAGAAAATCAAGTGAACATTTGTCCTAATAGAAAATAATCCATGATCAAGTCACTTGAAGATCAAATTGCATTAATTCCTTTGAATTTCCTCAAGGCCTTCATATTCTCCATGAATTCCTTTCACTTTTTGCCTCGCGATTTCCATTCTCTTCCTCACACCATCACATGAAATAAAGAAGGAGAAAGTGCTAGAACACAATCAAGACATGGATTCAAACAAGAATTTCACACCCAGAGTTTTCCAAATCTCATCATTAGGGTTTATGTAAAGGAATCAGAAATTAGAGGGTTTTATAATCATGGTCCAAGCATCAACGAAGGCCTCATTGTTTTGCATACAAAATCAGTTTTCAATGCTAATCATTGGCCAAAAACTCAATTGCAAATCACAAAACACAAGTTTTGGTTCACAAAGGATGTGAATATGCAAACTCGATCAAAAGCATCACAGGTTTTCAAGTACAAGTCACAAAGTAACAACCCAACATATCAAAAAGTATCACAAAACCAATTTGCAAGGCCCAAAAGACAGAATTTCTCAAAAGCCTGTTTTATCAGAAATAAAAAAATGGACAAGTGAAACCAAAAATTCTCAGAGTTATATAATCATTGCACAAGTTCCAAGACACGGTCATTGTTCACAAACCCTAGCCATGAGACCCAAAAGGAAAAAATCGAGAAAAAGCCATTGTCACCTTCATCATTACAACAAACCCATAATTCTTCATCATTTTTACCAAAATACAATAACCCTTCAAAGAAATTTTAAATCCAAAAAAGAACCACAAACAAATTCGAAAAAAAAGGCAACTCGAAGTCACAAAATATCATAACAGAAATCCATCAAGTTATAAAACTCAGAAAAAACCTAAAGAAAAAATCATCATCTTCCTTAAATCACAAAACCCTTCAGAGAGATAAAGAGGAAAAGAAGTTTCAAAGGCTACAGGGTTCGGAGAAGAGAGAAAAGGAAAGATCTCACCAGACAATAAATTCGTCGAAGCCGCCGCCATTTTTGCCCTTTCACTGGAAAAGACTTAGAGGTAACGTTTTTGTGACCAAGGCGTAATCATCAGCACCGATTTGACCGGATGAGTTAGGGTGTCCATTTTCCTCCTTTTAGATCTACAAAAAATCATCATGCATCTGCAAAAACAAGCACCAGATTCATGATCAGAGAAGCAAGACGAAGAAGATGATCAAAGAAAATAGAGGATCGGGCCATCGCCGCCAGATGTGATTTTTGGCGGCAAAATCGAAACTTCCGACAAGTTCTTGCAAAAATTAACCACTGATCGTTGAAGCGAAGAAGAAGACGATCCAAAATATACAAAAAAATGAAGATCAAAGCTATTTCGGTCGCTAATCGCGGAAGCCGACATGGGTGTTTCGTCTCGCGTGCGCATGGAGGCGATTTCGATGGGACTCGATGAAGAGTCAGACGAGAGAATGAGGTATACATTGCTAAATTTTGTGTTTAGTAAAATTTTGTGTTTAGTAAATTTTGTGTTTTAGTAAATTATATGGATCAATTAAAGTAATCTATGTGGTTAATCTAGGTGGTGACACTTATCACCTCCATTGTGGTTCTTCTATGATTCTGTGCAGGTACACTCACAAAATCAACCATGTTCCTCGCATCCCAATCGGGATCTCGTTAGATCATCATCAACTCATCATCATGTCATCGAACACACCTGGTCCCTACAAGCGCAGATCAGACGCTCCAAGAAGCAAGCCCATGATGCACCCTTGGAACCTCAACATACTGGATCTCCATGACGCTCATTCGACGACTGGGCCTTAGTCATTGCACCTAGGTGAATTTCTATTCTCACCCCCCAGATTTCATCAGTTTAGGCCCATTTACACTATTTTCTTCATATTTCAAGATTAGTTTGTTAATTATTATTATTATCAAATAAAAATATCAAAATATACTTTTTTTTAAATGTTTAATTAGATTGACAAATAATATTTAACATAATTAATTATTTTGTTTATTAATTTTATTAAATAAGTTGATTCAATTTAATTGGTTATTTAATTGATTTCGATTGGTTGGTATTTGTCTGTCAAGACTTTTAAATCGTATCGTCGATTCTATACATATCCCATTATGAATTTGTTTTTCCATTCTCGTATGAATTGCAATAGTTTATAATTTTACTTCTTTTGTAGCTTAGGAATTTATTTCCTCGCATGTTTTAATCATCATTTCATTATTGCCACGATACTCATTATTTCATTGATATTATTGCCATGAATTTGTGATCGATTGTTGATACAACCTGGAGAGCCCTGATTATTGCGTGATCAAGTTAAGACCAAAGAGGATACTCCTCATCAAGGGAGGTCCAGGATACTTTCAGCAATATTTTCTTATTTTGTGCGCAGTGAAGAGGCAACATACCTACTCCATTAGGTACCATCATCGCCCACCTTATACCTCATTTCCGCACCATTGACATACATGTTTTACCATGCTTTATCTTTCTTATATGATGTATCGTCATCTATATTGATGTATCATCCACACATGCTTTATATGATGTTTCGTCATCCCTTTCTGCTTATATGATGTTTCACCATCTATCTTGATGTATTGTAATCCACACATGCTTTATATGATGTTTTGTCATCCATTTACTGCTTATATGATGTTTCGTCATCCATTTTTGCTTATATGATGTTTCGTCATCCATCGATGTATTTCCATCCACATATGGCTTATCTTTAATATGATGTATCGCCATCCATTATCAGATTTACCTGATGTCTTATGGAGAGCCCTTAAGGCATATGATCCATCCCTTTTCTTATTGTCTTACTCATGATTTGTTTATTCTTTTGTAAATATTGTTTGATGATTGCTCATGATCATGGCTTAGGAGGTAGCTTTTGTACCACTTTGTATGCCTCATGTGAAGCTATTTTATTTCTAATCTATTATGATTACGATATTTTGAGGTTGGCTTGCTATTATGCTATGATCCTTTGACCTTTGGATGATATACCATTGTTTATTCAGCATGGTGACAAGGTACGAGCAATGATCCACTAGTTTTGACCTAGTTGGTGTTTGTATTTACTTGAGGACTTTTATGTCCATTTATTCTTGATATTTTGAATCTTTATTCATATTCATATCTCTTACTATTATCCTTATGCTTCCATGAACCTTTGAGTGACACTTCATTGTCATTTTATTTTGGTATCATCTTGGAAGCTACATTGTCATTTGGTGGTCTTTATCTTCTTTCTCTTTATATTTTGATCATGATCTTATAATCCATGTCTCATTGATGTATCTTGATGTTGGTTTCATTCCTATAACATCTAAGAACCATAATTGCAATATAGTTTGATCATCTATGCTTTTGTGCATAAAAGACTAAATTTGTGATGTATTATCATGACACTTTAGCATGTTAGATTGATAGCATGGCTTGGAGTTCTTGTAAGCTCATGATAGATGCTTGTAGTAGGGAAATTCCACTGACCTAGGATCTATAAGTATCAACTTTTATCTTCAAACTTGATTTATATCATCCATCATTGATTTAGACAAGTGTTTTCCATCTTTCATGATGTTGATTATCAATTAGGTGACTTGTTTTGTGTATTGAATTTTGTCTTCTACATTTGTTGCTCATGAATCCCATCTTGAGTTAGCTTATTACACAAGTAACACATGTATTAATTATCTAATTAAGACCATTTTGTTTGATCTTTATCAAATGTTTTGAACTTGATTAGCTTTGGTGTTTTTGAACCCTAATTTGGTGTGCTTTGGTGAATGATCCTTCTCTTGTGTTGGAGACACCCTTGAGTATGATTTATTTATATGTTAAGCTACTGAATTTGGATGTACCATGGGTCTCTAATCTTGCATCTTGATCCTCTTTTGTTTTATTTGTTCTATTTTCCTCTTAGGATTAGAATTAGGGTAAATTTTGACTTCTCTCGCTCTTTTGACTTGTAATTAAGTTGTTGATGTTTATTGATTTATTGTAATTTGTGTGAGTACCTTATCCATATACTTCTCTGAGCTCACTCTTGTGTGACACTTAGCATAAGTATGCTCGAGCACCACGCATTACACCTTTTCACACACTTGTATGGATTGATTTTGTTCTCCTTAAGTGATTTGCTAGTGAATATTTCTTATGCATGTTTGTATGCTTTGATAAATGTATTGGTGTATTTTATACTGTATAGTATATCTCTTAACCTTGCATGATTCATTTTCTTTCATCTATGCCTTTTCTTGGCTTATTTTGACTTGTAAATGCTTTCTAGGTCAAAGTTTTGACTAGTTTTTGTACTAGTGTTGTGATTGCATCCTTGTGATATTTTCTTTGTGATTTGATTGTGAATTATTTTATGTGATGTTTCTAATGTAATCACTTCATCTTGTCACTCTCTTTGCATGTTATGTATGTCATACACTTGTATTCACTTCACCACACTGTTGTTATACATGCCTCTTGTAGAGTTTTGTTTGTGAGTTTTGGTGGTTTTGTTTGCATGATGTAAATAAGATGTTAACATGTTATCTACTTAATTTTGTGTCTTTACCTTCTAATTCTTCCTTCATATCATCTATGCTTAAAATCTCACCATTTGCTTTTTGTATGCTTTTAGGACTAGTTCTTGTCTAGTTTGTGTACTAACTTTGCATGAATGTCTTCATAGTGATGTGAATGTCTTCATAGTGATTTTTATCTTGGTTCGTTTGAAACAAAAACTACTCGATCCACCCGTCAAGGTGATTTCTCCTCTCTCAACGAGGACTTAATCCATTATAATCAAAAGATTACAAGTGCACAACCAAGCTGTTGTGACTAACAAACAATGCAAACCAGCTGCAAGTGACTAACACCTCTAAGACTCTAGTCCTAGCACTCTTGAGAATATGACCCAACTGGTCTCAAGGAACAATTCACAAATGAACTTCTAACTTAAGTGTATAACTTGCTTCTAAAAGCTTTATCACTAAAAGTGATTTTTTTACACAAGAATGTCTTAGCTCAAATTTGAAAATAAACTTAACACAATGATATTTTGATTTTGACAAGGTAAGTTTGCTTTTAGGAAGTTGTTATGATGCTTCTTTGAATGCTTCCTCTTATATAGCTCCTAGGAATTTTTCTGTTGCACTTCTTAGCGTGTCTTGGTTACTGGAAACATAATTATGGTTGTTTAGTTGCATGTGCTTTGTTTTCTCAATGTGCCTTGAAAGTTGATCCACTCAAGTGATTAAGCTGTTTTAGACTTAGTAGAGTAACAGTACTGTAGAAAAATTTGTCCTAAAAGATGGCGTATTGATATTTCATGATCTTCTGTAAGCCTTGTTCAAAGTATCTTCTAATCAGAGGTTTCCTTAGTGCTTATCGGTTGCGTTAGCAACTTCCTTGATTGCTTTTCGGTAGCGTGTCGAGTTCCATTTATCATTAGAACTTCTAACAACTTGGTTACTCAGCATAGTTTGATATTTCTTTTATTCTAGAATGCTTGAGATGAGAACATTATCAAAATAGAAACAATACACATCAGAGTATCATATTTATTATACAAAATTTATTTCACTTGTTATCATCAAAACTCTAAGATATTATTAGAACCAAACTATGTTCTAACATTATGGTTGTGTTGTCATCCAAAACTTCGAGAATTTCTCTTTCCTCTGTGAGCATGAGATGAAGAAATGGTTGTCATACCCCAAATTTTGACCTAATATACCACTTTACATTTGCATCATTTGCATAACTAACAGCTCAGACAACATTAATCGGGTGTAGCATTCACAGGTTAAAATTAGGGTTTCATCAGATTTTCATCTGATTCAAAAGGCAACCAATTAGGGTTTGAGTTTTTCTCACCTCATTTGATCTATCTTGATCAAAATATCGACCTTCAATCTTAGGATATCCATTTTTCTCATAGATCGATCGAGGATCGACCAATTAGGGTTTGATCGGGCGGGGTTTTCTCGACTTTTGAGCAAGAAATGACTTTTTGGATGAGATTGGTCATTATATCTTAGATACAACATCTTGACCTAATTTACGGATTCAAAACATCACGAGTTCTGAGACTTCATCGATCGATTTGAAACATCGATGAAAATTCATCGCACAAAAAGTCAAACTTTGACTTTTGGTCAACTTTTCAAAACAAAACTTTTCAATCATCAAAATACTTCAAATGATCCATCATGATCATAAAAATCAAAATTTGAAAAAGTCAACAAAAGTCAAAGTTCTAACACTTAGAAAATTTTCTAAGTGTTGAAATTTCTTATTTTCCAAACTTCATGCCATTTTTCACCTAGTTCCAATTTGAACTGAAAAACTCAAAAACATGAAAGTTGTAGCTTGGGAAACAAGCTTTCCAAAATGTCAAGAACTCTCAAATCCATGGAGTCTAGCCATACTTTTGAAATTGAAACATAAGGCTTCATGAAACTTGATTTCCAAAATCAAAACTTCAATTATAGGCCATTTTATGTTTTCTTCATCTAGAAGCAATCTAACCTTGCCAAATGGATGATTGAACTGATAAATATCAGTTAGAGGTAATAATTGAGAGGATTGGATCAAATTGTAAAATGAGCACATGGTGAAAAAGGAAGTTTCCTTTTTGGCAAATACCATTCTTGCCTCTAAGTTATCTTTGATTTTCCAAAAGCATTGTACTCTTTGCCTAACATTTCAGAACTTGTTGCCTATAAATAGATCACAAATTCAAGTCCAAAACGACACCAAAGCAAATGCAAAATCATGCTTTCATTCTTCTTTCTTGAAAATTAAGCAACTTAGTGCAAAAGTGAGAGATATTGCATTTTGAAATTTAGTTAAAACCGAGTTGATCTTTGGTGTCAAACACATTCCATGATCATTATCAAACTTGTTTATAACTTAAAGTCAAACTGAAATCAAGCCAAAACCGGTTCACATTTCATGCTTTCAAACTTCCAAGCCTTATATGAATCGAATTTGAAGCTAGGCTTGATCAAATCATGTTCTAATCATTCTAACACCTTCAATATACATCATAGGGATGATTCAAAACATAAACAACAATACATATGGTTTTACATCGAATTCGAGTTTCTATTTACAGGCGAGCAATTGGACTTGGTTGGGTGATTTGGGAGGATTCAGGAGTCAGACCATCCACAGACTTCCATACATGCCGATGAAGCTCAAATGATCCTGAAACAAGCTCGAAACACTCTTGCATTGAATTCGATTCTCACTTTCACGTATGAACACCAACTTGAACTCTATGATTCCTTGCATCAATTGAAAAAACTCATGGCCGTTTTGTTTACGCACACATAACGATCAATAACCCTCGATAAAATCAAAGAATCATCAAACATACGTCATTTAATTTGAAAAATCGGTTTAGGGTTCTTAGCATTTTCGAGAAATTCAATTGAGTTAGGTGAATATAAATGCAATTAACAAGTACCATCATGTTCGTGATGAAAAAGCGAGCAAGTTTGATTTTTATTTCATTCAATTTCGTTGAGAAACAAATATTTGAGCTTGAATCATGGGCGAAAATCAAAACCACGAAGAAACATTTGTAGCGTGTTCTTCATTTTCAAATTTTAAATGTTCCAACACTTTGTCTACACGTGTTAGGTCTACTAACACCAGGCGTTTGGCTCGATGGTAGTCTCTTTGCCCTTAAGTCTCTACCTTGCGTGTCGGGACCATTCTTTTCATACTTTTCCAATTTTTCATGTTTTTACAAAACTTCCACAATTTTTTTGACCAATCAAAACTCCTCATTTTAAGGTGATTTTTTAAACACTTGTCAATAAATGTATCTATTTTATGATAGTGCAAAAATTTTCAGAAAAAACTTTCATCGATCATATTTTATCGAGGCAGCGGCGTTACGAACACTTTTCAAACCTCCTTTCAAGGTGAAATTTTCAAGTTTTCGACTTAGATTTTTTCAAAACTTTTCATAAATGAACCTCACATTTCAAAACATTTTCAAATCATTTTTCAAAACAGTTCATCAAACTTACATCTTTTACCACGATCGATCCGATTTAAACGATAAAATCAAATTCGTTTCCTCTCGATTTCTCAATCGATCATGGGCCACCCTTACTTAGTAAGTCCCAACCTTTTATGTACATATTTAGTTTTACTTGTACATACTCAAATCATCATTGTCAATATTCAAACATAAACAAATTTCGTTCGTTTGTTTTCATTCGTTTGTTTATACACCGACACCATTGGTATTGAAAGGAGCATTATTCCCTGTGAAACTGCTTTCAAACCAATGGGCCTGCCTCACGGTGTAAGTCCCATAACATTCTTTTGTGTACATAATATTTCTTTGTACATATCAAATCATTTCCAAACACATACAAATTTTCATCAGTACATAACACATATACCTTTTATACTCAAGTACAGACAAACTTCGATCGTTTGTTTTCACTTCACTTGTGTATACACAAACCAAACATTCTTTTATGTACATACATATTTTCCTTGTGAATATCAAAATTCATTTTATATTCATACAAATCTTTGTCTGTACATAATACAGATACTTTTCACAGATAAAATTCGATAATTCGTTTTGTTTTAAATGCGTATATACTTTGAATACCATTGGTATTGAAAGGAGCATTATTCACTGTGAAGCGCTTTCAAACCAATGGGCCTCCCTATGGTGTAAGTCCCAACCCTCTATGTACATCCATCTTTGTCGTACATAAATACTCGTTCGTGTACATATTCATTTCCTTGTACAGTTCATACTTAAATAATCAAATTCGCTCGTTTTAAGCGTTAGTTTCACGGACACTTGTTTATATTTCATAAACCTCACGTAAATAAACATCATGCATTGTTTATATTTCCTTCATAAACTCTTGTGAATACATATCACACACACACTTGTTTAGACAACTGTCTAATCATAACATAACAATTAGTCTAACTAATAGGTTCCCAGATATAGCCTCCGCTTGGGCTTCATACAAGACAATTCATCCCTGCGGTTTAGCCTCACTTGGGCTTTATACAAGATAACTCTCCCCACAAAGTTTAGCCTCCTCTTGGGCTATATAAGAAAAACTCATTCATCGAGTTTAGCCTCCGCTTAGGCTTCATATAGACAATACTCCTGTTGAGTCGGCCTCCTCTTGGGCTTCGTTCAAAAGAACTCCTCATTGAGTTTAGCCTTCTCTTGGGCATCATACAATGAAAGGGCAAATCTCTTAACCTCCTATTGGGCTTCAATACAAAGAATCACCAGCGCTAAGATAGAACCTTGAAAGGATGGTTTCCGGTGAAATCACTTTCAAATCGAGTAAAATTTCCGGTGAAATTGCTCTTAATTCAAAAGGATAGTTTCTCGGTGAAATCCCTTTTAACACAAAGACCATACCTAGCTTCCTCTTGAGCTTACAAGGACCCTCGATGACCCTCGGAATGCCTCCTCTTGGGCTAACAATACAAGGACCCATGGGCTTCTTAAAAGCATCCCTTTAATCCAATCAATTTCTCCTCGAGATTTAGACATCTATCATCTCTGGAAGAAGTATCTCATCTATCATATCACATACGGTCAAAAACTTTTCAAACTCTTTTAAAACAAAACATCTCTTAATTGTAAGTGGTAGCGCTTGTACACTCAAGCAAAACACCCAATACTTAGTTAAAAGATTCAATCATCTTTTCAAACATCTTTCTTAAACATGTAAGTGGTAGCGCTTGTACACTCAAGCAAAACACCTAATGCTTCGACGAAAGATTTTTATCAATCAAACTCTTCAAAAATGTATGTGATAAAATAGATTAGATACATTTTTCATTAAGATGACATTTATCTGTCTCTTACTAACATCCGTTGCTTTCCACTAGCATAAGTGGGAACTACGATTGCTCGACTTTCTCAACATCCTTTTGAGAATACGTAGGCCTGAGGTCATCCTTGCCGAGCAAATTTCTTTCTCCCTCGGACCAAACAAACCATAGAACCCTTTAGATCCGAGGCTACAAATGCTCGATTCACTAGGGGATATGTATGCGGAAGATCCACAGATCTTTGCGAGCACAATAATAACAAACACTAGAATCCTTCATAATCATCTTTCTTAAAAACCCAAGGAGAAACTTTCCAATCATAGAAATAACAATTAAAACACACAAACATATCAAACATATTCATATATAAAGCTATAGATAACTATATATATTTAGGGTGCTCCATCTATTCCTTTATATAACAATCCCACTTAGAATCTCCGATGCGTTCGTCTAGTTTCGCTAGTAAATTCGCATACCAATATCAATTGAGGGTATTTTAGCTTTCCCTTTTCATAATCATTAAATCATCTTTCTTGTGTTGAAAATAATAAAGCTTGATGCTCATGCATCTTTATAAACAAATCAAAAATTAAATCATTTCGAGGCGAGAGAATCCGAACTCACGTTCATCTCTAGCAGCGTCACCTTTCTTATGAACAATGGTGCGAATTTCGCAAATCTGGGGCATTTGTGTGATTTGATCTCTCAAGTTTCGTCAATCTGGGAAAGTTATCTTGATGATACAGATCTTAAGAAGTCTTTTTCAAGACAATACTTTAATAGTCCTACAATTAGGCGGGGACATTATCAGAGCACTCCTTTATTTTAGAGTTGATCATTTTAAGTCCATCATAAGCTAAATGATCGGTGAATTTGAAGAGTATAGGATAGTTGGGATTTTTATCCTCGGTTCATCAAAGATTTAAGTCAAAGTTTTGTTGTTCCTTCATGAAGTTATGGATCCTTATCTCGAGGCCGGTTTTTATCCTCTCAAATCTCGTGAAGTCTTCTCAAAGTGAATCTTTTCAAAGATCATTAATCTGAAGTAGTTATGTCAAGATTTGATAAGTCTCTCAAATTAACCAGTTGTGTAAGAGGACTACTTAGAGCTTAAATACACTATTTTATCTTGAATAAGTTCTATTCGTGTTTTACAAGGATTTTCCCAGTTGAGTTTCCTTCATATTAGACTTGGGGCGATTTGGTTTGATTTGATTGGCATGATTGGTTATATGAGATATCTTGAGGGCATACCCGTAATAAGTTTCTACTTCTCCCGATAAGTCTCCCAAAGTGAAGGGATTATGGCTAGATGATTCCCCATTTTACAAAGTTGTCTTCCCCGGTGTGGTCGGTGGAAGTTCTTGTCGATAAGTTGCGATTTATGAGATTTCTTGGTTAAGAATCTATATCCCCGATGGAGGTTATTCTTGTTGTGTTAACAAAAGAATGTTAATTCTGAGGAAGTGGCCATTGATGACCTCTTTAATTCCCCAATCAGTCGTTTCATTTGGAAGTTCTTATTCAAGAATTCTCCCATTTCCCAAGTGTAT
Source organism: Vicia sativa (assembly GCA_021764765.1). Classification (NCBI taxonomy): domain Eukaryota; kingdom Viridiplantae; phylum Streptophyta; class Magnoliopsida; order Fabales; family Fabaceae; genus Vicia; species Vicia sativa. The sequence goes on from CM038793.1 coordinate 258,215,128, forward strand.
CGATTATTCATTTGAGATTTCTTATTCAAGGATCCTCCTCTCTCTAGCGAAGAAAGTTTTCTTTGAGATTGTAAAAATATTCCTCATTTCCCCAATGGATCATCCTTATTTGAGATATCATATTCTTCATACCTAGATGAATTTGTTTGACTTAGATTTTGCATCCTATGGCTCTCCTATCTCCCATGAGTTTTAATCCTGTTGGTTGGTGATAAGAATTGTATCACCTAAGGCGTATGCTGTGTTTTCCCATCCCACATCCCTTTTATGAGGACTTTTCTTGTCAAGATTATCTGAATCTCAGGTTGAGCTTCTTAAATCCCAGTTATCTACTCTCGCAAAGTTGTGTACATAATTTCTCCTATCATTGACCATAGGTTGGTTGTTCCCCATGAAGTCAGTGTATACCCCAAAATTTTCCTCCTATTTTTCAAGTCAATATATCTCCATACTCAAGGACTACTCGAGGTTGACCAAACAAGCCTTCTCTTATCAATCGACCTGACTAGGTTTTGTTTCTCTCAAGTCAAGGATGAATTCTAATGGCTCAAGTGATTATAATACCTCCTCATATGTATCAAAGCATCACCATGTCAAGTTTCAAGCCTCATAGCTCAAGTTTGCTCAGTCAATTGCTCAGATAATTGAAAATCAGTTGTATTGGACAAAAAGTCAACTGTGGTCAACTTCTGATCAAACCTCATCATTTTGGTAAGCGTCAATATTTTGAAGTCACATTCATTATTTGATCAAGGATTGATCATGATTCATCAAGAAAATTCAAGAATTGATCAAAAGTCAAAATTTGCTAAATTAGGATATCTTGATAAAAGTCAACATAACTTTGACCAAGCATAACTTCCACATACTTCATCAGAAAGTTTTCCACCAAAGCTCATTTTAAAGGAAATTCGATTCTCTAAAACTTTGTGCATTACAAGCTTTGCCCAAAAATATTTCATTTGATAGTTATAGGTCAAGACATTATAAGTCCTTCTCAAAGTCAACAAAAAGTCATCTTTTTCCAAAGATGTGTATATGAGCATGGAAGCTTCAATTAAGATGAAATCAAAAGGAGGATTTAGAGGACATGTTAATATTTCTAAAAAGTACAAGAACACTCTCAAATGATAAAAATTGAGCAAGTAATGACTTGAGCAAAAATGGAAATTTTGAAGAAATGCATGAAATGTCAATTGAGCAATTTTGACATTTTGAGTTAATGGGCTTAATTTTTGAAGTATGAATGTGGATATAATTAGAGGACCTCTAATCCCATTGGTGCATGGCCATGATTTTTATTTCATTTATTTTTGATTTTGATTCATTTAAATTCAAAATAAATCAAATAAAATATCAATCAAATGGCAAGAGACGCATGGATATTGTTTTCAATCAAAAAATCAATCAAATATTTGCCTTGGATCTCAAGAAAATCATTGCAAGCTTGATTGGTGCAAGATTGATCCAAAAATAGAAAGTTTTGAATTAATTTTCAATCAAATATCTCCACATCAATTATCATATATTTGATTGCAATCACTTGACCTAATACTTCCTCTATATGAACACATTGAATCAGATGATGTCGGGACGGTTTCGGTCAAAACCTAACAAAACCTCAAAAATCCGTGATTTCCAAGTTACTTAGGACCAATAATTCCATCGATTCAAGCAATTCTAAGGTGTTCATTTGCTCCATCGGTGCTCTCGATCAATTCTAGCCACTCACGAAGCCATAAAATATCCAAAAGCGTAAAATCACGATTCGGTTTTCATTCATATTTTTGATTTTTGATTTCGTATTTACATGCATTTTTTACATGAATTGATGATATATTTTTGTTCACAATGAGGTTTCTATGCTTTCTGTATGGTTTAATTGGAGTTTGAGTGCAAGTACATGAATCCACCATTGCTAGGGTTTGAAGCTCCGATCTGGGGTCTTCTTGTTTAGGAAAAATATACAAAGCGATGGGTACCATGTCGTGCTCGGAACGTCAATTGCAATCAAATCATGGTCTCACAAGTAATTTTTATTGCGTCTATATGATTTTTGAAAATTGCAGTGCTACTGTGACATCTGTGACCAGCGAGTAAAGGTTACTACGGATTGGCCGTCAACAAAGGCTTCAGAAATTTGAATCGGGGAAGATGACCCCTGTGCGCGTTTTTGGTTTTGAATAATTTTGCAGAAAATAATTTTCATATATTATTATTGTTTCATTCCAATGACAACAAGGCAAGTAGCTCGGATGGCAAGTGGCGGTGTCATACCCAAAATTTTCCCTCCATCTCCTCAGATATCTCATACATCCATACTCAAGGATTCCTTAAAGGTTGATCAGACAAACCCCCTCCTAGACAATCAACCCAAACTAGGGTTTGGCAATTCTCAGCTCGAGATGGACTTCCAACATCTCCAATGTCCTTCATACCTCCTCATATGCTTCAAATATTCTCCATGTCAAGTTTCAGCCTCAAGTCAAGATTGCTCGAATGATTGCTCGGATGGTTGAAAATCGGTTGTATTGGACAAAAGTCAAGCTGTGGTCAACATCTGATCAAACTTCATGATTTTGGTCAACGTCCTCATTTTGAATTTACATTCATCATTTGATCAAGGTTGATCATGATTCATCAAGAAAACTCAAGATTTGCTCGAAAAGTCAAACTTTCTAAATTAGGTTTCTAGGTGAAAAGTCAATGAACTTTGGTGATCATAACTTTCTCATACTTTCTCGAAATTTTCCACCACCTCTTGTTTTGAAGGAAGTTCAATTCTCTACAACTTCATGTCTCACAAGAATGTCCAAAAATTCATTTGAGAGGCATGGCTCAAAACATTCTGAGTCATTTTCAAAGTCAACAAAAGTCAACATTTTGTTTTGAGGATATATTGAGCATGAAAACTCAATTGAGATGAGACCAAAAGGTTGGTTAGAGGACTCTTAGAGATTTCCAAAAGTCCAAGAACACTCAAAAATGTGGAAAATTGAGCAAGATACACTATTCACAAGTTGGGAAATTTTGAAGAAGTGTACAAAGAGATGCTTCTAAAATAATTTTTTTGCAAATGGGCTTACTTTTTATTCATCCAAACTTGTTCCTTATACAATTAGGAATATCCAAGCCCAATGCCACGAATTTTATTTTATTTTTCTATTTAATTTGGAATTTGTTCATTTAAATACAAATTAAATTCAAAATAAAGTATAAAATCAAAATTAAATGCAAAATTGATTTTTCTCTCTTCCTTGAGATCCAAGTAACTCAATAAAGCCAGCAAATTTCGAAATTTGGATTGGTATGGCAAGATTTGATTGAAAATTGATCAAAATATGAAAATTTGATTTTGTACAAAATCAAATTTGATTTCGTGATTAGTGATTGATTCTTCCTCAAATTAACTCCAATCCTTCTACTATATACACAACTCATGCCACACGAATTAGGGTAGAAAAATTGGCTGGAGAAACCCTTATTGATGCTCAAAAATCCGTGACATACAAGCAACAAGCAGCCTTGGATTTAGGTCGTTTCAATTGATTCCAAGCACTCAAACACATTCCTTGATACCTCACGGCGATCAGGACCCTGCATTGCTCAAAACCATCCGAATCGAAATCACGAATCGGTTTGTTCATACTTTTTCAAAATCGTGTTTCATTATTCATGCATTATTAACATTTTGATGTTTGTTTCATGCTTAGAACAAAGTTTGCAAGCGATCTGGTTCATTTGATTGCATTTCCATGGCACGAAGCGTAATATGCCATATAGGGTTCGAGCTCGATTTAGGGCTTTGCTTATTAGGAAAAATTGGACCACGAGACTATTACCAATGAATTGAACGATGTCTGAATCGAACCATGGTCTTAGATGTTATTTATATTATGTGTGTGATTTTCTATTTAGCGATGCATAGCATCGAAGAAAGGCCGCGCTAGCTTTCAAAAATTCAAAGCGAAAGAGATGAAGTCTGCGCGCAAGGGGCGGTCGGGGAGGCGACACTTGTTTTCTCCCTCGCTCGGTTTTCAAACATCAATGCAATAGCACGATTGGTTAAGCGTGTCCTGTTGATAGATTCCATCCCATGTATCACGAGTTCGATCCTCACTAGCACAGTTTGCATCTTTTTTTTCACAAACTCTTTACAAACTTTTCTATTTTCTTATTTATTTAATATTTTGCATCAATTTTAATTCTTTTCATATTTTATTTCATGCATTAAAAATCATCAAAATATTTTTCCTTTTGCATTTATTTTCAGAAAATACTTATTTAATTTATAAAATTAAAAAAATATTATTTTGCATGCATATTTTATTTTATTCATAATTTAGCATTTAAATCAATTTTAATTAGTTTTAAATTATTAAAATGCATCCAAAAAATCCCAAAAAAATTATTTTAGCATATTTATGTTATTTCCAACATGTCATATTTTTCTCATTCAAAAAATTGCATTTTTACTAACATTTTCCTCTTATTCGATTTCATCGTATTTTCCGATTTTCTCATCTTTTCACAGGTTATTCCGTTTCGGACGATTTTTCTTACTGTTTTCTTTTTTCCAATAATGTAATTGCTCATGGGATGTAATAGTTAATTAGGGCTTTTATTTTCCGCGAGTTTAAATTATGTATACTGAAAGCCATGTAATAGCGTAGGACATTTACCTTTCCGCATCTTTACATTCCGCGTTTTAATTTCCGCACCCTATAAACTGCTAGTAATTAGGCGTGTATGGCAAGACTAAAATCAACATAGCTCACTCTAATTTTCAAGATAAAATATCTAAATCGACACACTCTTTTCACACATGCACCCCTTAGGGTAATTCTCTCTCGTTGCCTTTACGAATACAAATGGTCAAGTCCCTCGAACGTAGAGGTATTCTAGCACCGTTGCCTTCAAAACAAATCATCATAGTCCCTTGATACAAAGATCATAAGACCCGATGTCGTCTCCGAATACATGATCTTGACCCTCGATTGTTGCCTCACGAAAATGATGATAGTCCTTGAATGTGCTAGGATACTTCCTACAAGTTGCTTTCTATGACCATACGATGTCCCTTCGAATGTCCGCTTACATCCAACGAATAGGGTTACCTACCAACTAATGGTATGGATAACACTATTCTAAAAGAAATAAAATAACAACAACGACCATTACGAGTAGGTAATAAGACTTTTAGTTGCTTGCTCTATCAAAATACTACACCTCACACTTTTGTCAAAGTTCAAACTCTTTTCAAAAGCGAAACATTTCAAACACTTTGTATACATTCCTACATGAATCATTACAAAGTCAAAGCGAAATGCCTTTTCAAAACATTTTGTCAAACACACGGAAAGCATAATTTTAAAGTGATCTAAGAGCAACTAAGAGCCGTAGATAACGGATGGAAAGGGGTGCTAATACCTTCCCTTTTCATAACCTTCTCCCTTACTCGAGAATCTAACGAAGGTCTTTTACGTACTTTTACCTTCCCTTAATTGGATAAAAGAAAAGGTGGCGACTCTTGCTATCCGCACATTGCGATACAAAAACACTAAAGTCGGGTTCAAGTATTCTGAGCTGGCGACTCTGCGGGAGACACCTAAAGAGAATGCCTTAAGTTTCTAAATCACCTTTATTGCTTTCTGTTTGACTTGCTTTATCTTTAAGGGTTTCTTGGGTATTATATTGTTGGGGATCCTACACGGGATCCGGGTTTCCTTTAGGTAAGTAGCAATAAATCGTCGACCGTTAGGCGTATCGAAGCAGTCAACATGATGGCTATGTTAGTGTGACACTTTGGATGTCACATACTCTTCATTTCCAAGTTGAGGATAGTATTTGGCCTGCGTGGTGTCATCAAGCACTAACTAAACTTTTAGAATCTTAATTGACCCATCTTGGCCATTAGAAGGTAGTGAGATGGCCGGCTTTGGTATAGACCGAGGTTGGTTGATACTCGTTGCTCGCTCATTGAAATCGGACTTTTGGGACATTTGATCGACCACTTGGTAGTCATATTGAAATAAATGCCTACTGAAAGATCAATGATGTGAGATTCCTAGAACCGGTTACTATTATAGGGCCAGGATGAACCAACTCAAACTTTTGGTGGGGTAATCACCTATACCTCATCAAGCCTTAACCCTAGGCTCATTGTGTGAATTGTTTGTGTGTGCCAAACATGACATCATGACATCATTTGCATTGCATATCATTTCTAACTATTTCAAGGACCTAGAGATTTATCTTTGCTCATTTTGTAGGGTATTATGGCTTCTAGAAAGACTATCAGAATCAAATTTATGGGTATACCTTCTCATTTCGAATAATTGGTTTGAAATTCCGATCATGCTCGAGTTCATCAAAGACATGGTTATCTACTTGACTTGGTTATCTCGGTTTGAAGAAGATATGATGCATGTCTATTCGATTCTTGATCCAAAACACCATTGCTTTACATTCCAGTTATCGGTTGGTTCCTACCTTGGAAGAGTTCTCTAAGCTACTTGGGATACCTATTCTTGATCAAATGCCATTCACGGTCTAGAAAAGGTCCTAAGTACAAAGACATGCATCGATTACACCTAGCGCTCGGACATTGAAGCCAATTAGAAACAAGAAGCGGTTTAAGGGTTTACTTTCAAGTACTTAATTAAGAAAGCGAGAATTCCTCAAAGTTATGAGTTTCCATGCATTTGAGACATCATTGGCCTTGCTAATCTATGGTTTGGTTCTATTTCCTAACTTTCGGATCAATTCATAGATGTCCGCCATCAAGTTGTTCCTTACCGGTAATCCGATTGCCTACTTTACTTGGACATCCTACATTCTCTCCACTCGTACTACTAAGAGACAAGAACTCTCATGTGTTGTATAATTACTTTCGAGGTGGTTTATTTCGCACCTTCCTCCATCGGTTTTGAAGAATGAACAAAGGTTGAGATGGTCTCAAAGGTTAGTGTCACTCTCGTTCAGATATCCGTTGGAGTCTTTTCTCTCGAAAGGACTTCACCTTAATTGAGTTGTGGAGAATTCCTAATGTACCACTACTTGGTATAAGGAGGTATTACTTGCAACCTTCTTTAGCTACGTCGGTTTGGTTTTGCTCGAAGAGATGGCCCATGATATGCTTCTCCAGATATTGTGTTCGACTATAATCGATCTCGAATTACAGAGCGAAGGTTCATACACGCTTGGGGCATGGTAAAGAAGGCGATACAAGACTTTGGGGCACGAACTCCATTCCTTGGGAACCTTACCTCAAATGGTGCGGCTCGAGCTCGACACCTCATGATGCCATTCACGCTGTTCTACGGTAATTATGGAACACGTTGCTATAGGTGACAAGTCTATCTTGTTCTCCATCGACATGCCTACGGATTTTGAAAACTTGAAGAGATCTTGGATTGACTCATGGAAGAGGATACCTTTGAAGCTTCGATGTTATGCAAGTGAGAAGAAAGTGCTAGAGTTGACCAAGTTACTTCACGAGGATCGAAGCATCAGCCTACCTCGGCACCAGAGGCGCCCATGGGAGACTTAGAGCTTTCAGTTTTTATGCTTTTCTGTTGTTCTTGTCTTGAACTATCTCTTGTACTTAAAAAGAAAAAGAATAATAAAAAGTACTAATAAATGTTTGTTCATTGCTTGTTTAACAAATTTAAATCTCTAAGGTCCTTGAAAACATTGCATTGCATCGCATAAACATTGCATATCATAGCATAACATTGCATCACGGTACATTGGAGATTGGTTTTCTCATTTGCTCGCTATTTATTTTAGCGATGGCTCTTGAACAAGCATCAAAGATCTTCAAGCTCGGAATGCTCGGTTTAGCGGATGTTCGCTAGCTTGGTCCAAGGCCAAGAAGATTTGAAGAAGCTCATCAACGATGAAGAAGGTTGTTGGTCTTCTCAACATGGGCGAGCAGCTACAAAGGAGGTCCTAGAGTGGTTAGTCGAATTGAGCTCTACGAAGGAAGTGTCAAGAAGGAGGATGAGCAAAGTAACAAGGGTGATGGTGAAGGTAGTCGGCATGAGCACGAAAAGTCTATGATGATGGCCATACTCAGATGAAGATGACAAGTACAAACAACTTGAGGACCGTCAGAATCTTGTGAAAACCGAGAAAATGTCAGGGCTGAATTTTGATGATTTGAGTCTTGTCCACAGTGTTGTAATTCCTCAGTTCAAAGTTCAACTTTTGCCAAGTACGATGGCATGTCTTGCAGCGCATCGAAGTCCTATGTCGGAAGATCAATCCCGCGATGATAGAAAGTTGTGGATGCACTATTTTCAAAGAGTTTGTCAGGAACAATTGGAATGGTATTATCAGTAGAGAATAGCCAGTATCCGTACTTGGAGTAACTTAGCGGATGCTTTCTACAAGCAGTATGAGTACAATCTTTGAATTGACACCCACTCATGCAACTACAAAGCATGTCTATGGGTCGTGATGAGAAGTTCAAGTATATTTCGAAAGTGGAGAGATCTAGCGGTGATTCCACCCTTGTCGATAAAGGAATTGGTTGATATGTTTATGGGAACACAGCGAGGCCCATTCTTCATTCATCTAATTGGAAACTCTTGACGGATTCAGGCGATGTGACGAGCAATGAAAGTAGCATCAAGGCGGGAAGATTCGGATAGAGTCATCTTAGTCTTTGCGAAGAGATCTTTTGGTGGTAAGAAGGAAACTAATCGCATGTATGGTGGAAAAGCCGAGCCGACCGACAGCGCTCAATCGGCAGAGGCGGTTGTGATCTCGATCCTACATCGGCACAACCTCGGCGAGACAGCAGCGTAGCGAGAATGCGCCCGGAGCGGTTTACAAAGATCAACATGCCATTGCCATGAAGCCTTGCGGCACATGTTGAAAGCGAGCGATTTCTTGAGGATCCTCCTCGAGAATATCAACACTTCCTCTCAGGATACAATCCTAATGCTAAGTGTGCTTACCATTCCAATAGCCGGGACATAGTCGATGATTGTTAGGCTCGAAGAACAAAATTCAAGACATGATTGAAGCTAAGCGATTGAGTTTGACCCTCACTGTTGAGACTCGAATGTGATCAATGCTCCTATGCCTAATCATGACAAAAGTTCCAATCTTGTTGGTGAGGATACCGTGTTCAACATAGATGACTTGACCATTCCTCTGATGTTGTTAAGAAGAATTTCTGCAAGACATCGATCCGGGATGCCCGAGAGAGTTGGTTGGTGCCATCTGCGCTGATGGTTGTGCTTGGTTGAAAGGCGTGTTCGATGCATGATGGATAATCGTGAAATACTATTCAAAACCACTGTGGAGAGTCGTGTGAAGACATGTCTAAGAAAATGAAGATTGAAGATGTGAATGAAGGCTGCCAAACATGGGATACCTTAGGGCAACCAAGTGGAAAGTTATTCTACATGGTGAAGTACTTGTTCACGAGAGCTACAAGATTCCCATTGAAGATGTTAAAGCGGCCGGATGGGGTGACAATTTCCCAGAGACTATCTTGATGTTAACACAAAAGGATTTTCTCTGTTGATCCGTGCCTAGAGTGGCACCTCATCATTACTTCTCCAAGACAGTTCGTATTCCTCTAACAAAGCTATTCCTTGGAATTATGGATCGATATCTACTATCATGGCGTCAAGCAAGACCCTCGACCATTGAAGAGCTTACGATTGAAGCTACCATTCCTAACATTGACAACATCAGATTAAGTAAGGTGACGAGCAGGAAGGGTTTTCTCTCAATCTCTCCTCCAAAAGACACTGCGACTCCGGCTGCATTCCGGCTATTCAACCCATTCCCAAGCTAGAGGAAACGGGTGACTCATCCACCGGACGGAAGTGCCAAAGGAAGTTCTTGAAGACACCTCCGGACAAGAAATGGAGAAATTAAGAGTTATCAAGAAGAGTGACTACAATGTTGTGGAACAATTAGGAATGAGACCCGTCCAAGATATCCATGCTTGCTTGCTCTTGTGCTCACGACTCGTACTAATCCTGGTGAAGTTTAAGAAGAATACTCACGTAAGACACTACTCTCTTGACGGTTTGAAGTTTGTATTGCCGGCTGGTACACAACAGCCCTAGGCTTCTCAATCTTGATTTGACTCTAGGAAAGAAACACAACAAGGCCTTGCACATCTACTGTGAATGCAAGGGTACTACATTGTCTCATGTTTTGGTTGACAGGTTACACTCACGAATATTCTTCCAAGGCGCTTGTGATCGACTTGATATCGAAGGGTTGGTTACGAGACCCGGTGATACAATTAGAGAGCTTTTGATGGTTCTAAGCGAGCAGTGCTTGGAGAGAGCTCACTCTGCTTTATTAAAGTCGGTTCCCGGACTTTTGATTCCACTTTCTTCGTCATGGACATCCGTCCACTTACTCTTACCTACTTGGGCCCTTGGATACATGGGGCGGGCTATTACCTACTACCCTGAGTGAAATACCCGTGAAGGAAAGTTGTTCTGTATGTGGTGAAAGTATATATAGTCACATCTCTGATCATTTCGATATCTCGAGATGGAAGGAGAATTCTTGATTTCCTGTCAAGCTTTTGAAACAATACCCAGTCATGCTGTTGACTCTCCTGTCATCTCTGAAGTTACACAAGTCCCACCTAGGATGGCCTCGTTGAAAGATGCTCAGTAGCTGTTGAACAGGAGGTAATCTTGTTTGGAGTCAGCTCCACGATCTTCCTTTCAAATCGGACAAGGCTGGTTTAGGCTTCACCATCGAGGTCGGAAGATGATACGCATAGCGTGGTGCAACTTCCTTTCGCGCCGACGGTGGATCCATACTATAAGGCTGACGGCGAGAGCGACCCGACGCCGACCGTGGATCTTCTCGACTCGGATCATGACTCGACAGTTGGAAGGTGAAGGCGTCGTACAATCTCCTTTAGCGGGGTAATTGCTTTTGTTTTTTTTTGCTTTTCATTATTTTATGTTTGAACAATAAACTCTAAAGCCTAGTGCCTTACGGGCATCATGGCTCGTTTGTGAGGTTATTATCACGGCATTTGCATATTTTCATTCAATAAAATCGTTGGACTTTTGCATTCAATTGATTGTTTTCTTTTACTTTATCACCTTAAAAGCTTTGTGTTTCTTACACACCGTGATACCTGCTTGAATCACTCCAGATCTCGTTGATATGACTATACTGTTACTAAATATGACTTGATAATCCGATCTACCAAGCGAAGGCGAAAGTGAGGAAGATTGTGAAGTGCCGGAGAACTTGTCAGTTTTCTACGAAGAAGCGGGTTATCTGACCACCACGAAGAGCAAGTTGAGGTTGTGAATTTGGAGTGCGATGAAGCAGAAAAGAGATCAAGATAGGGCCGGGTCTTGAGAGCGATGTTAAAGAAAGATTGGTTCGGATACTACGAGAGACTATATTGAGGTTTTGCTTGGTAAATACGAAGACATGCGAGGGTTGCACATTGATATTGTGGTACAGGTTTGCCAACAAAAGGGTTTTCTCGGTGAAGCAGAAGGTTCGTCGCATCATCCGAGATGTCGGGGAAAATCAAAATTTGAAGTTAAACAGTTCAACGCGGCTTCCTAGCTGTTACTTCTATCCACAATGGGTTGCAAACATGGTACTGTGCCCAAGAAGGATGGTAAAGAATGCGAATGTGTGTGGATTCTGAGATCGAACAAAGCGAGTCCGAAGGCGATTTCCCACTTCCTCGTATTGATGTTACGGTTGACAACACACGCTCGGCATAAAGTTTTCTCCTTCATGGATGGTTTCTCGGTTACAATCAAATCAAAATGGCTCCCGAAGACATGGAAGACTACTTTGTTACCACAGTTGGGCACTTTACGCTATAGGTTTATGATTCGGTTTGAAAATCACAGGCGCCACTTGCTCAGTGCTGGTAACATTATTTCATGACATGATTCATCACGAGATAGAGGTCGTCGGCGACATGATAGCTCGATCGAGGCCGAAGAAGAACATCTTGATCATTTCGAAGCTGTTTGATAGGTTGAAGAAGTCTGTTGAGACTTAATCCTAATAAGTGCACTTTTGGGTCGGATCAGGAAAACTCCTAGGGTTTGTCGTCGATGAAAAAAGTATTGAAGTTGACCCGCCAAGGTTAAAGCTATTCAAGAGATGCCGACTCCCATGAGAAGGAAGTCGGAGGTTTCTAGGCCGTTTGAACTACATTTCGATTCATTGCATCTAGCTGCTACTTGTGAGCCCATCTTCAAGTTACTAAAGAAAGATCAAGTAGTAGAATGGAGCAGCGATTGCCGGATCGCTTTTGACAAAATCAGAATACCTCTGATCCTCACATCCGATCTTGCCTAGAAGAAGACCTCTTATCATGTACTTGCGGTGTTAGAGAACTCGATGGGGTGTGTGTTGGGGCAACATGTGCAGTCTGCAGTGAAAAGAGTATGCAATATACTACCTTAGTAAAAGTTTACTGAAACGTGAAACAAGATACTCCTGACTCGAGAAAACTTACAGCGCTTTGGCTTGAAATGCTGTGAGCTAAGGCATTATGTTGACTCACACTACCTTGTTGATTTCCAAGATGGATCCGATAAAATACATATTTGAGAAACCGACTCTTTCGGGAAGAATAGCAAGATGGCAAATGATCGTGAATCGACATCAATACACTTCTCGAGCGATCAAAGGAAGTGTGGCCGATCATTTGGCTCGTCAAGGTAGATGACTATCGGTCTATGCGGTTCAAATTTCGGATGAAGATGTTTTACTAGTCGGATTGTGAAGAACCGAGGCCAGACGAAGGACACGAACAAGGATCCCGATGGACCATGGTCTTTGATGGAGCCTCAACGCGCCAGCAATAGCATTGGCGCCATCGTTACATCCCCTGTGGACATACTCCTTTCACCGCAGTTATGTTTGATTGCACTATAACATGGCGAATACAGGCGTGCATCATGGGTATTAAAGGCATTATTGACTTAAGAATCAAATTCTTGCAAGTATGGAGACTCGGCTTTAGTAATCGGTCAGGATCAAAGGCGAGTGGGATACTGACATCCGAATCTCATTCCATATCGAGCATGTTACGAGTTTGATCCCTACTTTGAAGAGGTCACTTTCAATCACATTCCACGAGAAGAAATCGGTTAGCGAGACGCATTGGCTACTTATGTCATCTATGTTCAAGGTCGAATGGGACAACGAGGCTCCCAGATCATCATGAGAAGTTTGGCGAACCAACATATTGTTATGAGCTTGATACAGAAGAAACCTTGGTACTATGGCGTGAAAGGTATCTTGAGACTCGGGAATATCCAGCGAGAGCATCAGTCAATGATAAGTTCATGAGAAGATTTGCATCCAAATTCTTCCTCGACAGCGACATCTTATACAAAGCGCAACCCGACTTGTGCTCTCCTGTGTAGATCGAGCTGACAATACGTATCATGGAAGAGTTACGAAGGTGCATTTGGTACCTCCGGTGGACACACCATAGCTAAGAAGATTTTGAGAGCAGGTTACTTTTGGTCCACCATGGAAGGCGATTATCACATCACGCTCGATCTTGTCACAAGTGCGGATCTATGCGGACAAAGTGCGTACCTCCGTACAGATTAGATTTTTAGCTCCTTGGCCATTTGCAATGTAGGGCATTAATATGATCGAATCAAGCCCACGCTTCCAGCGGACATCGTTTCATCCTTGTGGCAATTGATTATTTCACCAGTGGGTAGAAAGCGGCCTCGTTCGCATCTATTACGAATGTTGTGGCTCGATTCATCAAGCATAATCTTATCATCGATATGGCACTCGAAAGGATTATCACGGATATTCTAATCTCAACAATAAGATGATCACTTAGAACTACGCAATTCAAGATCAAACATCACAATTCTTCTCCTTATCGACCTAAGATGAATGAGTCTTTGTAGGCCCCAACAAGAACATTAAGAAGATTATCTGAGAAGATGCGGTGACTTACAAGATTGGCATGAGATGTTACCATTTGCTCTCCATGGTTATCGCACTACAATCTACGAACATCAGCCGAGGCAACCCCTTCTCTCTTGTATGCGGTATGGGCGAGTCCTACCATTGAGGTTCGGATACCCTCACTGAGTCCTCGAGGCCTTGAAAGTTAGAGCGAGGCATTGGGTCCGGACAGCCTCGACCCGATTAACTGATTGATGAGAAACAACTCGCATCCATACGCCATGGACGAGATCTATCGGCGAATGATCGAGCATTTAACAAGAAGGTCAAGCGAGTTTACCAAGTTGGTGACCTAGTAGTCAAGCGCATCATTCTTCCACAAGGTGATCCCGGAAAATGGACTCCCACTATGAGGGACCGTTTGTAGTCAAGGCGGTGTTTTTCGGTGACTATGATACTTAGCACCATGGATGGTGAAGACTTCCACACCACAGTGAGCGAGACATAGTCAAAAATAATCGCATAGAGAGACCGGCGTTCATATCAGACCAAAGGGTTCGGGCAAAAGTTAAGGATATATACAAAACATGTACACCGGCAAGTCGAAAACACGAAAAGGCGGCTTGGGCAAAA
>CM038793.1:258229780-258636025 GCA_021764765.1 Vicia sativa
TTTGATGCAAATCTTCTCATGAACTTTATCGACGGATTTCTCGCGGGATATTCCCGAGTCTCAAGATACCTTTTCACGCTATAGTACCAAGGTTTCTCTCTGTATCAAGCTCATAATAATATGTTGGTTCGCCAAACTTCTCAATGATGATCCGGGAGCCTCGCTGTCCCATTTGACCTTGAACATAGATGACATAGTAGCCAATGCCCGCTTAACCGATTCTCTTTCTCGTGGAATGTGATTGAAAGTGACCTCTTCAAAGTAGGGGATCAAACTCGTAATACGCTCTCGATATGGAATGAGATTCGGATGCCGTATCCCACTGGCTTTGATCCGACCGATTACTAAAGCCGAAGTCTCCATATACTTGCAAGAATTTGATTCTTAAGTCAATACTTTTAATACCTATGATGCACGCTTCAGATTCGCCATGTTATTGGTGCAACTGAACATAATCAAGGTGAAAGGAGTATGTCCGCCAGTAGGGATGTAATGATGGCGCCTAATGCCATTGCTAAGTGCTCGAGTTCATCAAAGACCATGGTCCATCGGATCCTTGTTCGTGTCCTTCGTCTGGGCCTCGTTCTTCACAATCGCGACTAGTAAAACATCTTCATCCTGAAATTTGAACTGCATAGACTGATAGTCATCTACGGCTTGATGAGCTAAATGATCGGCCATTACACTTCCTTTGATCGCTTCGAGAAGTGTACTGATGTCGATTCGGCCAGATCATTTGCCATCTTGCTATTCTTTCCTAAAGAGCCGGTTTCTCAAATATGTATTTTATCTGGATCCATCTGGAAATCAACAAGGTAGCTTGAGTCAACATATATACCGCCTTAGTCAAGGAAAGCGCGCCTCAAGCCAAAGCGCTGCAAGTTTTCTTTAGTTGTGAGTATCTTGTTTCATACCGGGTAAACTTTTTACTAAGGTAGTATATTGCATACTCTTTTCTACCGTACTCGCCATGTTGCCCAACACACACCCCATCGAGTTCTCTAACACCGCCAAGTACATGATAAGAGGTCTTCCTTCAGCGGGCACGATGGACAGAGGATCGGTGAGGTACCCCTTGATTTTGCCGTGCCATCCGCAATCGCCGCTCCATTCTACTACTTGATCTTTCTTTAGTAACTCAAGATGGGCCTACAAGTAGCGCGATGCAATGAATCTGAAAGTAGTTCAACGGTTTAGGAAAAACCTCTGATTTCTTCTTCTCGGGGAGTGGTATCTTTGAATAGCTTTTAACTTGGCGGGTCAACTTCAATACTTTTTCATCGATTTACAAACCCTAGGAGTTTTTCTCGGATTCGATCCTAAAAGTGCACTTATTAGGGATTAAGTTCTCAATCTACTTCTTCAACCTATCAAACAGCCGCAAATGATCAAGATGTTCTTCTTCGCCCGTGATCGAGTTATCATGTTGCCGACGACTCTATCTTCGTGATGAATCAAGCGTCATGAAATAATGTTACCATAGCATCGTGATAAGTGGCGCCTCGCATTCTTCAAGTCCGAACGGCATAACCTTTAGCGTAGTGCCCAATCGTAACAAAAGTAGTCTTTCCATGTCTTCGAGCCATTTTGATTTGATTGTAAATCGAGAAACCATCCATGAAGGAGAAAACTTTATGCTCGAGCGGTGTTGTCAACCGTAACATCAATACGAGGAAGTGGAAATCGCTCTTCGACTTTTGTTCGTATTCTCAGTAATCCACACACATTCGTATTTTACCATCCTTCTTGGCATGTACCATGTTTGCAACCCATTGTGGATAGGAAGTAACAGCTAGGAAGTGCTGAACTGTTTATAATTCTGCTTTTGATTTTCTCTCGACATCTCGGATGTATGCGACGAACCTTCTGCTTTCACCGAGAAAACCTCTTTTGTTGGCAACCGTGTACCACAATATCAATGTGCAACCTCTGCATGTCTTCGTATGACCAAGCAAAACCTCAATATAGTCTCGTAGTATCCAACCAATCTTTCTTTAACATCGTTTCTCAAGACCCGCTCCTATCTTGATCTCTTTTCGTCTTCATCAGACCAAATTCACAACCTCAACTGCTGTTTTTCGTGTGGTCAGATAACCCGCTTCTTCTTGTAGCAACGATAAGTTCTCCGGCACTTCACAATCTTCCTCACTTTCGCCTTCGGCTTGGTAGATCGGATTATCAAGTCATATTTAGTAATAGTATAGTCAATATCAACGAGATTCGAGTGATTCTGCAGTAGTGAATACGTGGTGTGTAAGAAACACAAAGCTTTTGAAGGTGATAAAGTAAAAGAAAACAATCAATTGAATGCAAAAGTCCAACGATTTTATTGAATGAAAATATGCAAATGCCGATAATAACCCTCACAAACGAGCCATGATGCCCTGTAAGGCACTAGGCTTTAGAGTTTATTGTTCAAACATAAAAAATACGAAAAGCAAAACAAAACAAAAGCAATTACTTCCTCCAAAGAGATTGGTATGACGTCTTCACCTTCCAATTGTCGAGCCCATGATCCGAGTCGAAGATCCACTTGCCGATGTCGGGTCGTTTTCGCTGCCGTTTATAGCATGGATTCCACGGGCGATGCGAAAGGAAGTTGGCTGGCACGTTACGCGTATCATCTTCCGACCGATGGTGAAGCCTAAACCACTCTTGTCGATTTGAAAGGAAGATCGTGGAGCTGACCCAAACAAGATTACCTCCTTGTTCAACAAAGAAATGAGCATCTTTCAACGAGGCCATCCTAGGTGGGACTTGTGTAAGTTCAGAGGACAGGAGAGTCAACGGGTATTGTTTCAAAAGCTTGACAGTGGAAACTCAAGAATTCTCCTTCCATCTCGAGATATCGAAATGATCAGATGACCATGATATACTCTTTCTCTTCACCACATCAGAACAACTTTCCTTCACTGGTACTTCACGTGTGGTAGAGGTAGCTACCGCCCCCATGTATCCAAGGGCGCCCAAGTAGGTAAGAGTAAGTGGACGGATGTCCATGACGAAGAGTGGAATCAAAAGTCCGGGAACCGACTTTAATAAAGAGTGAGCTCTCCAAGCACTGCTCGTTAGAACCATCAAAAGCTTCTCAATTGTATCACCGGGTCTCTAACCAACCCTTCGATATCAAGTCGATCACAAGCGCCTTTGAAGAATATTCGTAGTGTAACCGTGTCAACCAAAACATGAGACAATGTAGTACCTTTGCATTCAATGTAGATGTGCAAGGCCTTGTTGTGTTTCTTTCCTAGAGTCAAATCAAGATCGGAGAAGCCTAGGCCGTTGTCGCCAGTGGCAATACAAACTTCAAACTGGTCAAGTAGTAGTGTCTGCACGTGAGTATTCTTCGTAACTTCACCAAGGCATTAGTATGAGCCTCGAGCACAAGAGCAGAGCAAGCATGGATATCTTGGACGGGTCCGTCTCCAATTGTTCCACAACATTGTAGTCACTCTTCTTGATAATCCTCGTAATTTCTCCATTTCTTGTCCGAGGTGTCTTCAAGAACTTCCTTGGCACTTCTCGTCAGGGTGATGAGTCACCGGTTGTTTCCTCTAGCTTGGGAATGGGTTGAATAGGGAATGCGAAATGGAGTCGCAGTGTCTTTTTGGAGGAGAGATTGGAGAGAAAACCCTTCCTTCCTCGTCACCTTACTTAATCTTGATGTTGTCAATGTTAGGAATGGTAGCTTCAACTGTAAGCTCTTCAATGGTCAGAGGGTCTTGCTTGACGCCATGATAGTAGACATCAGATCCATAATTCCAAGGAATAGCTTTGTTAGAGGAATACGGAACTGGTCTTGGAGAAGTAATGATGAGAGGTGCCACTCTAGGCACGGGATCAGCAGAGAAAATCCTTTTTGTGTTAACATCAGCATAGTCTTCTGGGAAATTGTCACCCCATCCGGTCGCCTTAACATCTTCAATGGGAATCTTGTAGCTCTCAGGAACAGTGTACTTCACCATGTAGTCGAACTTTCCACTTGGTTGCCCCAAGGTATCCCATGCAGACGGTGCAGCTTCATTCACATCTTCAATCTTCATTTTCTTAGACATGTCTTCACACAGACTCTCCACAGGTGGTTTCAGGAATAGTATTTCACGATTATCCATCATGCACTGAACACGTCTTCTCAACCAAGCACAACCATCAGGCGCAGATGGGCACCAACGACAACTCTCTGGGCATCCTGGATTGACACCGGCTTGCAGCAAATTCTTCTTAACAGTCATCAGAGGAATGGTCAAGTCATCTATGTTGAACACGTAAGTATCCTCACCAACAGCATTGGAACTTTTGTCATGATTAGGCATAGGAGCATTGATCACATTCGGAGTCTCAACAGGAGGGTCAAACTCAATCTTAGAATCTTCAATTACAATCATCATGTTATCCCGGCTATTGGAATGGTAAGCACACTTAGCATTAGGATTGTATCTCTTGTTGAGAGGAGGATCCTCAGGGAAATCAACATGTGGCAAGGCTTATGACAATGGCATGTTGATGTAATGTTTTCGTGGCGCATTCTTTTGCGCGTTGTAGGTTGTGCCGATGTAGGATCGAGATCACAACCGCCCCATGATGGAGCGCTGGTCTTGGCTTTTTTCCGACCATACACAGTTAGTTTTTCTTACCACCAAAAGATCTTCGCAGACTTGACTCTCTCGAATCTTCCCGCTTTGATGCCACAATACGTTCTCACAATATCACCTGAATCCGAAGAGTTTCCAATTAGATGAATGAAGAATGGGCCTGTTGTTCCCATAAACATATCAACCAATTCCTATTGGACAAGGGTAATACTCGCTAGATCTCCACTTCAGCATACTCCTTGAACTTCTCATCACGACCCATAGACATGCTTTGTAGTTGCATGCGAGTGGTGTCAATTCAAAGATTGTACTCATTTGTAGAAAGCATCCGCTAAGTTACTCCAAGTACGGATACGGCATTCTCTAGCCGATAATACCATTCCAATTGGGTTGGACAAACTCTCTTGAAAATAGTGCATCCACAACTTTCTATCATCATGTGGGATTGATCTTCGGACATAGGACTTCAGATGCGCTGCAAGACATGCCATCATACTTGGCAAAAGTTGAACTTTGAACTTGAGGAATCATTTGTGGACAAGACTCAAATCATCAAAATTCAGCCCGACATTTTCTCGGTTTTCCACAAGATTCGACGGTCCTCAAGTTGTTTGTACTTGTCATCTTCATCTTAGTATTGGCCATCATCATAGACTTTTTCGTGCTCATGCCGACTACCTTCACCATCACCCTTGTTACTTTGCTCATCCTCCTTCTTGACACTTCCTTCGTAGAGCTCAATTCGACTAACCACTCTAGGACCTCCTTTGTAGCTCGCCCATGTTGAGAAGACCAACAACCTTCTTCAATGATGAGCTTCTTCAAATCTTCTTGGCCTTGGACCAAGCTAGCGAACATCTGCTGAAACTGAGCATTCTGAGCTTGAAGATCTTTGACAGTTTGTTCAAGAGCCATTTCTGCTAAAATAAATAGCGAGCAAATGAGAAAACCAATCTCCAATGTACCTGTGATGCAATGTTATGCTATGATATGCAATGTTTATGCGGATGCAATGCAATGTTTTCAAGGACCTTAGAGATTTAAATTTGTTAAACAAGCAATGAACAAACATTTATTAGTACTCTTTTTATTATTCTTTTTCTTTTTAAGTACAAGAGATAGTTCAAGACAAGAACAACAGAAAAGCATAAAAATCAAAGCTCTAAGTCTCCCATGGGCTTCCTCTGCCGAGGTAGGCGTTGATGCTTCGATCCTCGTGAAGTAACTTGGTCAACTCTAGCACTTTCTTCTCACTTGCATAACACTGAGCTTCAAAGGTATCCCTCTCTTCCATGAGCTGAATCCAAGATCTCTTCAAGTTTTCAAAATCCGTAGGCATGTCAGGATGGAGAACAGTATAGGACTTGTCACCTATAGCAACAGGTTCCATAATTACTGGTAGAACAGCGTGAATGGCATCATGAGGTGTTGAGCTCGAGCTCGCACCATTTGAGGTAAGGTTCCCAAGGAATGGAGTTCGTGCCCCAAAGTCTTGGTATCACTTCTTTACCATGCCCCAAGCGTGTATGAACCTTCGCTTGTATTCGGAGATCGTGATTATAGTCGAACACAATATCTTGGAGAAGCATATCATGTGGGCCATCTCTTCGAGCAAAACCAAACTGACGTAGAGCTAAAGAAGGGTTGCAAGTAATACCTCCCCTTATACCAAGTAGTGGTACATTAGGGAATTCTCCACAACGCTCAATTAAGGTGAAGTCCTTTTGAGAGAAAAGACTCCAACGGATATCGGAATGAGAGAGTGACACTAACCTTTGAGACCATCTCAACCTTTGTTCATTCTTCAAAACTGATGGAGGAAGGTGCGAAATAAACCACCTCGAAAGTAACGGTATACAACACATGAGAGTTCCTTGTCTCTTAGTAGTACGAGTGTGGAGAGAATGTAGGATGTCTCCAAGTAAAGTAGGCACTGGATTACGGGTAAGGAACAACTTGATGGCGTGGACATCTATGAATTGATCTGAGTTAGGAAATAGAACCAAACCATAGATTAGCAAGGCCACGATGTCTTCAAATGCATGGAAACTCATAACTTTGAGGAATTCTCGGGCTTTCTTAATTAAGTACTTGGAAAGTAAACCCTTAAATCCGCTTCTTGTTTCCTAATTGGCTTCAATGTCTGAGCGCTTTAGGTGTAAGGCTGATGCAATGTCTTTGTACTTAGGGACCTTTTCTAGACCGGTGAATGGCATTTGATCAAGAATAGGTATCCCAAGTAGCTTAGAGAACTCTTCCAAGGTAGGAACCAACTGATAATCTGGGAATGTAAAGCAATGGTGTTTCGGATCGAAGAACTGGAATAGGACATGCATCATATCTTCTTCAAAACCGGGAGATAACCAAGTCAAGTAGATAACCATGTCTTTTGATGAACTGAGCATGATCGGGAATTTCTGAAACCAATTATTTGAGCTGAGAAGGTATACCCATAAATTTGATTCGGATAGTCTTTCTAGAAGCCATAATACCCTACAAAACAGAGCAAAGATAAATCTCTAGGTCCTTGAAATAGTTAGAAATGATATGCAATGCAAATGATGTCATGATGTCATGTTTGGCACACACAAACAATTCACACAATGAGCCTAGGGTTAAGGCTTGCATGAGGTATAGGTGATTACCCCACCAAAAGTTTGAGTTGGTTCATCCTGTCCTATAATAGTAACCGGGTTCTAGGAATCTCACATCATTGATCTTTCTCGTAGGCATTTATTTCAATATGACTACCAAGTGGTCGACCGAAAATGTCCCAAAAGTCTGATTTCAATGAGCGTAGCAACGAGTATCAACCAACCTCGGTCTACACCAAAGCCGGCCATCTCACTACCTTCTAATGGCCAAGATGGGTCAATTAAGATTCTAAAAGTTTAGTTAGTGCTTGATGACACCACGCAGAAGCCAAATACTATCCTCAACTTGGAAATGAAGAGTATCAGGACATCCAAAGTGTCACACTAACATAGCCATCATGTTGACCGTTTCGATATACGTCTAACGGTCGCGACGATTTATTGCTACTTACCTAAAAGGAAACCCGGATCCGGGTGTAGGATCCCCAACAATATAATACCCAAGAAACCCTTAAAGATAAAGCAAGCAAGTCAAACAGAAAGCAATAAAGGTGATTTAGAAATCCTTAAGGCATTCTCTCTTTAGGGTGTCTCCCCGGCAGAGTCGCCAGTTCTGTAATACGGTGAACTGACTTTTAGTGTTTTTGTATCGCAAATGTGCGGATAGCAAGAGTCGCCACCGACTTTTCTTTTATCCAATTAAGGGAAGGTAAAAAGTACAGAAAAAGACCTTCGTTAGATTCTGAGTAAGGGAGAAGGTTATGAAAAGGGAAGGTATTAGCACCCCTTTCCATCCGTTGTTATCTACGGGCTCTTAGTTGCTCTTAGATCACTTTAAAAATTATGCTTTCTGTGTGTTTGACAAAAATGTTTTGAAAAGGCATTTCGCTTTGACTTTGTAACGATTCATGTAGGAATGTATACAAAGTGTTTGGAAATGTTTCGTTTTTGAAAAGAGTTTGAACTTTGACAAAAGTGTGAGGTGTGAAAAGTATTTTGATAGAGCAAGCAACTAAAAGTCTTATTACCTACTCGTAATGGTCGTTTCGTGTTATTTTACTTTCTTTTAGAATAGTGTTATCCATACCATTAGTTGGTAGGTAACCCTATTCGTTGGATGTAAGCGGACATTCGGGGACATCGATGGTCATAGAAAGCAACTTGTGGAAGTATCCTAGCACATTCAAGGACTATCATCATTTTCGTAGGGCAACAATCGAGGGTCAAGATCATGTATTCGGAGGCGACATCGTGGGTCTTATGATCTTTGTATCAAGGGACTATGATGATTTGTTTTGAAGGCAACGGTGTAGAATACCTCTACGCTCGAGGACTTGACCATTTGTATTCGTAAAGGCAACGAGAGAAATTACCCTAAGGTATGTGTGAAAAGAGTGTGTCGATTTAGATATTTTATCTTGAAAATTAGAGTGAGCTATGTTGATTTTAGTCTTGCCATACACCTAATTACTAGCGCTTATAGGTGCGGAAATTAAAACGCGGAATGTAAAGATGCGAAAGGTAAATGTCCACGCTATTACATGGCTTTGGGGCCGATACATAATTTAAACTCGCGGAAAATAAAAGCCCTAATTAACTATTACATCCCATGAGCAATTACATTATTGGAAAAAAGAAAACAGTAAGAAAAATCGTCCGAAACGGAATAACCTGTGAAAAGATGAGAAAATCGGAAAATACGATGAAATCGAATAAGAGGAAAATGTTAGTAAAAATGCAATTTTTTGAATGAGAAAAATATGACATGTTGGAAATAACATAAATATGCTAAAATAATTTTTTTGGGATTTTTTGGATGCATTTTAATAATTTAAAACTAATTAAAATTGATTTAAATGCTAAATTATGAATAAAATAAAATATGCATGCAAAATAATATTTTTTTAATTTTATAAATTAAATAAGTATTTTCTGAAAATAAATGCAAAAGGAAAAATATTTTGATGATTTTTAATGCATGAAATAAAAATATGAAAAGAATTAAAATTGATGCAAAATATTAAATAAATAAGAAAATAGAAAAGTTTGTAAAAAAGAGTTTGTGAAAAAAAAAAGATGCAAAACTGGTGCTAGTGAGGATCGAACTCGTGACATGGGATGGAATCTATCAACAGGACACGCCTTAACCAACTGTGCCATTGTGCATTGGATGTTTGAAAACTGGAGCGAGTGGGAGAAAAACAAGTGTCGCTCCCTGACTGCCTCCCTTGCGCGCCAGACTTCATCTCTTTCGTTTTGAATTTTTGAAAGCTAGCGTCGGTCTTTCTTCGATGCTACAGACCCTGGCTAAATAGAAAATCAAGCACACATAATATAAATAACATCTAAGACCATGGTTCGATTCAGGACATCGTTCCGAATTCATTGGTAATAGTCTCGTGGTCCAATTTTTCCTAATAAGCAAAGCCCTAAATCGAGCTCAGGAACCCTAGTTATGGCATATTACGTTTCAGGCCATGGAAATGCAATCAAACAGCCCAGATCGCTTGCAAACTTTGTTCTAAGCATGAAACAAACATCAAAACTTGTTAATAATGCATGAATAATGAAACACGATTTTGAAAAAAGTATGAACAAACCGATTCGTGATTTCCTGATTCTGGATGGTTTTGAGCAATGTGAGGGTCTGGATCGCTTCAGGAGGTATCAAGGAATGTGTTTGAGTGCTTGGAATCAATTGAAACGACCTAAATCCAAGGCTGCTTGTTGCTTGTATGTCACGGATTTTTGAGCATCAATAAGGGTTTCTCCAGCCAATTTTTCTACCCTAATTCGTGTGGCATGAGTTGTGTATATATAGTAGAAGGATTTGGAGTTAATTTGAGGAAGAATCAATCACTAATCAATGCAAATCAAATTTGATTTTGTACAAAATCAAATTTTCATATTTTGATCAATTTTCAATCAAATCTTGCCATACCAATCCAAATTTCGAAATTTGCTGGCTTTATTGAGTTACTTGGATCTCAAGGAAGAGAGAAAAATCAATTTTGCATTTAATTTTGATTTTATACTTTATTTTTGAATTTAATTTGTATTTAAATGAACAAATTCCAAATTAAATAGAAAAATAAAATAAAAATTCGTGGCATTGGGCTTGGATATTCCTAATTGTATAAGGAACAAGTTTGGATGAATAAAAAGTAAGCCCATTTGCAAAAAAAATTATTTTTAGAAGCATCTCTCTTTGTACACTTCTTCAAAATTTCCCAACTTGTGAATAGTGTATCTTGCTCAATTTTCCACATTTTTGAGTGTTCTTGGACTTTTTGGAAATCTCTAAGAGTCCTCTAACCAACCTTTTTGGTCTCATCTCAATTGGAGTTTTCATGCTCAATATATCCTCAAAACAAAATGTTGACTTTTTGTTGACTTTGAAAATGACCTGTAATGTTTTGAGCCATGCCTCTCAAATGAAGCCTTTTTTGGACATTCTTGTGAGACATGAAGTTGTAGAGAATTGAACTTCCTTCAAAACAAGAGGTGGTGGAAAAATTTCTGAGAAAGTATGAGAAAGTTATGATCAGTCAAAGTTCAGTTGACTTTTCACCTAGAAACCCTAATTTAGAAAGTTTGACTTTTTGAGCAAATCTTGAGTTTTCTTGATGAATCATGATCAACCCTTGATCAAATGATGAATGTAAATTCAAAATGAGGACGTTGACCAAAAATCATGAAGTTTGACTGTATGTTGACCACAGTTGACTTTTTGTCCAATACAACTGATTTTCAACCATCTGAGCAATTGTCTGAGCAATCTTGACTTGTGAGGCTTGAAACTTGACATGGAGAATATTTGAAGCATATGAGGAGGTATGAAGGACATTGGAGATGTTGGAAGTCCATCTGGAGCTGAGAATTGCCAAACCCTAGTTTGGGTTGATTGTCTAGGAGGGGGTTTGTCTGATCAACCTTTAAGGAATCCTTGAGTATGGATGTATGAGATATCTTGAGGAGATGGAGGGAAAATTTTGGGGTATGACACGCGCCACTTGCCATCTGAGCTACTTGCCTTTGTTGTCATTGGAATGAAACAATAATAATATATATGAAAATTATTTTCTGAAAAATTATTCAAAACCAAAAACGCGCACAGGGGTCATCTTCCCCGATTCAAATTTCTGAAGCCTTTGTTGACGGCCAATCCGTGGGTAAACCTTTTACCTGCGGTCGCGTATGTCACTGTAGCACCTGCAATTTTCAAAAATCATATAGACGCAATAAAAATTACTTGTGAGACCATGATTTGATTGCAATTGACGTCCTGAGCACGATGGTACCCATCGTTTTGTATATTTTTTCCTAAACAAGAAGACCCCAGATCGGAGCTTCAAACCCTAGCAATGGTGGATTCATGTACTTGCACTCAAACTCCAATTAAACCATACAGAAAGCATAGAAACCTCATTGTGAACAAAAATATATCATCAATTCATGTAAAAAATGCATGTAAATACGAAATCAAAAATCAAAAATATGAATGAAAACTGGAATCGTGATTTTACGTTTTTGGATATTTTTATGGCTTGTGAGTGGCTAGAATTGATCAGAGAGCACCGATGGAGCAAATGAACACCTTAGAATTGCTTGAATCGATGGAATTATTGGTCTGCAAGTAACTTGGAAATCACGGATTTTTGAGGTTTTGTTAGGGTTTTCTTGACTGCAAATCCGTCCCCTGATCATCTGATTCAATGTGTTCATATAGAGGAAGTATTAGGTCAAGTGATTGCAATCAAATATATGATAATTGATGTGGAGATATTTGATTGAAAATTAATTCAAAACTTTCTATTTTTGGATCAATCTTGCACCAATCAAGCTTGCAATGATTTTCTTGAGATCCAAGGCAAATATTTGATTGATTTTTTGATTGAAAACAATATCCATGCGTCTCTTGCCATTTGATTGATATTTTATTTGATTTATTTTGAATTTAAATGAATCAAAATCAAAAATAAATGAAATAAAAATCATGGCCATGCACCAATGGGATTAGAGGTCCTCTAATTATATCCACATTCATACTTCAAAAATTAAGCCCATTAACTCAAAATGTCAAAATTGCTCAATTGACATTTCATGCATTTCTTCAAAATTTCCATTTTTGCTCAAGTCATTACTTGCTCAATTTTTATCATTTGAGAGTGTTCTTGTACTTTTTAGAAATATTAACATGTCCTCTAAATCCTCCTTTTGATTTCATCTTAATTGAAGCTTCCATGCTCATATACACATCTTTGGAAAAAGATGACTTTTTGTTGACTTTGAGAAGGACTTATAATGTCTTGACCTATAACTATCAAATGAAATATTTTTGGGCAAAGCTTGTAATGCACAAAGTTTTAGAGAATCGAATTTCCTTTAAAATGAGCTTTGGTGGAAAACTTTCTGATGAAGTATGTGGAAGTTATGCTTGGTCAAAGTTATGTTGACTTTTTATCAAGATATCCTAATTTAGCAAATTTTGACTTTTGATCAATTCTTGAATTTTCTTGATGAATCATGATCAATCCTTGATCAAATAATGAATGTGACTTCAAAATATTGACGTTTACCAAAAATGATGAGGTTTGACTGTAAGTTGACCACAGTTGACTTTTTGTCCAATACAACTGATTTTCAATTATCTGAGCAATTGACTGAGCAAACTTGAGCTATGAGGCTTGAAACTTGACATGGTGATGCTTTGATACATATGAGGAGGTATTATAATCACTTGAGCCATTAGAATTCATCCTTGACTTGAGAGAAACAAAACCTAGTTGTGGGTTGATTGCATAAGAGAAGGCTTGTTTGGTCAACCCTTGAGTAGTCCTTGAGTATGGAGATATGTATTGACTTGAAAAATAGGAGGGAAAATTTTGGGGTATACACTCTGACTTCATGGGGAACAACCAACC
This sequence comes from Vicia sativa, assembly GCA_021764765.1. Lineage (NCBI taxonomy): Eukaryota > Viridiplantae > Streptophyta > Magnoliopsida > Fabales > Fabaceae > Vicia > Vicia sativa. Next base: position 258,242,891 of record CM038793.1, read on the forward strand.
TATGGTCAATGATAGGAGAAATTATGTACACAACTCTTGCGGAGAGTAGATAACTGGGGATTTAAGAAGCTCAACTGGAGATTCGTAGATAATCTTTGACAAGAAAAGTCCTCATTGGGGATAAAAGGGATGTGGGATGGGAAAACACAATAGCATACGTCTTAGGTGATACAATTCTTATCACCAACCAACAGGATTAAAACTCATTGGGGAGATAGGAGAGCCATAGGATGCAAAATCTAAGTCAAACAGTTCATCTAGGTATGAAGAATATGATATCTCAAATAAGGATGATCCATTGGGGAAATGAGGAATATTTTGCCACAATCTCGAAAGAAAACTTTCTTCGCTAGAGAGAGGAGGATCCTTGAATAAGAAATCTCAAATGAATAACTGATACACTTGGGAAATGGGAGAATTCTTGAATAAGAACTTCCAAATGAAACGACTTGATTGGGGAATTAAAGAGGTCATCAATGGCCACTTCGCCTCAGGAATTAACATTCTTTTGTTAACACAACAGTAACACAACTCCACTGGGGATATAGATTCTTAACCAAGAAATCTCATAAATCGCAACTTATCAGACAAGAACTCTCCACCTGACCATACTGGGGGGAAGACAACTTTCAGGTAAAAATGGGGGAATCATCTAGCCATAATCCCTTCACTTTGGGAGACTTACTGGGGAGAAGTAGAAACTTCGGTATTACGGGGTATGCCCCCAGCTGGAGATATCTCATATAACCAATCATGCCAATCAAATCAAACCAAATCTGCCCCAAGTCTAACATGAAGGAAACTCACTGGGGAAAATCCTTGTAAAAACACGAATAGAACTTATTCAAGATAAAACGCCCTAGTGTATTTAAGCTCTAAGTAGTCCTCTTTACACAGCTGGTTAATTTGAGAGACTTATCAAATCTTGACATAACTACTTCAGATTAATGATCTTTGAAAAGATTCGCCTTGAGAAGACTTCACGAGATTTGTGATGAGGATAAAAATCCTGGCCTCTGTTGGAGATAAGGATCCATAACTTCTGATGAAGGAACAACAAAACTTTGGACTTAAATCTTTGATGAACTGAGGATAAAAATCCCAACTATCTGACATACTCTTCAAATTCACCGATCATTTAGCTTGCGACAGGACTTAAAATGATCAACTCTAAAATAAAGGAGTGCCCCTGCATAATGTCCTGCCCTAGCCTGTAGGACTATTAAAGTATTGTCTTGAAAAAGACTTCTTAAGATCTGTATCATCAAGATAACTTTCCCCAGATTGACGAAAACTTGAGAGATCAAATCTCGACACAAATGCCCCAGATTTGCGAAATCTTGGCAGACCATTGTTCGCGTTAAAAGGTGACGCGCTAGAGGATGCGAACGTGAGTTCGGATTCTCTGGCTCGAAATGATTTAATCTTTTGATTTGTTTATAAAGATGCCGCGAGCATCAAGCTTTATTATTTTCAACACAAGAAAGATGATTTAATGATTATGAAAAAGGGGAAAGCTAAAATACCCTCAATTGATATTGGTATGCGAACTAGCGTAAACTAGACGAACGCATCGGGGAGATTCTCGAGTAAGGGGATTGTTATATAAAGGGAATAGATGGAGCACCCTAAATATATATAGTTATCTATAGCTTTTATATATGAATATGTTTGATATGTTTGTGTGTTTTAATTGTTATTTCTATGATTGGGAAAGTTTCTCCTTTGGGTTTTAAGAAAGATGATTATGAAGGATTCTAGTGTTTGTTATTATTGTGCTCGCAAAGATCCGTGGATCTTCGCATACATATCCCTAGTGGGAATCGAGCATTTGTAGCTCGGATCTAAAGGGTTCTATGGTTTGTTTGGTCCGAGGGAGAAAGAAATTTGCTCGGCAAGGATGAGACCAGGCTCACGTATTCTCAAAAGGATGTTGAGAAAGTCGAGCAATCGTAGTTCCCACTTATGCTAGTGGAAAGCAACGGGATGTTAGTAAGAGACAGACAAATGTCATCTTAATGAAAAATGTATCTAATCTATTTTATCACATACATTTTTGAAGAGTTTGATTGATAAAAATCTTTCGTCGTAAGCATTAGGTGTTTTGCTTGAGTGTACAAGCGTTACCACTTACATGTTTAAGAAAGATGTTTGAAAAAGATGATTGAATCTTTTAACTGTAAGCATTGGGTGTTTTGCTTGAGTGTACAAGCGTTACCACTTACAATTAAGAGATGTTTTTGTTTAAAAAGAGTTTGAAAAGTTTTTGACTGTATGTGATATGATAGATGAGATACTTCTTCCATAGAGATGATAGATGTCTAAATCTCGAGGAGAAATTGATTGGATTAAAAGGGATGCTTTTAAGAAGCCCATGGGTCCTTGTATTGTTAGCCCAAGAGGAGGCATTCCGAGGGTCATCGAGGGTCCTTGTATGAAGCTCAAGAGGAAGCTATAGGGTATGGCTGGCTTTGTGTTAAAAGGGATTTCACCGAGAAACTATCCTTTTGGAATTAAGAGCAATTTCACCGGGAAATTTTACTCTCTGGGGATTTGAAAGTGATTTCACCGGGAAACCATCCTTTCAAGGTTCTATCTTAGCGCGGGTGATTCTTTGTATTGGAAGCCCAATAGGAGGTGTTAAGAGATTTCCTCTTTCATTGTATGATGCCCAAGAGAAGGCTAAACTCAATGAGGAGTTCTTTTGAACGAAGCCCAAGAGGAGGCTGACTCAACAGGGGAGTATTGTCTTATATGAAGCCTAAGCGGAGGCTAAACTCAGATGAATGAGTTTTTCTTATATGAAGCCTAAGAGGAGGCTAAACTTTGTGGGGAGAGTTATCTTGTATAAAGCCCAAGCGGAGGCTAAACTGCAGGGGATGAATTGTCTTGTATGAAGCCCAAGCGGAGGCTATACTGTGGGGAACCTATTAGTTAGACTAATTGTTATGTTATGATTAGACAGTTGTCTAAACAAGTGTGTGTGTGATATGTATTCACAAGAGTTTATGAAGGAAATATAAACAATGCATGATGTTTATTTACAGAGGTTTATGAAATATAAACAAGTGTCTGTGAAACGAACGTTTAAAACGAGCGTAACTTGATTATTTACAAGTATGAACTGTGTACAAGGAAATGAATATGTACACGAACGAGTATTTATGTACGACAAAGATGGATGTACATAGGAGGGTTGGGACTTACACCATAGGAGGCCCATTGGTTTGAAAGCCACGTGGAATAATGCTCCTTTCAATACCAATGGTATTCAAGGTATATACGCATTTAAACAAAACGAATTATCGAATTTTATCCGTGAAAAGTATCTATTATGTACAGACAAAGATTTGTATGAATATAAAATGAATTTTGATATTCACAAGGAAAATATGTATGTACATAAAAGAATGTTTGGTTTGTATACACAAGTGAAGTGAAACAAACGATCAAGTTTGTCCGCATTGAGTATAAAAGGTATATGTGTTATGTATGTATGAAAATTTGTATGTGTTTGAAATGATTTGATATGTACAAAGAAATATTATGTACACAAAAGAATGTTATGGGACTTACACTGAGGTGCCCATTGGTTTGAAAGCGCTTCACAGGAATAATGCTCCTTTCAATACCAATGGTGTCGTATAAACAAACGAATGAAAACAAACGAACGAAATTTGTTTATGTTTGAATATTGACAATGATGATTTGAGTATGTACAAGTAAAACTAAATATGTACATAAAGGGTTGGGACTTACACCGTAAGGGTGGCCCATGATCGATCGAGAAATTCGAGAGGAAACGAATTTGATTTTATCGTTTAAATCGGATCGATCGTGGTAAAAGATGTAAGTTTGATGAACTGTTTTGAAAAATGATTTGAAAATGTTTTGAAATGTGAGGTTCATTTATGAAAAGTTTTGAAAAAAAATCGGAAGTCGAAAACTTGAAAATTTCACCTTGAAAGGAGGTTTGAAAAAGTGTTCGTAACGCCGCTGCCTCGATTAAAATATGATCAGATGAAAGTTTTTTCTGAAAATTTTTGCACTATCATAAAATAGATACATTTATTGACAAGTGTTTAAAAAATCACCTTAAAATGAGGAGTTTTGATTGGTCAAAAAAATTGTGGAAGTTTTGTAAAAAAACATGAAAAATTGGAAAAGTATGAAAAAGAATGGTCCTGACACGTGGCAGAGAGACTTAAGGGCAAAGAGACTACCACTGAGCCAAACGCGCGCTGGTGTTAGTAGACTCAGAACACGTGTAGACAAAGTGTTGGAACATTTAAAAATTTGAAAATGAAGAACACGCGCGCAGCTGTTCTTCGTGGTTTTTGATTTTCAGTTTCCATGATTCAAGCTCAAATATTTGTTTCTCAACGAAATTGAATGAAATAAAAATCAAACTTGCTCGTTTTTTCATCACGAACATGATGGTACTTGTTAATTGCATTTATATTCAGTCTAACTCAATTGAATTTCTGGAAAATGCTAAGAACCCTAAAACTGATTTTTCAAATTAAATGACGTATGTTTGATGATTCTTTGATTTTATTGAGGGTTATTGATCGTTATGTGTGCAGAAACAAAACGGCCATGAGTTTTTTTCAATTGATGCAAGGAATCATAGAGTTCGAAGTTGGTGTTCATACCTGTGAAAGTGAGAATCGAATTCAATGCAAGAGTGTTTCCAGAGCTTGTTTGTGGATCATTTGAGCTTCATCGGCATGTATGGAAGCTGTGTGGATGGTCTGCACTCCTTGAATCCTCCCAAATCAGTCCAACCAAGTCCACCTGTTCAGTTCAGAAATAGAAACTCGAATTCGATGTAAAACCTGTTACAGATTGTTGTTTATGTTTTGAATCATCCCTATGATGTATATTGAAGGTGTTAGAATGATTAGAACATGATTTGATCAAGCCTAGCTTCAAATTCGATTCATAAGGCAGTTTTGGAAGTTTGAAAGCATGAAATGTGAAAACTGGTTTTGGCTTGATTTCAGTTTGACTTTAAGTTATAAACAAGTTTGATAATGATCATGGAATGTGTTTGACACCAAAGATCAACCTGGTTTTAACTAAATTTCAAAAATGCAATATCTCTCACTTTTGCACTAAGTTGCTTAATTTTCAAGAAAGAAGAATGAAAGCATGATTTTGCATTTGCTTTGGTGTCGTTTTGGACTTGAATTTGTGATCTATTTATAGGCAACAAGTTCTGAAATGTTAGGCAAAGAGTACAATGCTTTTGGAAAATCAAAGATAACTTAGAGGGCAAGAATGGTATTTGCCAAAAAAGGAAACTTCCTTTTTTCACCATGTGCTCATTTTTACAATTTGATCCAATCCTCTCAATTATTACCTCTAACTGATATTTATCAGTTCAATCATCCATTTGGCAAGGTTAGATTGCTTCTAGATGAAGAAAACATAAAAATGGCCTATAATTGAAGTTTTGGATTTTGGAAATCAAGTTTCATGAAGCCTTATGTTTCAATTTCAAAAGTATGGCTAGACTCCATGGATTTGAGAGTTCTTGGACATTTTGGAAAGCTTGTTTCCCAAGCTACAACTTTCATGTTTTTGAGTTTTTTCAGTTCAAATTGGAACTAGGTGAAAAAATGGCATGAAGTTTGGAAAAAATAAGAAATTTCAACACTTAGAAAATTTTCTAAGTGTTAGAACTTTTGACTTTTTGTTGACTTTTTCAAATTCTTTGATTTTTTATGATCATGATGGATCATTTGAAGTATTTTGATGATTGAAAAAGTTTTGTTTTGAAAAAGTTGACCAAAAGTCAAAGTTTGACTTTTTTGTGCAGATGAATTTTCATCGATGTTTCAAATCGACCGATGAAGTCTGTGAACTTCGTGATGTTTTGAATCCGTAAATTAGGTCAAGATGTTGTATCTAAGATATAATGACCAATCTCTATCCAAAAAGTCATTTCTTGCTCAAAAGTCGAGAAAACTCCGCCCGATCAAACCCTAATTGGTCGATCCTCGATCGATCTATGAGAAAAATGGATATCCAAGATCAAGGTCGATATTTTGATCAAGATAGATCAAATGAGGTGAGAAAACTCAAACCCTAATTGGTTGCCTTTTGAATCGATGAAAATCGATGAAACCCTAATTTTAACCCGTGAATGCTACACCGATTAATGTTGTCTGAGCTGTTAGTTATGCAAATGATGCAAATGTAAAGTGGTATATTAGGTCAAAATTTGGGGTATGACAACCATTTCTTCATCTCATGCTCACAGAGGAAAGAGAAATTCTCGAAGTTTTGGATGACAACACAACCATAATGTTAGAACATAGTTTGGTTCTAATAATATCTTAGAGTTTTGATGATAACAAGTGAAATAAATTTTGTATAATAAATATGATACTCTGATGTGTATTGTTTCTATTTCAGATAATGTTCTGTCTCAAGCATTCTAGAATAAAAGAAATATCAAACTATGCTGAGTAACCAAGTTGTTAGAAGTTCTAATGATAAATGGAACTTCTGGACACGCGCGCTGAAAAGCAACTTCTGAAGGAAGCTTGCTAACGCAGCCTCTGATAGAAGCACTAAGGAAACCTCTGATTAGAAGATACTTTGAACAAGGCTTACAGAAGATCATGAAATATCAATACGCCATCTTTTAGGACAAATTTTCTACAAGATCATATCTACTAAGTCTAAAACAGCTTAATCACTTGAGTGGATCAACTTTCAAGGCACATTGAGAAAACAAAGCACATGCAACTAAACAACCATAATTATGTTTCCAGTAACCAAGACACGCTAAGAAGTGCAACAGAAAAATTCCTAGGAGCTATATAAGAGGAAGCATTCAAAGAAGCATCATAACAACTTCCTAAAAGCAAACTTACCTTGTCAAAATCAAAATATCATTGTGTTAAGTTTATTTTCAAATTTGAGCTAAGACATTCTTGTGTAAAAAAATCACTTTTAGTGATAAAGCTTTTAGAAGCAAGTTATACACTTAAGTTAGAAGTTCATTTGTGAATTGTTCCTTGAGAGACCAGTTGGGTCATATTTCTCAAGAGTGCTAGGACTAGAGAGTCTTAGAGGTGTTAGTCACTTGCAGTTGGCTTGTGCATTGTTTGTTAGTCACAACAGTTGGTTGTGCACTTGTAATCTTTTGATTATAATGGATTAAGTCCTCGTTGAGAGAGGAGAAATCACCTTGACGGGTGGACTGGAGTAGTTTTTGTTTCAAACGAACCAGTATAAAAATCACTATGAAGACATTCACATCACTATGAAGACATTCATGCAAAGTTAGTACACAAACTAGACAAGAACTAGTCCTAAAAGCATACAAAAAGCAAATGGTGTGAGATTTTAAGCATAGATGATATGAAGGAAGAATTAGAAGGTAAAGTGACACAAAATTAAGTAGATAACATGTTAACATCTTATTTACATCATGCAAACAAAACCACCAAAAACTCACAAACAAAACTCTACAAGAGTGCACAGACATGTAACAGTTGTGTGTGGTGAAGTGAATACAAGTGTATGACATACATAACATGCAAAGAGAGTGACAAGATGAAGTGATTACATTAGAAACATCACATAAAATAATTCACAATCAAATCACAAAGAAAATATCACAAGGATGCAATCACAACACTAGTACAAAAACTAGTCAAAACTTTGACCTAGAAAGCATTTACAAGTCAAAATAAGCCAAGAAAAGGCATAGATGAAAGAAAATGAATCATGCAAGGTTAAGAGATATACTATACAGTATAAAATACACCAATACATTTATCAAAGCATACAAACATGCATAAGAAATATTCACTAGCAAATCACTTAAGGAGAACAAAATCAATCCATACAAGTGTGTGAAAAGGTGTATGCGTGTGGGTGCTCGAGCATACTTGCGCTAAGTGTCACACAAGAGTGAGCTCAGAGAAGTATATGGATAAGGTACTCACACAAATTACAATAAATCAATAAACATCAACAACTTAATTACAAGTCAACAAAAGAGCGAGAGAAGTCAAAATTCTACCCTAATTCTAATCCTAAGAGGAAAATAGAACAAATAAAACAAAAGAGGATCAAGATGCAAGATTAGAGACCCATGGTACATCCAAATTCAGTAGCTTAACATATAAATAAATCATACTCAAGGGTGTCTCCAACACAAGAGAAGGATCATTCACCAAAGCACACCAAATTAGGGTTCAAAAACACCAAAGCTAATCAAGTTCAAAACATTTGATAAAGATCAAACAAAATGGTCTTAATTAGATAATTAATACATGTGTTACTTGTGTAATAAGCTAACTCAAGATGGGATTCATGAGCAACAAATGTAGAAGACAAAAATTCAATACACAAAACAAGTCACCTAATTGATAATCAACATCATGAAAGATGGAAAACACTTGTCTAAATCAATGATGGATGATATAAATCAAGTTTGAAGATAAAAGTTGATACTTATAGATCCTAGGTCAGTGGAATTTCCCTACTACAAGCATCTATCATGAGCTTACAAGAACTCCAAGCCATGCTATCAATCTAACATGCTAAAGTGTCATGATAATACATCACAAATTTAGTCTTTTATGCACAAAAGCATAGATGATCAAACTATATTGCAATTATGGTTCTTAGATGTTATAGGAATGAAACCAACATCAAGATACATCAATGAGACATGGATTATAAGATCATGATCAAAATATAAAGAGAAAGAAGATAAAGACCACCAAAATGGCCAATGTAGCTTCCAAGATGATACCAAAATAAAATGACAATGAAGTGTCACTCAAAGGTTCATGGAAGCATAAGGATAATAGTAAGAGATATGAATATGAATAAAGATTCAAAATATCAAGAATAAATGGACATAAAAGTCCTCAAGTAAATACAAACACCAACTAGGTCAAAACTAGTGGATCATTGCTCGTACCTTGTCACCATGCTGAATAAACAATGGTATATCATCCAAAGGTCAAAGGATCATAGCATAATAGCAAGCCAACCTCAAAATATCAGAATCATAATAGATTAGAAATAAAATAGCTTCACATGAGGCATACAAAGTGGTGCACAAAAGCTACCTCCTAAGCCATGATCATGAGCAATCATCAAACAATATTTACAAAAGAATAAACAAATCATGAGTAAGACAATAAGAAAAGGGATGGATCATATGCCTTAAGGGCTCTCCATAAGACATCAGGTAAATCTGATAATGGATGGCGATACATCATATTAGAAAGATAAGCCATATGTGGATGGAAATACATCAGGATGGATGACGAAACATCATATAAGCAAAAATGGATGACGAAACATCATATAAGCAGAAATGGATGACAAAACATCATATAAAGCATGTGTGGATTACAATACATCAAGATAGATGGTGAAACATCATATAAGCAGAAAGGGATGACGAAACATCATATAAAGCATGTGTGGATGACAATACATCAATATAGATGACGATACATCATATAAGAAAGATAAAGCATGGTAAAACATGTATGTCAATGGTGCGGAAATGAGGTATAAGGTGGGCGATGATGGTACCTAATGGAGTAGGTATGTTGCCTCTTCACTGCGCACAAAATAAGAAAATATTGCTGAAAGTATCCTGGACCTCCCTTGATGAGGAGTATCCTCTTTGGTCTTAACTTGATCACGCAATAATCAGGGCTCTCCAGGTTGTATCAACAATCGATCACAAATTCATGGCAATAATATCAATGAAATAATGAGTATCGTGGCAATAATGAAATGATGATTAAAACATGCGAGGAAATAAATTCCTAAGCTACAAAAGAAGTAAAATTATAAACTATTGCAATTCATACGAGAATGGAAAAACAAATTCATAATGGATATGTATAGAATCGACGATACGATTTAAAAGTCTTGATGCATAAATACCAACCAATCGAAATCAATTAAATAACCAATTAAATTGAATCAACTTATTTAATAAAATTAATAAACAAAATAATTAATTATGTTAAATATTATTTGTCAATCTAATTAAACATTTAAAAAAAAGTATATTTTGATATTTTTATTTGATAATAATAATAATTAACAAACTAATCTTGAAATATGAAGAAAATAGTGTAAATGGGCCTAAACTGATGAAATCTGGGGGGTGAGAATAGAAATTCACCTAGGTGCAATGACTAAGGCCCAGTCGTCGAATGAGCGTCATGGAGATCCAGTATGTTGAGGTTCCAAGGGTGCATCATGGGCTTGCTTCTTGGAGCGTCTGATCTGGGCTTGTAGGGACCAGGTGTGTTCGATGACAGTGATGATGAGTTGATGATGATCTAACGAGATCCGACGATTGGGATGCGAGGGAACATGGTTGATTTTGTGAGTGTACCTGCACAGAATCATAGAAGAACCACAATGGAGGTGATAAGTGTCACCACCTAGATTAACCACATAGATTACTTTAATTGATCCATATAATTTACTAAAACACAAAATTTACTAAACACAAAATTTTACTAAACACAAAATTTAGCAACAGGTATACCCTCATTCTCTGTCTGACTCTCTTCATCGGAGTCCCATCGGAAATCGCCTCCTATGGCGGTGCACGCGGAGACGGAAACACCCATGTCGGCTTCCGCGACGGCGATGGCCGAAATAGCTTTGATCTTCATTTTTTTGTATATTTTGGATCGTCTTCTTCTTCGCTTCAACGATCAGTGGTTAATTTTTGCAAGAACTTGTCGGAAGTTTCTGATTTTGCCGCGCCAAAAATCGTCATCGGTGGCGGCGATGGCCCGATCCTCTATTTTCTTTGATCATCTTCTTCGTCTTGCTTCTCTGATCATGAATCTGGTGCTTGTTTTTGCAGATGCATGATGATTTTTTGTAGATCTAAAAGGAGGAAAATGGACACCCTAACTCATCCGGTCAAATCGGTGCTGATGATTACGCCTTGGTCACAAAAACGTTACCTCTAAGTCTTTTCCAGTGAAAGGGCAAAAATGGCGGCGGCTTCGACGAATTTATTGTCTGGTGAGATCTTTCCTTTTCTCTCTTCTCCGAACCCTGTAGCCTTTGAAACTTCTTTTCCTCTTTATCTCTCTGAAGGGTTTTGTGATTTAAGGAAGATGATGATTTTTTCTTTAGGTTTTTTCTGAGTTTTATAACTTGATGGATTTCTGTTATGATATTTTGTGACTTCGAGTTGCCTTTTTTTTCGAATTTGTTTGTGGTTCTTTTTTGGATTTAAAATTTCTTTGAAGGGTTATTGTATTTTGGTAAAAATGATGAAGAAATTATGGGTTTGTTGTACGATGAAGGTGACAATGGCTTTTTCTGATTTTTTCCTTTTGGGTCTCTGCGGCTAGGGTTTGTGAACAATGACCAGGTCTTGGAACTTGTGCAATGATTGCTTATATAACTCTGAGAATTTTTGGTTTCACTTGTCCATTTTTTTATTTCTGATAAAACAGGCTTTTGAGAAATTCTGTTTTTTGGGCCTTGCAAATTGGTTTTGTGATACTTTTTGATATGTTGGGTTGTTACTTTGTGACTTGTACTTGAAAACTGTGATGCTTTTGACTGAGTTTGCATATTCACATCCTCCCTTTGTGAACCAAAAACTTGTGTTTTTGTGATTTGCAATTGGAGTTTTTGGCCAATGATTAGCATTGAAAATCTGATTTTTGTATGCAAAACAATGAGGCCTTCGTTGATGCTTGGACCATGATTATAAAACCCTCTAATTTCTGATTCCTTTACATAAACCCTAATGATGAGATTTGGAAAACTCTGTGTGTGAAATTCTTGTTTGAATCCATGTCTTGATTGTGTTCTAGCACTTTCTCCTTCTTTATTTCATGTGATGGTGTGAGGAAGAGAATGGAAATCGGCGAGGCAAAAAGTGAAAGGAATTCGCGGAGAATATGAAGGCCTTGGAGGAAATTCAAAGGAATTAATGCAATTTGGATCTTCAAGTGACTTGATCATGGATTATTTTCTATTAGGACAAATGTTCACTTGATTTTCTTTGTAAATTAGGAACATTACTCTTGTACTTTGATGTATTTTAGAAACAACTTTATAAATCATGAAAGTTTGAATCCATTGAATATTTGAATGAATGGAAATTGTTTTTTTAACTTTGTGGATGTAACTTTGAGAGCCAAAGAACTTTGATCCTATCATAATGTATGAATGCAATGCAATATAATGTTTATGATAAAACATATGCCTAAATCAATAGGGTAAATTTTGGGGTACAACAGACGTGCAAGAAGAGAGGAAGCATAAGCTGACATGGCTTTCCGTGTCATCTGACACGGCCCGTGTTAGTGTGAGCGAAAAATATTTCAATATTTGGAATTTTTTAGTACTGTTGAGGCACAAGGGCATTATGGACATTTTACACCGCTGAGAGATAACCTAGCATTATTAAAACATGTTTTGGACCAAAGAGAAGGGACTTTTGGAACTGGAGAATAATTCACGATAGAAGATCAGAGATTCAACAGCTTTGGGAACGGAGAATTCTTCATGCGCGAGAGCAATTGAAGATCGAAGACCCCGATCTATTGTAATGTCTATATCTAATATTTTGATTATGATACTTTTGAATTCTATAAGAGGCTAAACCTCCCAATGCTATGGTGTGTCCCTAATTTTCTATGTTAAGAATATTGATCGCTTTGTTTTAATCAACATTTAGTTCTTTATGCATCAATTTTATTATTTAGAGTAATTTGTAGTTTGACCTTATGGGACTATAGGATTTCACTATTTTAACACATTAGAGCGACAGTTGTGTTAAGGTTTTCTGAATAATGATACTATTGAGGATTTCACCTACGACTATGGTAATCCTATGATAACCAGAATAGTTCTTGATAATTGAATGCTTAACCTCTCTACTAATTTAAATGAAAATCTAAATTAGGAAAGAAGGTTAAAGGTTTTTTCACTAAGGAATTAGGAAAAGATAATATTGAGAATCAATAATTGAAGCATATGAGCTCTTTGAATAGATCAAAGAACGAAGGTTTTTACATGGAAAATTATACACTCACCCTAGCATATTTGAATAAATAAAAAGTCAATTCTTTATATAGCGTTAATTTACATTTTGCAAGGATTTATTTCCACCAAACTCAAAACTATTGTTTTTGTTCAATTGAATAGATCATCACACTCAGTATTTCCTACGCAATCCTCGAGATCAATACTTGGGGTAAATCTCATTATTATTACATCGGTAAACATAGTACACTAGCTATTTTTTCGATCACTTATTACTTTAAATAAACCTAATAATAAATCTTAGTACACTAATGGGCCTACTACTCTCACTCCCACTTTACTACATACTACCACTACAACAAGCCCAACAACAATTATTCTATTATTAATATTATTATTAATCAACTAATATTATTATTAATATTAATCGAATGACTATTCGACAATTAAACAACTAAATCAACTAACAACTCGACAACTTAAATCGGAAATAATTCGAAAATATTTAATTAACTAGTTAATTAAATAAACTGACGTTACAGCATAGACCACACTTTCTTTCTAGTTTGTCAAGGTCGTCCATTTCAGTTGTGATACGTTTGCCTTTTGAACAACCATTTTTATTTCTTCGCATTTGATTGTTGTGTCAAATTACTTCCCCCTTCGTATGCAGACCAATAATCGTATTTTGCTACCAGTTGGAAGGAATTGTTGTATACATTGAGCAAGGTCTCAAACTTGTAAATGGGAGAAAGAAGTAGCAGTGCATCGTGATGAATATGTGTACATGCCGCAATGACATGACCCCAACCACCTCATTAACTTAGTTGGTGACGGAGTCGCCTATAAATATGGCGCCTCAGATGATTATTTTACATCACCAACCTTCACTCTCTCTTATACAACTCTCACATAATCAGAAAAAATTCCAATCATGGTTCTTCTGACTTTGGGAGATTCTCACAGAGGAACAAGAGCAAACATTGCCACATTTGTAAGTTTTATCTTTTATATTTTTATTCAAATATTCTTTGATTAATATGATATTGTTTTTTATACTATCTTATACACTTTATTTTACACATTTTATTTAGGAAACGAAAAAATTTAGATGTCGCTCACACAACTACGTTGCTCCCGATCCACTTATGATTCCATACCTTGAACTCTCATATCCACAACAACACTACCAACTACAACCCCAACACTACCAACAACAACCCCAACAACACTACCAACAACAATCCTAACATTCATCAACCTCCCGTCAAACAACCTGACGATACAAGACCACCAACACTCAACCTCAATATCAATAGACTCAAATACAATACTCCGAACAAAGACTATATGTTCAACACCCCCTATATGGGCTCATCTTCATCTCACCTAAGCCCAGATATTGGCATACCCAGAGAATATTCTCTAACCAACTCAACATACCACAACCATCATCATATCAAACCCCCTAATAATCATATGGGTAACAATCTCTACACACCCAAATTCCTTTTGACCTCACCTATTCAAATGATAAGTGTTATCAACCCTAACCCCTCAGCACAACGACCAAGCTTTGAGAACACAGGAGCACGTCTATACGAAAGAGAAACTTCAAGCCATACAGATCTAGAGGAATACATGGATTCTTATCACATACACCACAAGGGGTCATCAACCATACCACAACAGTTTGAAGTTAGACATGAAATACGAGTTAGGAAAAGACACGGTTGTGGAACCGCTAATCATCTTCGAGTCTAAGGCCACCAAAAGTAAATCCATGTAAATGTTATTCGTTATGTTTGTAATAAAATTTGTATTTAAAGTTTAATTTCATAACATTGTCCCGTTTTTAAATTTTAATAGAAAAAAGTAAACTCTCTTTTGCACTAACACGCCAGCTAATATGGCTTTTAAAAAAAGTTTGCACTTAAACACCATCTCAAAAAGGTGCCTCCTAAAAAAATTCTAAATAATATGTGGTAATTTGCATCTTTACTTCTGCTTTTCTCAATTGCATTTCTACTTCTGCTTTTCTCAATTATTATTTTTTGAAGTGGTTGAGTGGGAAATATCTATAAGGCTTAGCTTAATTGCATCATTGTCACTAACTACGATTTCATTCATTAATGTTAAATATAAATTCTGCACCTAAAATCTATTTTTTTTAATCTATTAATGATTTCTTCACAACAACTTGCTCCAAGAAGGTTTTCAAGAGCGAGAGAATTTAGATCTACATTTAGCTCCAAAAAGATTTTCAAGTGAGAGGAAGTTAGATCTACATTTTTGTACAGACAAAATATCAATAATTTGTTTGATATTGGGATTTAGCGTATTGTCAAATTTTATTATGAGCCTTAATTTTGCAATTAGTGTAATTTGTGATCTACTTAAAACCATTAATGGATTATACAAAAATTGACTTTAAGATTGTAAAATTAAATCTTTTTCTGGGTTGAAAAGTAAACCGACCTCAAGCCTTTTTTTTATAATGAAACATATCACAGAAAAAGTTCTTCTCTTCATAATCAAGTGCAGATCTCTTTCTGCAAGGATCAAATCCAACCATGATGCTTAAATTTCTCCTTCTCTCAATTCCTAAGCACTAAATATTAAGTGTTTATGACATTATCTAACAATCATGGTTAACAACTTACACGTGAGAGTTTTTGCATAGTACTCGTCCGTAATTATGAGAAACGTTAACAGAAAATCAGATCTGAACAAAATCTGCAGCTGCATCTTTTACGATACACGGTTTCAATTATCACAACATAATAAGTAAATAACAATTCAATAAGACTTTCAATAAAACTTTCCACCGAGGACGAACAAGAACGACATCGAAATAGATAGGTAGAGAAACGGATACGGGTGCTAACACCTCCGAAGCTTAATTATGAATCAAATCAAAACTTGTATTGATGCATGATAATTTCGGTTCAGAGGTGAAGACACACGTATCCATTTCACAAACCTAGATTTAACCCTTGTGCCGCAGAGCTGAAAAGAAGACGAACCCTAAATATGAGGTTCTTACGGTGGGATGATGGTGATTTATATAGAAGTTTATTAGGTCAAATACAAGGAGCCTTTCGTAATTTTACCACGTGTTAACGCAATATAATAATAGAAATTCTTTTTTTTTCTTTAAATAAATATTAAGATACAATGATAAATATTGAGGAATAATCAAATTAATTTAGGGTTCTATTTAAATGCAATTTTGTGGGACTTTATAAAAAGTAGTTTTTAAAAAAAAATTGTAATAGTAGATTTACATGCCATTAAAAATGCTAACGTGGTTAATTTTGAATGCAAAAATATTAGTAGGGGGTATATATATATATATATATATATATATATAAAAGTTACATGTCATTAAAAATGGACATATCATGAAAATGTAAAATTTGGTTGAATTTGAAACATAAAACTAATTTTGTGAATGAGATAAAATAAAAGGATTAAAACTGTAATTAAATTTATATTTATTTAGCAATAATTTCATAATAGTGGTTAAAAATGATAGTTATAGATTGGAGTTTTTCATAATGGTGATCAGTATTGGTTAATATGGTGATCAATGTGGTTATTGATAATGATCAATGGAGACTCTCGGTGTTAGAGTGGTGGTAAGAGTGGTAAGAGTGGTAATAGATGGTGATGGTAATGGTTCGAGCGATGATCAATATGGTTCATGGTGGTCATACTCGTTGGTGGTTATAATAATTGACGCTGGTCATGACTATGGTTTATGATGTTATAGTAGTATTCATTGATGACTAGAGAGTGTTTATGGACGTTTTTAGTAAACAAACATGAGTTTAAAGTAATTTGTGTAGAAAGAAATGCAAAGAAAAAGTATTTGTGTTTGAAAGTTAAATGTAAATGTTAAAGAATTTACTATAAATTCTAATTGCAATAAATTTTGGATAAAGATAATAAAAATCAAATGAAATTGATGACATTAAAGTAAATGCTTTGAATACAAAAAAAAACTTAAAAAAGCAAGAGGCATGACGTAGACTCATGCATTTCTTACAAATTATTTCGCTCTATAACTCGAGTAATTTGGTTTTATACAAAATAAATTAGATTTTTGCAACCCTCGGCCACAACCATGTGGTCGATTATACTAGTACAATGCTAACTATCGACAATGATTATCTTTACATAACTTCACATGTATCTCATTACATGGGCTTCGGCCCTCTAATTTGTTTCCGCGCATCTCGAATGTTTAAAATGTTACCCACCATCGCATTAATAGTTGATCTTAAACTTTTAACTGCCTCTATCGAGAATTATGGGTCGACTCATATATTAAAACATAGGGATAAACATAAAAAAAAAAAACTCAGCATCAATATTTAATAAAATAGCTCAAAACATCTTAGAAACATAAAATGTAACAAAGAAACTTGTCCTCGGTGTTAAATGTCATAGTGACTCGCAAAACCTAAACATAACTAAAAAACGATACATAAATGAAGAAGGCTTCTACGTTGTCCTTAAACTCAACATCAACTACGACTTCTCTACCTGATTATATGTATCATAAGAGTATAAAACACCACAAACAACACAAACATGGGATGAGAATACATTAAAAAAATGTTAGTAATGTATAAAGCAATAAATGATACATTACTTAAATAATCAACATATTTATATCATTCAAAATTATCACTAATCATGAGTACGAATGTATATGCAATACACCCATCTCCTCATCACAGATGCATGTGGTACCAATTTACTCACCAATTTTTAGATGTCAGAATTATGTTACTAATCAATCGTATCACTAATATTGAAGATTAGAGTTAGATTACTAATTAATTCGCTCACCAAACTCACTAATACACCTACCTTAGATATACATGATGCATGAGATGCCACAACAATGTACACACAATAATCATCACCAACGGTTCTCTTCCAAACCACATATATCACCAAAATGTAGCACACCATTTAATGATAACATAAAATGTAACACCCCTTTTCTATCCGGTAATTATAAATAAAATCAGAGTGCCAAAATTTCAACAAGACATGAGACATTACATTTTCAACCAAGAATCAACAACAAGCCACTTATTATAATATATACATAGTGTCGCACCCCAAAATTTCCCCTTTGTTTGACCTCATTGTTTCAAGCATAGACGTTCATCCTTTGTGGCTTCAGAATTTTCGTGGAAAAGAATTGTGTTGGATCTCGACGGAAGATTTGGTTTTGTTACCGATTCAATTTGAGAATAATTCAAAATTCAAGAGATTTCGAATGGTTTCGAATTATTGGTTCAAAAGGAATTGTTCGGAATTATTTGTCCGAAAAGGAGTTATTTGTTTTTAGAATTTAAATTTTAAAAGGAATTCTTTATTACTTGGGAAATTTAAGTTCGATGGAGGGAAAGATACCGTTCTTGGTATTTGAATTCGCTAGCGGAGAAAGATAGTTACGAGTAGTTATTCAATTCATATTGAGTGTTACTCATTTCAAGCAAAGGTACTCGAGCCAGGATTAATTCCGTTCTTTTTGTGTGGATTTTCATTCGATCGAAATGCTATGCAAATGGTACTCAAGTTTGTATTCATTCATCTCAAGATACACAAAATTATGGAACTACAAGTTCAATGTTGAAAAGGGAAAAATTATTATTATTATTTCATTGGAATTCAATTACAATTGTGAATTACAAAAAAAATTTACAAAGTTATTCAAATTCTATCATGGAGATTACAATTTTGTTACAAAGGATTTGTAAACTACAATTCTAAATCCTAGAAAAGTAAACTTTCGTAGCGCCTTCAAGGTCTTCATGTCTTCAAGTCTATCCGCGATTTTTTCTTCTACATTGCTCTACTTTCTCCATACCACCATTGCCATATTCCAATGTTACATAAAACAAGGAAAAGTGAACATGATTAGCGATTACAAAACATAAACGAAATTCATACGAAAAATCAAAAGAATTATTTCTTTTTTAGACTCATCATGAGGGTTGTGTTAGGGAATCAGGTTTTGGAAGGTTATTTGTTTCAAACGACCAAAGCCTCAGAACTAAATTTCCTTCATCGACCACTACCTCTATTACAAATCACAACAACTTTTGTTGTTGGCTCACAAAGGGATGTGAGGTGGAAAATCAGATAACACATCATATTTCCCCCAAAAAAAATTAGCCCAACAGTTTGTCAAACAGTTCAAAAAAAAAGTCAGTTCAGCCCAAATAAAGTCAACATGTTTAATAGGCAGCAAGCAGAATAGATCAGCAGACAAGGAGCATTTTTTTTACCCAACAAATATGGTTATCAGCATAAGTGAAATTTTCTCACCTAAGTATAGTGTGACAGCAGCAGGCAGCAGGGAAAGACACAGAAAAAGCCAAGTTTCAAACTGAACAACATAGCAAAAACCATAGCTGAAAGAGGAAAATAGCAATAACTACAAGCAATACAGAGGCAACAGATTGTGTTTCCAAGGAGAGACAAATGAGAATTGCACAGATGAGATAAAAGAGACAACACAGAAACAGGGACCAAGGTAGAGGTCTGTTCAAACCAATCAGAAAAATGGCATAGGAAATCAGAGGATAACCAAATATACAAGCATGGTATATGTTCAGAGATAGCAGAAAGACAAAACATATTTGTTATAACATTCAAGAACACATGAAAAAAAGGGGAATCAGCTGAGCATCTGTTCTTTACAAAAAAAACACTCAAGACCAAAGATAAAACACTTGTTCTACAATCCAAAACCACAAGCAAGAAAACAAAATGCCATATGTTCTAACCAACCAGTCCAAAACCATAACCCAGACCAAAACATAGTAACTATTCCATTCAAAAACCAAAAAGTATAAGCCAAGTGTAGTGTCAGTTCAAGCTCAATCCAATACCAGAGCAAAAACAACCATCCAAGCAGAAACAAGATACCATTACCAACAGCAAGAACAACTCAATAGCCAACACAGAACAAAAAACCTAAGGTATTCATCATTTTCCCAAACATAACCCTTCAGAAAAAGCTGTTTCAGAAACCAAACATCTGATACAAAGAAAGAAGAAAGAAGAAGCAAGGAACGATCTCACCCGAAGTTCGAAAGCCATTCCAAACGCGTCTCCAAAGACTCAGGTATTGTAACATTCACCAGAATCATGTCGGAAGTCTAGGGTTTCAGAAACCCCTTGGATTTTCGGCCAAATCTGTTATACATCTGCAATCAATATCATCAAGCATTAGAAAACGTTAGAGAAACGAAGTAATAAGCCAAACAGAGCCAAATCGAGAAAGATTAGGTTATGGTTTCAACAGATAGAGAGAGAGAGAGAGATGAGTCTGGGTTTGGGAAACGAGTGAGAGAGGTCGAGGGAGATAACGAGTGTAGGTATCGTGAGAGAGAGACGTTTCTGGGTTTCCAACGGGAATCAAGAGAATGAGAGATGAGGGTTTCGTTTTGTGATTCGCGTTTGAGAGAAGGAGATGGGATTTTCTGAACGATGCATCGTGAGTGAGAAAAGACAGTTTGAGTATTTTGTTTTCTTTTAATTTTGTTTTGTTTAATAATATAGGATTAGTATAATATAATATCAGTTAATTATTATTACTACTATTTTATTAATTAATTATTAAAAAAAAGTGACTAATATGTTTTTAAGGGAAAATATAATGATAATGATAATAATTAAATACTAGATCAAGTTTTTGTTTGGTGGTGACATTTGTCACCCTTTTAAGTTAGATTTTTTTTAGAATTTTCTTTTCTTTTATTTATTTGTACTATTTATCTTCATGATATACCTGTGCTATTATCGCTTCCCGTTGCCTCGAGTTTTCGACTTTTCTGATCAACGATGCATCACCCTCTGACACTCCATATGGGGTTTTTCGAAGGCTCATTGGGCCCTTTATTTGGGCTCAAGAGTATTATCTCTGGATTTCTTTTTGCACCTCCCAGAATCACTGCAATACAGGCTAACTCTAAACTTTATCTTTTTTCAATTAATTTATTTTTATGCGAATAATTTGTTTGTTGCGATGTACTAAATAGTAATTGGCTCTGTATGATTTATCGATTAAACTATTAGTCGATTTTTCATCAAACAGAAAAAATCATTTCTAATAATTATTTAAATTTCCGATTGTATTGTGTGATATTTGTCTATTTATTTACTCATTTAGTATTTATTCACCATTGTACACTTTACACACAATAAAAATTAAAATTAATCCGATTCCACTTTGATTGACTCATATGTCGATTTCTCGAAGGGTCTCATGGTGGGGGATGGGCATGGCCATCCTCACGAGATTGATTAAAGCCCTTGTTGCTTTAATCAATCATAACCTGAAAATAACATTGGTCTATATACCAATTTTCCATGCACCATGGTCTCATGGTTGGGGATAGGAGCACATATCCTCACGAGGTTAATTAAGTCCATATACTTGATTAATCATAACCTGATTCCACATTTCATCTCAGCACGTGTCTCAGAATGCTTTCATAATTAAAGTTCCAAACCTCAATCCAACGTCGAGTTTCTTTTCAAAAATACTTTCATAAATAAATATTCTATTTCTCCTTCCTCCCAAGCATATGGCAGTCAGTCCAATATCGACCCTCGCCCGTATGTTTGGTGTCTTAATCAAATTTAATTAACGTGAACCTTGTTTCACCTCACCTTTTCTTAACAAAACTTTTAGGTAGAAAAAGATGATTAGAATGTTTCTGTCCACTCATCCGAGTAATTGGGGCGTTAGCCGTTGAACGCTTATGGTCCAATACTTGTCTCCCACATGAAAATAAAATAACTCATTCAAACTCTTTTATCGCTCATATGCGATCATCAAACTCTTTTCTGACAAAGAGTGTGCAATAGTCGTTTCAAACACGAATGAGGACTTAAGCTTTTCAAACAAACAAAACGAGTCCAAGTTCAAGCATTTGAAATGTCTAATGCACGATTTTTACTTATAAAATCAACACAACCAATTTAAAACCTTTTTGAGAGGAACTACGGAGTTTTGACTTTCCCATTGCACAAAGGAATACGTAGGCACACGGTTCTGAAACCGTGCCAAATTCAAAATAATAATAAACAAATTCCGTTTCTTTTTTCAATTATAACTTAGAGATTAGCGAATGTACACACACACTTAGAATTAAACGGGTCCCATCGAGTACGATGGATGTAAGAGGTGCTAATACCTTCCTCTTACATAACCGACTCCCGATTCCATGTTTTTTTGGTCGTAGACCACCTTATCCGCATTTATGGGATTTTATCTATATTTTCCCGTTCCTTTTGGAACAAATAAAATTAGGTGGCGATTTCACTAGTTTTCGAAATTTAAATGATTTTTGAAAATCGAGTTGCTTCACATAGCACATAATGATCAGAAAAGAATAGTAACAATTGTTTAGTCTTCAAAACAAATTAACTTGAATAATCAATGAAAAACTTTAAACCAATGATCAAACTCCGATAAACAACTTAAAACTTCAACAATGCAATAATAAACAACTATAAACAAAACAAGCGTTATCCCCCCGAGTGCTACATATCAGAGCAAATGATACCAAACTCGAACTATCAATGGAAATAACTACTCTCTTTGATTACATGCACGTTACCCATGTAGAGGCAACATCACAGTAGAAGGGGTGAGATATCGAATATTATAAGCAAAAATATGATGATTAATATATTAGTTAAGAGTTATATAATAATTCACCGCTTCACAACAACAAACAAATAGCAATCAGTCAACACACAACATAACGACAATTCCAGAAATACAACTCAAATACGACTCAACTTATGCAAATGCATGTGGTACCATTCGTAGTGTAACTCAACTTAAACATATGCCAGGTTATCGAGGCATTTCAACAAGGCATAAGCCTTCAACTTCAACGTGGTGCCATCAAGGCCAACTTAATCAATGCAATGTATGCGACATTATGAATGACATACAATCAACGATATTATAAACAACAACCAGAACAACAACAACGAAAACAACAACTTAAACATGCATCAATCACATCAACTTAAACCAACATTGGTCGTTCAACCTACAACTTAAACATGCCCACGAATCGAGACAATTTGAGTTATTCAATTGTACCTGCAAATCAATTCATCCAACATCTTTTCAACAAAATAAGTCAACCACAATTACCTACTAATTTATCTTAGTTACCCCGTCAAATTTCATTTAATTTCGGACAACTAATTATACCGCCTAATTCGGCTATTCGGCTAAATCGGGACTATTTTACTATTCTGCTATTTATGTTATTCATCTAAGCATCCTGATACATTATTTCTAATGATATAATTGATTTCTACTCATTAATATTACTCTGCTATGCTAAACTAATTGCTGCTACAAACTGTCATTTTCCTCCTATAACTAACTGTCTGCTAACTGATATTTTACCACTGTTACTGACGTAAAGGGAAAACCTATATCAATTCATATTATCTACAATTTTTATCATGTTTCCAATTAACCAATTTTCATATTACTCTACTGTGTCTAACATATATATATATATATATATATATATAGAGAGAGAGAGAGAGAGAGAGAGAGAGAGAGAGAGAGAGAGGGAAGAGTTACAACAGAGGCCAAAACATCACGATTAATATTTTTTTAAATCTACCATTGGATTGAGACATACGATCATATAAATCATACTTATAAAAATTGAGATTAATCTATAATAATTTACTACGTTTGGAAATACATCAAAATTAACGTTATATGAAAGTCCATTTTGACGTTATTTTTTGGATATCTTGATCGTATAATAAATCTTTATAGATTAATCTCAAACTTTATATGTATGATCTATATGATGGTATGTTTCAATCCAACGGTTGATTTTAAAAAATATTAATTTGAAGTGACGTTTTTGAGCGAGTGTAACTCATGTTGTAACTCTTCGGGTGTAATTTGATCCTCCTTATATATATATATATATATATATATATATATATATATATATATATATATATATATATATATATGTGTGTGTGTGTGTGTGTGTGTGTGTGTATGTGTGCGCGCGCGCGTGTGTGTTTTTCATATAAACTAAGCTTACCAAAGAAAATCAATGTGCCATAACAATATACACCAAGCCAAACATGTACCTAACGTGACAAAGTGAGGAGGGAAAAATCAAAAGGGAGTGAGGCGCCCATCTCTACCTGGGGTGACCGCTCCCTAGCTTGTACATGTACCATCTTTTATTCTTTTCTTTATTATACTAGAGAACATGTTTGGTTCTTAATCAATTTTCCAAACAAACCAACGACCAATTACACAGGTTCCAAATAAGGCACAAGGGAATGAGGCACTCATTCTCATCCTTAGGTGACCTCCCCTTTTCTTGTATATATGTATCATCTTTCATTTTATTTTTCCTTTCCTTATTCTAATAGGCATGTTGGGTACTTAGTCAAATTTCCACACAAAACCAACTGCCAATTAAATAAATTCCAAACAAGGCATAAGGATAATGAGGCACTCATTCTCCTATTGGGGTGACCTCCCTTGCCTGTGTGTGTATCATTTTTCTTCCTTTATTTATACTACTAGGCATAACATGTTTGGTAATTAATTAATTTTCTACACAAAACTACCGGCTAATTAAACAAACTCCAAACGAGGCCTAAGTATACACAAATTAAAGGGTGGTGCGCCCACCTTGGTCCCTAGGGCGTCCGCCCCCTTGCATGGTGGGGCCCACTTTTCCTTCCTTCACCAACTTGGGACAATCGTCCCTTAACTCCTTCTTCTTCCTACGTTCTTCAGCATTATTCTGTATCGTTTTGTTCTTATTAATTTCACCCAGTTTGCATCTAATATGTTTCCAAAAACACCTCAATTCAGAGAAATTAATTATACCACATAGCAATTATGAAATTACAACAGCCAAACACCAATAACAGCAAGAACACATGCAATTTTTATTCATCATAATTTCATCAATGGTAATTCACAAAAATTCATCAAACTCAACAAATTCAACACAATCACAAAAAATTTACATAACCCAATCCCACATGTTAATCCTCATACTCCCGATTATAAAATTCGAACCTCACCCTTACCTTGGATTGAAGGCAGCTCGAATTACTCGAGCGAATTTCGCGAGTCTAACCGGACCCTAATTTTGCAGCAGATAAACTACTATGAATTTTTTGATTTTTAATTCAATTCATCGACATTAATTTAACACTACCTGGTATAATTGAGACAAGTTCTTCCTATTTTCCTCTCCGCTAGCAGCTTTGTTCCTTCTACTTTCTCCTTTCTCTCACATAGTAGGTTTGTTCTATATTTTATTTTCCAACCCTAGCCACTTAGATGGAGCCACTTATAAATACTAATTGTTTGATTTAATCCCTAACAGTCTCGTTCAATCTTCAATTGGGTCTAAAACTAACACCTCTATTTCGCTACTTGCCACACACCATTTAATACAACTATATTATTTAATATTCTAATAAAAACTAATATTATTTTCTAATAAAAATTATTCCCGACTAATTACCCGATTATCCGCTTAACTGCTCAACTAACTTATTAATCCAATAATGCCTCTTATAATTATTCTGATATTTCCTTCTTCGACTAAATTCCATCAAATAAATCATTAATAATTCATTTAAATAATTAAATGAATTTTCGGGGATTACATAAAAGAACACACATTAATTGTATCATTACTCAACATTATACTCGCCGACCGATAATATTTCACTATAACACTTAACAGAGTCAGCTCAAGACTCTTAAGAGCTCGAACATGACTCATTCACATTTTATTCGATAAGATGAAGTTACTAGGCATAACCCTGAATTCCTATCATTTCAAGCCAACACTAATAATCACTCATTTCAAGTAAACCCTAATAACCTATCGTCAACCAATGTTATCTCATACATCTATTGGTCGACCCTCGTATGAACAAGTTCATCTTGACTCAACAACCAACAAATGACATTGTGGCTGAGGAAGCGATTATGAAGCAAAAATATATATTCGAAGAGAATCTTGATTCATTATTTGATATTTTAAGATCAATTCTCGAGGAGAGAAATAAGTCACTTTCTTAAGACTGAACCTCTATAAATCTCTGGTGTTATTCCTCTTTTTTTAACTCTTTTACTTTCGCTTAATTTCTTTACGGTCATTAGATGTTTTGCCCCTACCAAATGGGCTATTTTTGAAAAAACTCTGTAAAAAAGTATGATGAAATTCCTTTAACATTTGAAGATTCTCTGACTTTTAACATTCATCACGCCAGCTCATAAAAAAGCTAATGTGACATTGATTTTTTTTCCATTTAATGTATTTCCCACCTGTGTATTTCACTTGGTAGGATAACGCAATTACCCCTCCACTAAAATACAAAACATGAAGAGTGAGAGAGTTACCCACATATTCTTTGATCATATTTCCCTCCTCCACGACTCGTATCTCTCTTCCTTTCTATGACTTATAAATGATATCTCTTGATCTCATTCACAAACACCACCCACACATTCTTCTTCATCCATACCACTATTTTTGACCGCCAACGACCAACACACCTCTTCCTCTCCCTCACACTCCTTGCACCGACATTCATCATCACCAACACAACAATAAAAAATACAAAAGCAAATAACACAACAACACCATACCTAAACAAAAAAAAAGCAAAAATCAAGAGTAAGAGAAAAAAGTTAAAATCCGAAACAGAAACAAAAATAAAAATAAAATATCCATCACTCCCTATAGAAAACGTGTCTGCATCACTCACAACAACATCGAAACAACACGAGAACCAAACAAAAGATGCAAGTAGAAATCGAACAACATCGTTTACATCAAACACCATTATTGTAGAAGCTCAAAGCCATAAATCATAGAATCGACATACATCCTTTAACCGCTAGAAACCGCACCAATTTCGTCACCGTGACATACCTCCATGAATACACATAACCGCTCAGCTCCGATGTTGCAAGCCACTCGCCGGTGCTTCAAAACCTCCATTTTCTTCTTTTTTTTCCAGATCGCCACCGCCGATTTGTTACACATCCAACAACATTAATTTCTCGCTGCGACGATCTTCCTCTATGGCACGTTGTCAAAATTGACAACCATTAAACATTTCAACCACCGATAATGTGAAATATGTGTTATTGTTCGTTTCCATTTTTTGTGCAATCGAAATCGGGGGAGACGAAGACAAAATTTTGATTTGGAACATTCCAATTTTTCTACTTTTAGGATTCAATGCTATCGTGAAGATAATGAACTCGAAAGGAATGAACAAGAGAAAAGGACTAGGTTTTCTGACCGAGATGTGGCTCTCTCACTCTTTTAGTTTTTGTTTTTTAGTGGAGGGATAATTGTGTCATCTTACCAACTAAAATCATTTGTCAAAAATATATTAAATGGAAAAAATAGTGTCGCATTAGCTTTTTTGATGAGCTTGCATGATGAATGTTAAAACTTAAAAGTGGAAGAATCTTCAGATGTTAGGGATTTCATCAAATTTTTTTATAGGAGTATTTTAAAAAATAGTTCATATGACAGGAGACAAAATAACTATTAACCCTTTTCTTTATCCTCCCTTTCCAATGTATATTTAAATATTTTTTAGAAAATCTTTTCAAATTCTGATTTATAAAATAATTTTATTTTCACCATTATTTTTCAAAAACCTCTACAATTCAGTCGGTCTTATGTATGTGTGAAGTGACATATTCAACAAATATTGTTTTGACAGAATATATTAAAGATGCAGTGTTTAGGAATAGGGATAAAAACTTCATTTAGTTTTTTTATCTCTTAACTTTATCATCATTAGTCACAATAATTATTTTCGTCGTGTTATAGTTAGGGATAAAAAGTTGTAGAGAGCAAGGATATGGTATTCGCTTCATTTCGAAGATACTTTAGCATGAGGCACCAAAACTCCAAGATTCAGGGTTTATACGATCACTGTAAAAGCATTTTTTCTCCCTCTGGATTACCCCCTCCTTCTTCCCAACCTCTGCACAAGCTTTCTTTGATTCTAGGTATGTCTCTTCCATTACTCTCAATATTCAACTTTAATGTCTCTTCAATTATAGAATTTGAGGTTGTATTTTATGGTCAAATTGAAGAGTTTTCTGGTTTTTACCTTGAAGTGTGATGTAATGTACTTCAGTTAGCTTTGTAGTTAAAAATGCAATATGGGTAGTTGTTAATTGTGATGACTGATGAGTGATTCTAGCTAGTTTTACTTTATTTGGGACAATACTGAACACTTTTCATTCATTTTTGAACTTTGAAATGCACAAATTTGTTACACTGTTTTGAGTAAGGGATTATTGATCTATTAGTATTATTCACGATTCATGAAATAGCAGACACGATTCGACCTGCTGATGTTGGGCTTAAGGAGGAAGCTGCAGATGATGATCGAGGACTTGGATTTTTCGGTGTTAACCAACAGAGTAGAATAGCTCGATGGGCTAAGCCAATAACATACATCGACATTCATGAATCTGATAGTTTTACGGTGAGCTTTACAGTTTGTTAGTACTTTGGCATGTATGTACATCAATTGGACAATTGTTCATGAGCTAAGTGTTGCATGTAAAAGCGAGCAGCTCATAAGCTGTAAATACATGATATGTTTCCTGGCTTAGATTGTTTTTCCACCGTAAGTTATATAAATAATCCACTATGGCGACCATTAATCGGCACTATGATAATCAGTTTGTGCGTGTTTGTATTAAGGCTATATGACATCAGTATACTGCCTCTACAAAGATGCAAGCTTCATGTCTATGCGTGTGTATGTTCATTTATTATTTTTGTATTTCACCTAATTGAAGATGTGTCGTGTCAGTTAAATATAGCCAAACTGGTCATCATTGCGATCTTATTATTCGGTTAGTCGTATGTTTGTATCTTAACATCTATTATAGTGATTTTCATTTGACATTTAAACTGTATGAAATTAGGGTTACACTTGAAATAATGTGTGTCAATTGATGCAGATGTGTATATTTTGTTTTCCAACATCTTCAGTTATTCCACTCCACGACCATCCGGGAATGACTGTATTTAGCAAACTTCTCTATGGATCTTTACATGTGAAAGCTTATGATTGGGTCGAACCACCTTGCATTGTAGAAAACAAGGGACCAGGACATGCTCGAGGTATGACTTGCATATTGCATGTACTCAGAAGGCTTTGTTTAAATAAACAGCTCAATTAACCAGAGTAATCAATCCCGGATAGCAGAGTGGAGCGGTCGACCCAAATATGGGATAGCAGGATAGCGTATAGCGGGATGACCGAACTGTTCTGCAATGGCTTTTCCTATCGCGTCCGGCCTCCGCGCCACTCTCCCTGAATAGCACTACTATCGGCCGCTATCAAAAACTCTGCAATTAACCCTTATAGCATAAGCACTTATATGATAAGTGCTTATGTTTAAGTTACTTTTATAACATAAGATAAAATATAGTCAAACTTTTATATAAGCTATAACCTGTTTTCACGAGTTATTACCAAGAGATTATGAAAATAAACTGAAAACTACTTATGGACATGCCATAAGTTGTTTTCGTAAGCTCTCCTAATTAGTCTCAATCTCACCAGTGCTTATGTGTTAGGACCTCGATTGTGGCCTCATATGACATTTCATAGCCCTCAGAGTGAAAATTTATGTTAGAAAAATAAAAGAGGAAGAAAGGGAATGATGATGTGGTAAGGGGTGAGAAAAGTTTGTTACCCTTGTTTAGGGGAGTCAGATATATGGGTATCTTTTGGAAAACCATTTGTTAGTGATGGACATAGAATAGAATATCCTATGTAGGAGCTTAGCTCTACAGGCATTAGGATATTTATCCTTTTGTAGTCCTCTTACAATTTCAGAAAAAATATGCTTCTTATTCTTTCATTATTGATCTAATTTCGCTGTTAAATGCTAATGTGTGAATCGGGTTCACTTCAAATTGATCCAACCTACTAGATACGTCATGATAAGACCAAAACTTTAGGAAGAAGACAAAGCAAAGAAAAATTCCCGCATCAGGAATGGAGGCAAAATTAGAAGCCATGGGATGATTTTTTAGAGATGTAGATGATGCAGAAAGAAAATCATGAGAAGTTAGTTGCAGTGTTGACTGAAAACTTGGGTAAGAGTAGAACTGAGGGGCGCGAGGAAAGTCTAATTGACTATGGACGGAGAAACATTGCATACGAAAAGGAAAACATAGAATCACAAAATCGCCAATGAAAGGAGGCTCACATAACAGTAGATCTGGAGAATCCGCAGGAGGAGCAGTTGGATGAATCCATAATTTGTCCAGTAACACATGAGAGCGAGGTTTCAAAGAAGCTGTTGAAACCATCACAGCAAATAAGGAAGAAAAATGGGCACTGTAGTATTAGAAAGGGGAAGTAACGGAGAGCTCCAAATAACAAAGAACCCCGTTGTGACCACATCTTCATTGAAACCTGCAAACCCAGGCTCACTCTCGATGACTTTTCCGTGGCTGGTCCCCCGACCAAAGCCTTCACAGGCGTCGCCGCCGGTCGGAGCCTTGCTAGCCATGGTTGGAGAGTTACATATAGCACAGAAGGTGGTTGCTGCCACACCACCACCGGAACCACTAACATTGATCTGATCTCGGTTGCACCTCCATCATGGCATGAAACTCCGGAAGTCGACCCGCTTGAGAAAACCACGTGGCTGATAAAGAAACCAGCATGGCTGCACACTTTCTACGATTTGACTTTGAATAAGGAGGAAGGCAGATCACAAATACGCCAAATGGTGCATCGTTAGTTCACAATTACTCCGCCTCCTTTATTGAAGTAAGTCCAAATGCGCCAAATCATGCATCGTTAGTTCACAATCACTCTGCGTCCATTATTTAAGTAAAAGTCCAAATGGTTTGATCGAATATTTTCTAAGAGTTGACTTAGTGAAATCTAATACTTCATATATCAATAAAAAGAAATGAGCCATCTAGTTTAGGATTGACCGCGGATAATGAATTGGATCGGATCAATCTGTATTTTTTTCTTTTCATTCCAAGGCAAAAATTCAACAGTAACTTGGCCAAAATCAGAGAACTATTCATATGCTGTTGAATAGAAATAAGGAATGCTGATCCCACCTTCAAAGATTTGACTTTGAATAAGGAGGAAGATGGATAACAAATGAGCCAAATGGTATATTTGATTTTGAATAAGGAATAAGATAGATCACACAAATGAGTCAAGTGGTCTATTGTCCTTCACAATCACTCTGCAACCAATGCCTTCAAACGCTGCTTTGTGGGTGGTGGCTCATCCACAACCTTGAACGGCAGCAAAAGAGTCCATCTAAGCCGAATGGGTACCTTTTGTGGTAGTTTCAGTTCAGAATGTTTTAGAGAAGGTATCATCAAAGGTGTTTTCTGTAAGCTGGGTCAAATCTTATACATAATGGGCTGGCCAAGTGTGGTAATATTGCCTTGGTTCCAAACAGAAGGGTTTATCCTAAACCGAAGAAATTGTGAAAATTGAAATTCGTCTGACATTAAGATATAGGTGGCGTTTTTTCGGCTCTCCACCATGGCCAATTTGTGAAGGATGGCGGCCCCACGGCACGATATGTCAGACATGGGGGCGCTGTATGTTGGAATTTTGGCTCTCCGCCATGGTCTGCCATCGATAATGTTGCATTAAGGTGATTTCTCTGTTACATGCTTTTGGGCTTAAAAGGATTATGGGTCAAACTTTGGGGACGGGCTTTATTTTCATTCATGCTTCTGCAGCACCAATACATGCAACTGAGATTTCCCTCTTGGAGACAATAATTGCATTGGGTGGCTGGATAAATTTTCGTCGGCTCAGTGGTTGCAGTTTATAAGACAAAGGTGTTAGATCTCAGTGGTTGCAGTTTAAAAGACAGGTGTTAGATCTATTATATGTATGTTCAATGAAGATGATGTAGCTTGTGCTCAAAGATTTAAGCCATACATCATTCTTGATTTCGTTGGGTATGGTGGTGATTATGTGTTGGTTTCACTAGCTAATTTTCAATATACAACTGGAGTGTTTTAGATGTTCGTGTCCAGTAGTAAACAAGTGGTAAAAGGTTTATGTGGGGGCCAATGTGGTTGTGTCCTCTAGTTATGGACAGAGAATATTGTTCTCTATAGGAACTTAGCTCTTTGGACATTAACATATTCATCTTTTTGCAGTTATGTTTCACTTTCAGATATAATATTTATGTTGATATAATATAGCAAGTGTGTAAGTGAGGAAATAGTCCCACATTGGATAGGAATGTGGAGACTTAAACATATATAAGTGGGAGAATCCACTCACCTATAACCTTAAGGTTTTTGGTGGACAAGTGGTGTGTCTCTTGTTAGACGGTGTGGCAAGTGATCGAGAGGGGGTGAATAGATCACCTCCTTTGATCGTATGTATTGATAATTCAAGACTAATATATCCAAGATAAGGCATGCAAGAGGCATGCAAATGCAAAATGACATGTATCGAGCCGATGCAAGATAGCCTAAGGTTGGTGCATGACAAACATGATATTTTGACCACTTTTATGCATGTTATCATTTGGTCAAATAAGTACATATGCATTATTGACACAATTTTGACAATCAAGTATATAGATCTTCTATCATTCAAGGCAATCTAGTATTTGCTATCATTCAAAAACAATCTAACACAAACTATCTAGTAAAAGCTAAGGTTGGTGCATGACAAACATGATATTTTGACCACTTTTATGCATGTTATCATTTGGTCAAATAAGTACATATGCGTTATTGACACAATTTTGACAATCAAGTATATAGATCTTCTATCATTCAAGGCAATCTAGTATTTGCTATCATTCAAAAACAATCTAACACAAACTATCTAGTAAAGGGTTGCTCACAAACTCCCCTTTTTGATGATGGTAAATTCTTGCTAGATGTATGTTGATTGATAATTGTGTAGAGTTGCTCCCCCTGAGTTTGTGCATAAATTCTGATCATGACATCTGCCTTTTCTCCCCCTTTGTCAACATCAAAAAGAGAAAAATACCAATACCAAAGTACCAAAGTAACAGTTGACAATAGTAATTAATGTGAAAACAACAGTAAGACAAACACAACATTAATGATATAGAGAATGTCATACCAATACCAAAGTACCAAAGTAACCGTTGACAATAGTAATGTGAAAACAACAGTAAGACAAACACAACATTAATGATATAGAGAATGTCATTCACAAAGATTTATAAGATATAGGGCAATCACATAAGTTCACTCACATAGAGTGCAAAAAATTAAGTAAACAAAACGCCAGGGTGAAATTGTCATAGAAGCGACGAAATGATACAAATGTTGGAATAGAAACTAGTACGAAGGCTAGTACAATGATTATGCAAAGATGGAATGACATGACATGACATGGAATCAAATGGGGTCATGGTCGCCACATCCTTCCTCAGATCTTGGTTGTGGAAAGCAGGTGGCGGAGGAGGATTCATCAGAGTTTGTTCCATAAAAAGCCGGAACGTTTTGAACTTCTTCACTTAAACCTTCCATTATCGCAGGATCGACGCATCATCCACAAACCCGACATCTCATTGTAGAAGACTCGATATTTCACCAAGTCCATATGCCAAGAATGCGATTTTGATACATCCGAGTGTGTTCTTCATGCCGCCACGATTCCTTATGCCACTCATTTTGCCGAACATGCCAAGCTCGCGCCTCGCGACGCATTATTAGCAACTTCATCTGCCGAACAGCTGGTCAAGTCAGAGTGATGAGGATCCCGCACGCAAGGGAGGAGCTTGGTGATCGATAGATTTGACGACCACTTTGTGGTCGCCAAGTTCGCCATCTGTGTTGGCATTAGCCGACATCATTTTGTTGATGCTCGGGCAATGTCGCATATCGCGTTATTGATCTTCATCCATATAGACTTGCTCATGTACGTCAAAATTATATATTCTCGTTTTGACCCTTCTCGAAGTATAGGCATTGTCGCTGCTTGTCCTATCTGTATCCGATGTGCGTTCATGTGGCCTTGTTAAACTCTTGAGCAACAATGGGAGATATGAGAGACACAGGAGGGATGGTGACGCCCCAGAATTTGATAATTCGCATGATCTGGGCAGTATAGCCGAGGGTGGTGTTCCTGTTGTTGTCACGCATTTGATATTGCAGATTGAATGTCTTGCATCCGTAGATAGACGATGGTTTCTGGACAGCGGATGTTCAAGGCACATGACAGGTGACATATCACTCTTCATTGACTTCAAATGCGTGACAACAACAGGAACACCACCCTCGACTATACTGCTCAGATCATGCAAATTATCAAATTCCGGGGCGTCACCATCCCTCCTGTGCCTTTCATATCTCCCACTGTTCCTTAAGAGTTTAACAAGGCTACATTAACGCACATGGGATACAGATGGGACAAATAGCGTCAATGTCTATACTTCAAAGAGAAAGGGTCAAACACGAGAATATATAATTTTGACGTACCATATGAGCAAGTTTATATGGATGAAGATCCAATAGACGCTGATATGCCTGACATTGCCCAGGAGCATCAACAAAATGATGTCCCAGCTGATGCCAACACATGATGGGGAACTTGACAGCCACAAAGGTGGTCGCCAACCGACTATCAACCTGATCACCAAGCTCCTCCCTCTACCGGTGCAGGATCCTCATCATCTGCTCCTGAGTACTTGACTCAGCTGTTCCAGCAGATGGAAGTTGCTAATAATACAAGGCGCGAGTTTGGCATGTTCAGCAAAATGAGTGGCATAAAAAACATCGTGACTGGCATGAAGAGCATACTCGAATGTATCAAAATCAGCATTTTTGGCATATGGACTTGGTGAAATGGCATCGAGTCTTCAGAGGTCAGGTTTTATGGATGACTAACGTGCTGATCCTGCGATAATGGAGAGGTTTAGAAGTGAAGAAGTTCAAAACAGGTTCCGGCAATACAGATTTATGGAACAAACTCCTGATGAGAATCCTCCGCCGCCTCCACCTACTTTCCACAACCAAGATGCAGAGTCTCATGTGGAGACCATGACCCCATTTGATTCCATGTCATTCCATCTTTGCATAACCATTGTACTAGCCTTTATGTACTAGTTTCTATTCCAACATTTGTATCATTTTCGTACTGCTTCTATGACAATTTCACCTTTTTTAAGCGTGTTTTTGTTTACTTAATTTCTTGCACTCTATGTGAGTGAACTTATGTGATTGCCCTATATCTTGTCAATCTTTGTGAATGACATTCTCTATATCATTAATGTTGTGTTTGTCTTGCTGTTTTCACATTACTACTGTCAACTGTTACTTTGCTATTGGTATTTTTCTCTCTTTGATGTTGACAAAGGGGAGAAAAGCCAGATGTCATGATCAGAATTTATGCACTAACTCAGGGGGAGCAACTCTACACAATTATCAATCAACATACATCTGGCAAGAATTTGCCATCATCAAAAAGGGGAGTTTGTGAGCAACCCTTTACTAGATAGTTTGTGTTAGATTGTTTTTGAATGATAACAAATACTAGATTGCCTTGAATGATAGAAGATCTATATACTTGATTGTCAAAATTGTGTCAATAATGCATATGTACTTATATGACCAAATGATAACATGCATAAAAGTGGTCAAAATATCATGTTTGTCATGCACCAATCTTTTGTATCGACTCATACATGCTTGTATCGATGCATACACTTCTCTGAATCCATAAAAACGGTTTTTACACGGTATGAGTCGACTCATACGTGTTTTGGGTCGACACACAAGATTCTGTAGGCTATCTTGCATCGATACATACAACCATGCATCGATACATATGTCTTTTGAGTCGATACATGTCATTTTGCATCGATACATAAATACATCAATCACTGGAATTCAGTTTTGCTTGCATGCCTCAGTCTTTGTATTGATACAAAAGCTCTTGGGTCAATACATATTAGTCTTGTATCAATACAAACCATTTTGGATCAATACATTAAAACATTGGAGCTCAGTTCTGCTTGCATACTTCTGTTTTTGTATTGATACAAAAGCCTTGTGTCAACTCATATCAATCTTGTATTGACACATACGTATTATGTATTGACTCATACTGAAGTTAGTTTTACACAAATCATTTTAACAAACAGTATGTATCGATACAAAAGTGTTTGCATCGACTCATAGTCATTCCAAGCATTCTGGAAGTCATCTCAATACAATATGCATTGATACAAAACATCTTGCATCAATACATAAGTTGTTTGTATCGACACATACGACTTATGCATCGACTCATACACATGTTTACGCTCTGGAATCAATGCTTTATGCTATATGTATCGACACAAACTCACTCATATTGACACATTTGTGTCTTGTATCGACTCATACGATTTATGTGTCGACTCATAAGTTTGTTTTTCAACCAACTTTTTCTGTTTCCATATATAAGACAGTTTGGTAGTTTTTAGAAAAAAAGGTTGTTACAATAAGCAGTTTTGTGAGCATCCAAAATTCTCTGAGCATAGAAATCTAAAAGAGACTTCATCTTCATGTATGAGTTTATACAAAAGGTTGGTGCATGACAAACATGATATTTTGACCACTTTTATGCATGTTATCATTTGGTCATATAAGTACATATGCATTATTGACACAATTTTGACAATCAAGTATATAGATCTTCTATCATTCAAGGCAATCTAGTATTTGCTATCATTCAAAAACAATCTAACACAAACTATCTAGTAAAGGGTTGCTCACATCTCTCACAAGGGTGCTTGATCCTCAATTTTATATCAACAACATGGTATCAGAGTCCATAATCCACACCTATAACCTTAAGGTTTTTACTATTAACTCCCCACGACATGGTATCAGAGTCCGGCTTAGTATCGACCGTTGAAAGGTGTCAACGGCGGTAAAAGTGTGGGAGCATTGTGGACTAACCAGGTTAGTATCGACCGGTGTAAGGTGTCAACGGCGGTAAAAGTGGGGGAGCATTGTGGACTCACACTTGAGGGGGAGTGTTTGTCAGAAATTCTGGCTTGATGCCTTTCTCATTGCATTTGATACTGTATATAATAGTGTCGGTAATTACAACTCATAATAACTAATTACAACTTATAATGGCTAATTTCCTATTTTATGAATGTAAATTATTCACAATAAATGTGTTTGATTATTTCCTGATTAACATCCCCCCTCAAATTGATGCGGCTGGTCAAGGAGCATCAATTTGCTAACAAGAAACTGATGTCGTGGGCGTGGAACAGCCTTGGTAAGAATATCTGCAACCTGCAACTGAGTACTGATGTGAGGAAGTGATATTATTCGATTATCGTAGGCGTCACGTATTGAATGACAATCAACTTCGATATGTTTGGTGCGCTCATGAAAAACAGGATTTGCAACAATTTGAATGGCACTTGTATTGTCAGCATAAAGTGAAGTTGACTCTGTTTGGGGAAATTCAAGTTCAGCCAAAAGACCACGAAGTCAAAGTATTTCTGAACAAGCAGCAGACATGGCACGATACTCTGATTCAGTAGAAGATTTAGAAACTCTTGCTTGCTTCTTACTTTTCCAAGAGATCAATGAAGAACCAAGAAACATGCACCAACCAGTAACAGATCGACGAGTATCAGGACACCCTGCCCAATCAGCATCACTATAAGCACTCAATTGAAGAGAAATTCCAACGGAAAAGAATAATCCGCGGTGAGAGGTTCCCTTTAAGTAGCGAATTATATGACGAACCGCAGCCAAGTGAAGATGACGAGGAGAATGCATGAATTGACTTACTTGTTGAACAACAAAAGATATGTCAGGGCGAGTAATAGTCAAGTAGTTGAGGCTGCCCACAAGTTGTTGATACAATAAGGGATCAGGCAAAAGA
Source organism: Vicia sativa (assembly GCA_021764765.1). Taxonomy (NCBI): domain Eukaryota; kingdom Viridiplantae; phylum Streptophyta; class Magnoliopsida; order Fabales; family Fabaceae; genus Vicia; species Vicia sativa. Next base: position 258,280,934 of record CM038793.1, read on the forward strand.
TCACCATCATCACGATGATATTTAACATTAACCTCAAGAGGAGTATCTACCGGATTAGCCGATTCGAGACCGGCCATAGAAATCAAATCTGTAACATACTTGTGTTGATGGAGAAAGATGCCCTTGGATGTAGAATGAACCTCAAGACCAAGAAAATAATGGGGATTACCCAGATCTTTCATGTGAAATGAGGCTTGTAACTGTTGCTTAAGTCGCTGAATGGAAGCATGATCCAAACGAGTAATAACCATGTCATCAACATACAAAAGAAGCAGAACAATACCCGTAGATGTGCTATGAATAAATAAAGATGAATCATACTGACTCTGAATAAAGGAGAATCCAAGTAGAGTGGAGCGGAATTTCTCGTACCATGCTCTAGGTGCCTGTTTTAAACTATATAAGGAGCGTTTGAGCTTACACACGCCTTTAGATGACGAGAATAAGCTTTGAGGTGGAGTCATATAAATATCTTCTCTCAGGTCACCATGAAGAAAAGCATTCTTCACATCCATTTGATGAAGAGTCCAACCACTAGAGGCAGCTATAGAGATGATCGTGCGGACAATTGTCATTTTGGCAACCGGTGCAAATGTCTCATCATAATCAATTCCATATTCCTGCTTGTTTCCTAACGCAACCAAACGAGCCTTGTAACGGTTGAGGGACCCATCAGAATTTAATTTCACAGAGTACACCCATTTGCAACCTATAGGTTTTACATCGGGAGGGCAAGAGACAATATCCCATGTGAAATTCTCTTGAAGAGCTTGAAGCTCTTCATTCATTGCTTTTATCCATCGCACATCCTTAACAGCCTGTGAGTAACAAGTGGGAATAGATATGCTAGAGAGTGTGGCAGTCAGAGAAGTATGTGAGGAATCATACTTGTCTGGTGAATATCTATCTGGTGCACGAGATATTCGACCAGAACGCCGTGGTTCAACCGGTACAGGATCAGGTGGCGGTTCAGCGTCGGGAAGGGGTGTGGGAACCTGCTGTCTGTGTTTTCTGACATATACATGACCTGGTTTATAACGTTCTATAGATTGAGACATAATGGAAAACTTAGGAAGAGTAACAATATCATTAATGGCAGGAGAAACACAGGGAAACATAAACTGATTATCAAAAAATGTCACATTTCTAGAAATGCGAAAATGATGGTTAGTGACATCATAACACACAAATCCCTTATGAGAGTGACTATATCCCATAAATGCACATTGAACTGATTGTGCTCCAAGCTTATGCCTTTCAAAAGGAGGTAAGTGAACAAAACACACACACCCAAAAGTATGTAAAACACTATAATCAGGATGAATTTTAAAAAGACGAAAGAAAGGAGAATCAAGTTCAATAACTGTAGAAGGAAGACGATTGATCAAGAAGACAGCTGTGGAAAGAGTTTCTACCCAAAATCGGGATGGTACTGAAGCTTGGAGAAGCAATGTGCGTGTTACATCAAGCAAATGACGATTCTTACGTTTTGCAATACCATTTTGTTGAGGAGTATTGGGACAAGATGCCTTTTTGTTCAAGGTATTCCTGAAACTTATGAGACATGTACTCACCACCAGAGTCAGAGCGAAAATTTTTAACACTTGTTTGAAATTGAGTTTCAACATATGTTAAAAATTTCTTAAACACAGAAAACACTTCAGATTTAGACCGAAGGAAATATATCCAAACAAAACGACTATAATCATCAATAAATGTGACAAAATATTTATAGTGAGAATGAGAAACTACAGGAGACATACCCCATACATCACTATGAATCATTTCAAAACAAGTGGAAGCACGATAAGCACCAGACGGAAAAGGAAGTGTTTTACTCTTAGCCAATTTGCAAACAGAACATGAAATAGAGGCATTAGAAACATTTTTATTTCCCAACAAACCATTTTTAAATAAATGAGACAAAACAACAGAGTTTGGATGACCTAATTTTCTATGCCAATCCTCATAAGAGTTCAAAACATTATTACAAGCAAGAGATATATGATTAGTAATAAGACGTTGTTCCTCCCTTAGAAGCTCTCCAACACATGTATCTAAAGAAGGAACAGAATTCCTATTCAGCAAGGCACCTCTGACAACCTCAAATTCTGGGCGTAATTTCATGAGAAATTGATCTCGACCACTTGTGTTGAAAACCGCTTGAACAGCCGCGAGAGAGGTCTTGGGAACATTAGCATGTATAATAGGTCCTTGAAAATTAGTATTCTTGAATAGACAAATCACCTTGTTTGTAGTTGGCTATTTCTAACTCCAATTGAAAATTTGCCAGCTCAAAGCGCTTTAGATAATTCCCACATCTTGAAAAGAGCACATGTGAATCTAAATGATGATTTGAGCATCTTTAGTTTCCCACGCATCTAAACCAGTTTTCTCCGTCGGTGCCTTAGAAACATCATCTAAATAACTCCATAATCCCTTTCCTTTAACATACATCTTGAACTGAAATTCCCATGCAGAATAATTCTTGCCGGTAAAACGGACACAAAAATTCTTTTCATTTTCCATTGCCATTAGATATAACCCCTTTGTATTGTTAAATAACAGGATAAATCCAAACCCAGTGTGCACGTGCAACCAATTTATTTAATAATACCAATTAAATAAATAGTAAAACAATGGTAAGCAAACCAGGAAACCACGCAGTAGCTAACGAACGGTGAAGAAACACCCACGATCTAGAAATCGCCAACAATCCAACAATGAAACCACGATTACCGAACAGAATCACCAAGAACAATGATCACCAAGCGGAATCGCCGAGAATACGAAACAGAATCACAAAGCACAATATGTTAGCAGCACCAAATGATTAACGATCACCGAAACAACGTGTGATAAACACGGAATCAAGATCACGAAGCAACAATGAAGAAATCACGAAACGGCAATTGAAAGATTTCAATTGAGAAACGCGATTTCGAGAAATACAAACAAGAAACACGATTTCAAGAGCGACCCAGTGGGGTGTCGCTATTCAGCCAAGAGAACAAGGATTCACAGGTTAGATCGAACCCTTCTGATACCATGTCAGAAATTCTGGCTTGATGCCTTTCTAATTGTATTTGATACTATATATAGTATAGTCGGTAATTACAACTCATAATAACTAATTACAACTTATAATGGCTAATTTCCTATTCTATGAATGTAAATTATTCACAATAAATGTGTTTGATTATTTCCTGATTAACAGTGTTGATATAATATAGCAAGTGTGAGTAAGTGAGAAAATAGTCCCACATTAGATAGGAATGTAGAGACTTAAGCATATATAAGTGGGAGAACCCACTTACCTATAACCTTAAGGTTTTAGGTGGACAAGTGGTGTGTCTCTCACAAGAGTGTTTGTTCCTCAACTTTATATCAATGCTCCTATTATTAACTCCTTCTAACAATTTATTTTTATTCTTCCATAATTGATCTAATTTCTCTGTTAATGCAATTATGTGAACCGGGTTCACATCATTATGGCAATTAGTAGAAAAGGTAAGTGCCCTAAGTTGACTTCCTTCTTTTCTTTTTGTTTGCATTCTTATTCTTCTGAAAAGCTGAGATTGCTCTTGTTGAGATGTAATTTGGACTTTGAAGATGTTGTCTCATGATATTGCATGGATGATTATTATCCTCCCTTGGGATGTTATTTTATCTTGGTGGTGTGCAATTGGCGTACATTTTATGAGGTGACAAACATTTTTTTGTCAGAGATGTTCATTCTTTCAGTAGATCTGTTGAGGGGAGATATATTCAATAATAGTATGATTCAAAACCCAATTACTTACCATTTTGTGGCATATTCGATCTTTCTATTATCAATATGTTTTGTTAATCAATGATCAGAGATGCATACTGTTATGCAGTCATTTGCCTTTTGCATCCATATATCAATTCTACTTGATAATTGAATTTATTTTTTAGTTTTGATTTTTCTTTGTTGCAGTAAGACTAGCAAAGTTAGCAGTTGATGAGGTTTTGAATGCACCGTGTGAGCCATCGGTTTTATATCCAAAACAAGGTGGAAATCTTCACTGTTTCACAGCAGTAAGACCTTGTGCGATGCTGGACATTCTCGCACCTCCTTACAAAGAATATGAAGGAAGGAAGTGTACTTACTATCACGACTATCCATATTCAACATTCTGTAAGTAGCTTGTTAGAAATCCTGCTCGCTTTCTATGTTTTCTCTGTAATAAGGCTAAATCTCCTTCAATTGAAATGAAAATGTCACTCCCTTGATACTTGGCTTTTGCAGCTGCAGGAAATGGACCTGTATCTGTTGGAGAAGAGGATGAGTATGCTTGGCTTGCAGAGACTGAACCTAGTGATCTTTATATGAACAGTGGTGTATATGCTGGTCCACCTATTAAGCCCTAGTTTTGCTGCTTGGCTTTTAGAGCAATTGCATGTTTCTTGTTGTAAATTGTGGATAATATTAATGTTGAAAATTTTCTAGAGTCTTTTTGATTACAAAACTTCACCTAACAAAATGAATTTAAGGTGACAATTTTGTTTGTAGATAAAAAAAGAAAACCACAAATGAAACAAGAAATTTTTTTTTACGCTGTTTGTCACCCATTGGGACTACTTACAAGAGGATCTAAACTGTTGGTAGGATGCTAGTCCTCAAAAGGACACCAACTTTGTAAGGTTGATTTGTGTTGAATACAATTCCACAAAGTGGATGACAGAAAAATAAATATTAATAACATTTGACTTTTAAATTGAGAGTAAAACCATAAGACCGAAGAGCATTCCAATGAACTCTAAGGAAACAACGGTCATTCAAGTAAACCTTTACTTGCGGAGGAAACTATACAACAACATAACAATCATATGAGTGATTATCACAAACCAAGTTAAGTAGATGCTTCAGCTACTTATAAAATCATATAAGTGATTATCACAAACCAAGTTAAGTAGATGCTTCAGCTACTTATAAAATACATGTTTTTCCCCTTTAAATATAGTGTAATTTGTATTTATGTCTATTATTGCTTATCATTCCCCTTTAAATATAGTGTAATTTGCATTTATGTCTACTATTGCTTATCATTCGCATGGACTTGGATTCTCTGCAGGCATATGTGGAGTAAAATATTATTTGAAAAAATAAATAATTAAATGAGCAAATAGTACAAATGAGTAAAATATTATATGAAATAAAAATATAATTAAATGAGCAAATGACTAAAATAATCTTGAGATTACAGTTAACTGGAGTCGACTTTGTGATATATGAATGCAGGGTATTATTTTTCCGTTGGCATCTTTTATCTCTTCATCGGGCGCATCTTGTAACACCCCAATTTCTACCAGGTAATTATAATTAAATCTGAGTATAACAATTCCAAACAACAATTGGGATATCACATTTTCAACTTAAAACAACGACAATTAATCACATTCGACACATAGATACAACATATTTGGATGAACCTCACACAACCTGTATTAATCTTCTTGAAAACAAAGCAACTTATTATTACTATGCAGTGGAATTACAATTTCAACTTATATCATAATGTCATGTTCATCTTCGACTTACTAAACTTCCTTTATTCAGTAAAAACAACTTCAGCTTAGTATAAGACAACAATAAATACTTTCATAAGCTTCAATTTTTAATCCAACATCTAAAGTAATAGCAACAAATGAAACAACAAAAAACGACTATCGTTCACCCCCCGAGTGCTACGTATCAGAGCGACAACACCGACTCGAACTAACAACAACTAAAACTTCGTTCTTCATTACTTGCACATTACCCACGTAGAGACAACATCACAGTAGAAGGGGTGAGATATCTAACAATCTAATAAATCGTATGATAAATAATATATATTAGAATTCAGGTAATGTAAATCACCGCCTCGTAAATTATTCACACAACAAACAATCATAACATAATCATCAACGTAATTATAACGACAATAATTTATCAACACAACAACTCAAATATGCAACAATGAGATGCAACAACTTATTCAAATGCACATGCATGTGGTACCATTGAAACATAACTCCCATCGTGTTTGCCATCAAGGCCAAGACATAAGCCTTCATCATCATCGTGTTTGCCATCAAGGCCATGGCATAAGCCTTCATCATCATCGTGTTTGCCATCAAGACCAAGGCATAAGTCTTCGTCGCAGTTTGCCATTCTAGGCTGTCGCAAAGTATGCAAATGTATGTGTGACTCAATGAATGCAACATCATACACAACAACAACAATCAATTAACATCGCAAGGCATACGCCTATATCATCATTGTACCAATAAATAGAGGTACTCATCGTCACTTCAACACAGGCCATAGGCCTACAACTTCATCAACGTATCAACAACAACTTATAACAACAACAACGTATTCAAGAATAATAATAGTTTATCAATTGCAACTTCACAATTTATCAACAAAATCAATACAAGTAAACAACAACCAATTTCTTCACAACCTACAACTTCGCAATTATTAACAACATCAATACAAGCAAACAACAACCAATTACAACACAAATTAACGGTTACAATTCTGCGTCTGAAACAATTTATTTATCGTTAACACTATTTAATTATTAGACATTATCTACTAAATTAATAAATTAATTATCAGCTAAATTTTTTATTATTTTCTACTCTGCACTACTATCTATCCAACACACACTGTCACTGCTATTTTAATCAACTAAATCCATCACTACTATTTTAATACTAACCCTACTATTTTTACTGCTACTAAAATAATACCATCCAACAATTACACTTACTGACACCGTATAACTACTTTTGTAATTTATTTTAATTAATTCTACTACCTAATTAATCATGTTGCTAACTTATTCCACTACAATCAGTACACAATATATATGTATATATAATACTACCTCCGTTCCTATATATAAGAGACAATTCAATTTTTAGATTCATTGAATAATCAATGTACCTAGTCTATAAATTGACCAAATACATTGATTATTCAATGAATTTAAAAAATGAATTGTCTCTTATATATAGGAACGGAGGTAGTAACATGTACTATGTATGTAATATAAATGATAAGGAATATTTCAATATGCAGAAAGTATGTAAAGTAAGGAAAATAACTATAAAAAAATGTGCCATGGTGTGATGTTCATCAGAAAATGTGTGACGTTCAGAAAACATTAAATAGGTCTACTAGGACAAGAAAATAATCTATTTCTAATTATTACATTGTGTATCTACAAGAATCTGACTATAATGTTGGAGCCGAGAATGATCCTGAGAGCTCTAGACAACCCATGAGTTGCAAATAGTCAAATTTTTGGTATGATGCCATGAATGATGAAATGAATTCCATAAAAACAACGATGTATGGGATCTTGTAGAGTTACCTAATGAGGTAAAGGCCATTGGTTGTATATGGGTCTTTAAAATAAAGAAAGATTCATTAGGTAACATTGACAGATACAAGGCCAGACTCGTTGCTAATGGATTTAATCAAATGGAGGGAATCAATTACACTGGTACTTTTTCTCATGTATATAAGAAAGATTCACTTCGTGTCATCTTAGCATTAATTGCACATTTTTACCTTGAGTTGCATCAAATGGATGTGAAAATAACCTTTTTTAACAGTGACTTAGAGGAGGAGGTTTATATGAAATAACCCGAAGGTTTCTCCTCTAATAATGGTGAGCATTTGGTTTGCAAGCTTAATAAATCCATATATGGTTTAAAACAAGCCTCTCTTCAATGGTATTTTAAATTCAATGGAACAATATCTTCATTTGGATTTATTGAAAATCCCATGGATCAATGCATATACCAGAAGGTCAGTGGGAGTAAAATTTGTTTTCTCATTTTGTATGTGGATGACATACTACTTGTAACCAATGACAAAGTTTTGCTACATGAGGTGAAACAATTCTTCTCTAATAACTTTGATATGAAGGATATGGGTGAGACATCTTATGTCATTGGCATTAAGATCCACAGAGATAAACTTCGATGAATTTTGGGTTTATCACAAGAAACCTACATCAATAAAGTTTTAGAGAGATTTAGAATGAAAGAGTGTTCACCAAGTCTTACACCCATTGTCAAGGGCGATAAATTTAATTTGAATCAATTCCCTAAGAATGATTTTGAGCGGGAATAAATGAAAAACATTCCATATGCTTCTGTTGTTGGAAGTTTTATGTATGCTCAAGTATGCACAAGGTCCGATATTGCATTTGCTGTTGGAATCTTAGGAAGATATCAGAGTAATCTAGGTATAGATCACTAGGAAGCTGCAAAGAAGGTGTTAAGATACCTTAAAGGAACAAAATATTACATGCTTATGTATAGACAAACGAACAATCTAGATGTGATCGACTATTCAGATTCTGACTTTGCTGGTTGTGTTGATTCTCACAAATCAACATCAGGATACATTTTTATGATGGCCGATGGAGATATTTCATGGAGAAGTACTAAGTAAACCTTGGTTTCTACTTCTACTATGGAAGCCGAGTTTGTCTCCTGTTTTGAGGCTACTTCTCATGGTGTATGGCTTAAGAGTTTTATTTCTGGGCTTAGAATCATGGATTCTGTCTCTAGACCTCTGAAGATATTTTACGATAATTCAGTTGTTGTCTTTATGGATAAGAACAATAAAAGTGGAAGTTGAAGCAAACACACCGACATAAAGTATTTAGCCATTAGAGAAAGAGTTAAAGATAAAATAATAGTTATTAATCACATTAGTAATGATTTAATGATCGCAAATCATTTGACAAAGGGCATGCCACCTATAAAATTCAAGAATCATGTAGAGAACATGGGACTTGGGTCCACCTTATGATTGTATACATACAATTTATTAATAAAACTTATATTGTGATGTTTTCTCATTTTCATGCGCACAATAGTTTGAGAAAATATGTTACATGTGGACCAAGAGTAAACATTGGTTTATTCATCAAGTTTAGTTACCATGTTACATATTATATACTTGAAAAATAGACATGTTGTAATACATAAATGATATTACTTGCTTTAAGAGGGACTATCTCTATGATTCACATATTTATTTCTTGAGGAGGTTTTCATGACTCAGTTATACCGATAATAAGTTCTATGGACCAAGAGGAAGAATGTAGCGATTTTTTATATTTTAATAATAATAATTAATAATAATAACAACCAATTTAATGTGGTCCATAGTTTGTGGAATTTTGGTTCTGAAAAGAGTATGACTTATTTTGGTCTTAATGAAAATTGACACAACCATTAATTTGGGTGGTAATGGATTTTCATGGCTTTAAATTCTTGATGGTAGAATCAAGCCTATAAATTAGGCATGGCAACGGGGCGGGGCGGGGACGGTTTTTATATTCCCCAACCCCAAACCCGAATCCCAGATAAATCCCCATTCCCCGCCCCGATCCCCGTCGGGGATGAATAATTGAACCCAAACCCGTCCCAAATGGGTTCGGGGATCCCCGACCCAAACCCAAATCCAAACCCAAAACTTGCCTTAACCCAAATCCTTCCCCGAACCCAAAACCCGCCCCAATTCTAACAAATATGAATTTATATTACAAAAGTAAAATACAATCTTAAAGAATTTCAAACATATATTTCAAATAATAAAAAATACAAACGAAAGTATTAATTCAGTAACCATACAATTAATATTTCAAATTAACAAAACCAAATAATCCAAAATATAAAAACTAACTAAAAAAATTACAAATTCATATTCCAAACTACCATCCAAACAAACACATAGTAAAAAGTATTCTACATTCCAAAATAATAATAATAATAATAATAATAATAATAATAATAATAATAATAATAATAATAATAATAGGGGCGGGTTTGGGGACGGGTTCGGGGTGGGTACTACATTCCCCATTACCTGCCCCATCCCCATATTTTAAAATCGGGGAAAACCCAAACCCAATCAAAGCGGGTTTTCCCACAAATTGTATGGTTCATGGTACCATGTATGAGTTATATTTCCATGTCTACTATAAATAGAATTTGGTCCTCAAAGCTTTCTCTCATTACTTTCAAAAATACATCCATCTTTATCGAGAGAGCAAGAGCTTGGAGGAATCAAAGGCAGTCGCCTCACAACACTACAATAATGACTGGAGGTAAACCTTAATTTTATTTTCGTGTTTAGTTTTATTGATCTTGTTTTTCTTTTGTTATCAGGAAAATAAATAATAAAATATATAGAATTAAAATGGTTACCTTCCTCACTATCATCATAGGTCAAAAAAAGTCATTCTCCATTGAAGGTCCCTGAAGAAAGGACCTCTGCCAACCACGATGTCTTTAACCGCCCTTTGCAACTCTTTATCAAACCAAATATCTACTTCCTCCATATTATTAGGTTGACACGTTCTTAGGCCAAAAAATAATTTGGCAATACCCATACATGATCGGAGTATAAGAAGATTACTCTAAGGATTCCTTAGCTGTGGTAGAAGATGCATTAGTTCAATAGTCTTGGAAGCTTTCTTCACGGTTAATGTCACATCTCGATTTCGTTGAATTATTTTATTTAAAATAATTAGATGATGTGTAATAAGTGCCAAAATGTAGTTATTTTGTATATATGCTTTGTGGCACTTATCGGTTCTTTTGTTGATATTCTTCGAATAAATCCCACGCTTTTTGTATAAATATGTACATAATAGAATAATTGATTTTTTGTGTAAATATTGTATCATTTGATAGTTTTCATCTCTTTTATAGGTATTCATTCATAATTGGAGCATTGAGTAATAAAGTGTCGAAGACACAACTTCAAACGCGCGATTTGAGCAACTCATCAATGAATAAGGCTCAAAATCAAGGAATAAAAAATCATAAATTTGGTTTATATTTTGTCATGGTTAGATAGGAAATTGAATAAGCTTTCCAACGCTTCAAACCGGACGTAATTCCGAGTTACGGTTCTCAAGTTATGGCAAAAACAAGATGTTGATTTTTTTCAGAACAACACCGACCGCGCTGAGCGCCACACACCGGGTTAAGCGCGCCCTGCAATTTCAAAACTCTTAAAAAGGGGCTAGAAACAAATTTTTAGTTTATGAGTTGGGTATTTTTGAGTCCCAACTGAAGCAACTCGATTTTCAAAAAAATCATTTAAAATGAATTTTCAAAACAATGAAATCGCCACCTAATTTTATTTGTTCTAGAAAGAACGGGAAAATATAGATAAAACCCACGAAAATCGGATAAGGCGGTCTACAAGACCAAAAAGGATGGATTCGGGAGTCGGTTACGCAAGAGGAAGGTATTAGCACCCCTTACGTCCATCGTACTCGATGGGACCCATTTAGTTCAAAATGTGTTTGTGTGTGTATCGCTAATTTCTAAATCATGAATTTAAGAAAGAAGAAAACGGGATTTGTTTGTTATTATTTTGAGTTTGACACGGTTTAAAAACCGCGTGCCTACGTATTCCCTCGTGCAATGGGAAAGTCAAAACTCCGTAGTTCTTGTTGAAAATGTCTTGGATTGTTTGTATTGATTTTAGGAGAAATGTTTTTTTGATTTTTGATAATCGCATATGAGCGAAAAAAGGATTTGAATGGGTTGAATTGATTTTAATGGTAGATGACAAGTACCAAAACGTCGGGAGGTCCTCTAACGATTCAATACTCGAGATTGGCGATTGAGGTCAACCAATCTTCTCTCATCCAAAATCTTTATTATGAAAGGAGTGAGGTGAAACAAAGTTCACTTTTATTAAGTGTTATGGAATAAAGTATTTAAGTCATTGGGTTACCCTCTAATGGCCCAAATACTATACATTTTAATTAAATCGTCGGGCGAACCTCTAACAATTTAATTAAATTCCATATCACTATGTTTTTTTGTTTTTTTTGGAAAAAAATTGATTTAGAAAACAAATTCAATTAATTAATTTAATTTGAAAGTGTTTTAAATGTTCAAGTGTATGGAATAAAGTATTCGAGTCATTGGGTTTCCCTCTAATGGCCCAAATACTCTACATTTTAATTAAATCGTTGGGCAAACCTCTAACAATTTAATTAAGTACCATAACACTATGTTGAAAATTGCGGCGTTGGACGTAGAGAAATGACATTTCGGGTTATGATTAACCAAGTATATGGACTTGATTAACCTCGTGAGGATAAGTGCTCCTATCCCCAACCATGAGACCCTGGTGCATGGTGATCGGTATATGGACCAATTATTTTTCGGGTTATGATTAATCAAGGCAACGAGGGCCCTAATTAACCTCGTGAGGATGGCCATGCCCATCCCCAACCATGAGACCCTTAGAGAATTTGGTGTGGGTAACCAAAAATAAGAGAGAGAGCGGAGGCGTTGTTGTTTTCATATTAATGTGAGAGTGGAGTGTACAATCGTGTAATAAACAAACAAACGGATAATGTAATGGCGGATAATAAAAGAAAATAAATTAACACACAATACAAATCGGAATTTAAATAATTATTAGTATAGATATTCTTTTACTTGATGAAAAATCAATTAACAATTTAATTGGTAATTCAACAAATAAAAAACTACCATATGCCAAAATATTATTTAATACATCATTATATATATAAACTTGCATAATAATTGAATTTAAAGAGAAAGTTTAGGAATGGGCCTGTTTGAAGCTTTAAGCTGGAGGGTGTAGATAGCGAACTGAGCCCAAGCCCAAAACCAAGCTGCTGGATCTTGTGTAGCAGCTCCCATGAGGCATACTGTGGTCCACCGTTCTGGTGCGTTGGATCTGGACCTTTGGCAGATCTGATGGCTTAAGCAGGAGGGTGCAAAATAGATATAGTACACATACGCACACCAGATTTTCGCAGACCACACAGGCAGTGACAAGTGTCACCGCCTGGGTTAAACAACAAAACTTATTCTAATACACTCATTTAACCATTAATCCAAGGCTTATTTTACTGGTTTATTAAAATAAAAACAAAATTAATTAATGTCTTAACTAAGACTTAACATTATTTTTAACTTAAACTAAAACTTAATTTATGAAACTAAAACTTAATTTATAAAACAAAACTTAATATATAAAACAAACTTAATTTATAAAACAACTTAATTTATAAAACAAAATGCAAGAAAGCTGTCTCACTCTCATCTCTCACGATCCAAAGAGAAACCCTCGTCGCCGCTCTCATCGTATCCTCACCATGGCTCTGACGATCTCGCCGCGATTTCTCATCTGTCCCGCTCGCGATTTCGTCCTCTCTCTCGCCGTTACGCCCTCACTCTCGTTTTCCTCACGATCTCTCATCGCCTTACTCACGCGATCCGGCCATAGCCGCCACCTCGCCGTCCCTCACCGATCCTCTCATCTTTGTATCATCTATTTTACTGATTATTCGATTCTAAAACCGGTTTTGATGTTATGTTTTGCGATTGGGAAACCGAAAGGAAGAAAACCCTAGGTCTCTAAGCGATGATGATGATGTCGATGCAATGCTGAAAACATAAAGTTGGTGAGAAAAGGAGAAGGATGGCGACACAGGGTTCGCAACCTCCTCCTTCTCTGCTAAAACCGGTAATACCTTTCCGCTCTCTTCTTTCTCGTGGCTATTTCGGCTATTTCTGAAGGGGGGATGATGGGGAAATGATGATTCCGTTTTGGGTGTTTGAGTTTTGTTTGAATGTTCTATGTCTGTGTTTGAATATTCTGGGTTTTTTTCTGGTTCGAATGATGTTTTGCTTGTGTTTGCTATGCTGTTCTGTTTGGTTCGAATGATGTTTGGGATTAGGGTTCAAAATGAACAGTGGCTGCTCCCCCCTTGATTACTGTGCGTTTTGCTTTTTATAATGTCCTGCCATTAGGGTTCTCTCATGTCAGTCTTTGGGATAAGGGCTTTTTGGAAAACAAAAACGAAAATGGGCTGTTCTGTCCTTGATCTGTAGGTTTGAGAACAATACCAGCTGTGTTTTCTGTACTGGACTATGATGTATTGGGCCGTTTTGTTTTCTGTGATCTGTTGGGCTGCCATTGTGTTTTCTCTGATTTCAGGACAGACAGCATTGTACTTGCAGCAGTGGCAATGATGGTTTCTGAGCCACACCCCCTTTTGTGAACCAACATGTGTTGTGATTTGCAAAAGGTGGGTTTTTGAACCTGAATGATAAACAAACTCAACATAAAACTGATCCCAATCATTTCCCCCTAATGATGAGATAAAATACTGCTTTGAACTCTTAATTCTTATTAATGTTGTCCATTATACTAACTATGCTCTTTTGTTTTTGTTTCATGAACACGAGCCACGACACAAACTTGGAAAAGTGGTGAAGGAAGGTTGGTCAAGAAAGAAAAAGTATGGTCTGAAGATAGAGCAAAGCATGGGGAGGCAAGCAACAAAGATGTCCACTAGAAAATAGGATTAAGACATAGCATATGTAGTCTTTACTTGTATGTTTGAACTTATGACCATAGATTGTACTTGGGTATGTAATCTTGAAAATGTTGTATCAAAGGTTTGAAATTTGTAATATCACATATTCAAATTAGCATTGAAATTTGGGGGTTCTTGTAGCATTTGAACAAACCAAAGTTAAATGAGTATTGAACTTGGAAGTTTGATCCTTCTTTGTAAACGGGTATTTTTGAATGTCATTTTGAATTCGAGTAAGACTTTTGGAACTTGAATGACAAGGAAAGGAAGTTGAATATTCAATGAATTGGTTTGGCTTTTGGATTGAAACTTGTACTTTAAGATTTGGCAAATTGTAACATGTAACTTAATTCGTGTCTTTGTACAAAAACTTTAGAGCAATTTTGGGACTCTTGGAATTTTATGAACACAAGCCTTGAGAAATACGCACCTAATTGAATTCTTGATTGTGTATAAAAGTTGGAGATTCAATATGCATCAAATATCGAAAATTTGTCATGAACCAAAATTAAATTGGTTAAAACAAAACATGTTGAAATATTGATTAATAGACGTATCCAAAACCACTTCAATCTTAAAATTCCAATCCGTAGTCTTGATGACTTAGAAATGAGCAATGCTTGAATTCTTTTGAAATTCCCGGCCATAAAGTTTTCATGTTGATCCGTTCATGTAGAAAATCCGAGCCTTTTGCCACTTGAAACAAAAATTGAAACTCTAAGTTTCAAATAAAGTTCTTGATTCAAAACTTTAGTCAACTTGGCGATTCCATGATTTCTTTAAGAAATGGGTGATAGATTCCACTTGGATATAATGGTATTATCACCGCATTTGCAAATCGAAACATATTCGGTAGTAGAAAAAGATTTGAAACCAAACGAATTTCAAAAGGAAACTTCTAATCTTCATTGAATGCCTTGAATCTCGTGAGCGGTGAACGCAACTAGAAAAGACCTAAACACGTGGCAACTTGGACACCCTCAAATCTTGCAAACAAACCCTCTGGACGAATATTTCCCATACATTCACTGTTGCCAAGAGTGAACAAAACTGACGAGCAAACCAAACGCACTAGAACTTGTATTGTCGACCAATAAACGGATAGTCACAATCCACCCTTTTACATCTTGAACAATGAACTCGAAACAACAACAAAACCCAAACTCGTGGTGAATTGATCTCCTGAATCAGGAGGCAATGACATTCAAAACAACCAGACTTCCGTAGCTCCAATCAAGAACAGACCATTCAATCCAACAATCGAACACCAAGCCCCGAAAACCCAAGGATATGAACGGATAAGATTCAATATTAAATCTTGTCGTTTTTTCCAATATCCTAAATTGGTTGAAAGCACCACAACTTTTCTGTTCAACGGAGAATCTTTGGGAATCAACTCCAACCCGTAACCATAGAACCAGTGGTATGAATGCATGTGAGTGTCATGATAGATGCGAAGCCTAAACCAGATAAGATCGAGATAAGAGGGCAAATTTTGGGGTGCAACACCAACACCATCAACATCATTTTTTTGATAGATTTTCTTAGAAAATAACATTGGAGCTTGCATTTGGATGATCCCTCGTCGAATCCCTTGTTGATTGGTGTTGGCAAACCAATAAAAATTTGGTTCCTCTTCTTCTCTTATCTTTGTAACCTCTTTTGTTGGGTTTTGTATGTATATCTACTCTTACTCATGTATATTTGTCGCCCTTGGCGTTGTATAAAGTTTGCTTTACAAATCTGTGTTGGTGATTGTCTTAAGTTTTTACTCTATGTTAGAGGTTTGAGCTTTGCTAGAGATAGATTGCTTAGATTCTTACCTAGGATGGTTATCTGTTAGTTTTTGAATGCTAGAAATAGGTTTAGAGCTGACATTCACTTAGAGTATCTGATCTTAATGCCTCTGTGTTGGTTGTTTCGAGCTAGAGATAGTCGTTACGAGTGACACAATTGACTTCTGTGTTGTTGAGGTAGGCCAGACATGGATACCGAGGTGATTGTAGTAGCATTCTCAATTTGGGTTAGAAATGACTTAGGTTATGAGAGGTATGTGATGACACAGAGGAGTATCGTAGGCTGAGTATAACTGGACGATAGATTTAAGTCTGTGATGGGTAGTGTGCATTCGTTCTAGACAAGCTGTCTATCCTTTATACTTTTTATTCATTTACTTTTTGTCTTTTATTTTCAACCTATTTAATCTCAAACTCATTAACGATAAAATTTTCAAATGAAGAATCAATAACCAATCTCTGTGGATACGATACGATATAACCTAACCGGTATATATCACCCGGTAAAAATAATTCTTTACTCTTTGCTTGCCGCTTAATACCGCAACAACAAAATGACGCCGTTGCCGAGGATTGGTTTTATTGTTTCTGTATTGCGATAATTATGTTGTTTTTGAGTTTTTTAATTAATTTATATGTTGTATAGACTTTGTATATGAATTTGTATATTGTTAATTGTACATGTTGTGTGTTTACTTTTCATACTTGTACATATGTATATTTTTCCTTGCTTTCAAGTATTGTAGTAAGTTGTCTCATATTCGTAATGTTTGTTGTGTGTTTGTTAGAACACTTTCTTTAGGTTTGTGCAGTGTGACAATACCATGGCATGACGAGAGGAGGTTACTAGTGCTCGCACAATAAAGGCGTCGAGCTTACGACGTAAAACAAACATGTTGGTTTATGTTTGTTTATGTGTGTGGTGACTTGTGTTTTAACAAGTTGAAATAAGACTTGTTCTTAATTTCAAATCTTC
Source organism: Vicia sativa (assembly GCA_021764765.1). Lineage (NCBI taxonomy): Eukaryota > Viridiplantae > Streptophyta > Magnoliopsida > Fabales > Fabaceae > Vicia > Vicia sativa. The sequence goes on from CM038793.1 coordinate 258,298,132, forward strand.
ACTTTTCAACTTGTTAATTCATTTTCACCACGTTTTCGTATTGTTATTTGTATTCGTTTTGTTTTGTCAAATTGTGTTATCCGCAAGCTCGTCGTGTTTTGTTTATTGGATGTAAATGTTGTAAATTTTGTTTTTCTAATTCTTTTACTATTGTTTGGACTCAAATTTTGGTCCGGTAGCTTGAGGTTGCATTTTGTGATTTTCCGAGTTTGGTTTCAACCCGAGGATGTATGGTAATGATAGTGTTCAAAGTTGATACACGCCAAGTACTCGTTTATCGCTTTCTATAGCATAACATATTTAGGAAATGTATCATTTGTATAATTACCATGCCATTCATTTTTTTTTTTGCATTACTTGCTCATGAATTGAATCACTTTAGTTCCTCTTTTTACCCATAAATGTGAGGAAACTTTCCATTGTTTACATATTTTTGAGGCCACAATTCTTGTTTTAACTGGATTTTACTATGCTTAATCTTTTGTTTTGTGTTGATTGTATGATTGCATGAAAATGATCAAGGCATTTTGTTTATTGTGAGCACAACTACCTTGGCCAAATATTCAATTCACCTTATGAGTGCGTGAACCTTTGTTAGCCCCTTTGAACTTTTATCAACATCCATTTTTATTTGAACTTGATGCTTGTCTATGAGTGTCAATTCACCTTTTGTGTATGGATGTTGATTTCTTTGTTTCTTGAACCCTCAACTATATGTTGTTGTATGAATTTTTACCTTGCCTTAGAAAGTAGGGAGTATTCACACATTAATGTTGTTTGAATTCAAGTTGGGGAGAGGAATATTTATGTGCTTATATTGTGGTTGGTATGAGGTTGTGAAAAAGAAAAAGATTAGAAAAAGAAAGAAAAAAAGCTTTGAAAAAGAAAAACAAAAAGAGTATGAATAACATTGTGTTAATAAGTAATGTGTTTTGGTGTGAAATTTGTGATGAAGAAGAAGTTTGATTGAAATTGTATTGTTTGAAACTTTGTGAGTTGATCACTCCTTTAGGTTTAGACAACTTTTTGTTTCGATTAGCTTTAGGACTTATCATTTCTTTGTTAACCAAGCTACGTTACAACCTTGAAAAGTCCTTGTGATTCTTTCATTTGTATTTTCAATATGTTTTTGGATGAATGCATAATTTAGTCTTTTGTTTGCAAGATTGTGGAGGAGTATTTTTTTTCCCCTCACCTTTGTGTGTTCTTCATCTACCGATGAATTTTTGCTAGGTGTGATTCATGATTGAGCTTGTTTTGTTTTAGAATATTTTGCATGATTTTTGTACTTAAGATTTGTTTCGTTTATATGTTATTGTTGTATTATGGTGGTAAGTATCTGTTTATCATGTGCGTTTTTGTTTGAACCATACATTTGTTTTCCGTTTTAAAAACTTGTTGGTTCATGATTCTTGGTAATTACCTTTTGTTTCTTTAGGTTTATTTGACTTTGTTTGAGGACAAACAATGTTTCAAGTTGGGGAGAGTTGATAAGTGCCAAAATGTAGTTATTTTGTATATATATGCTTTGTGGCACTTATTGGTTCTTTTGTTGATATTCTTCGAATAAATCCCCCGCTTTTTGTATAAATATGTACATAATAGAATAATTGATTTTTTGTGTAAATATTGTATCATTTGATAGTTTTTCATCTCTTTTATAGGTATTCACTCATAATTGGAGCATTGAGTAATAAAGTGTCGAAGACACGACTTCAAACGCGCGATTTGAGCAACTCATCAATGAATAAGGCTCAAAATCAAAGAATAAAAAATCATCAATTTGGTTTATATTTTGTCATGGTTAGATAGGAAATTGAATAAGCTTTCCAACGCTTTAAATCGGGCATAATTTCGAGTTACGGTTCTCAAGTTATGGCAAAAATAAGATGCTGATTTTTTTCGGAACGCCACAAACCGGGTTAAGCGCGCCATGCGATTTTAGAACTCTTTAAAATGAGCTAAAAACACATTTTTAGGTTATGAGTTGGGTATTTTTGAGTCCCAACACCATCAACATCATTTTTTGATAGATTTGCTTAGAAAACAACATTGGAGCTTGCATTTGGATGGTCCTTCGTCGAATCCCTCGTCGATTGGCGTTGACAAACCAAGAAATGTTTGGTTCCTCTTCTTCTCTTCTCTTTGTAACCTCTTTTGTTGGGTGTTGTATGTATATCTACCCTTATTCATGTATATTTATCGCCCTTGGCGTTGTATAAAGTTTTCTTTACAAATCTGTGTTGGTGATTGTCTTAGGTTTTTACTCTATGTTAGGGGTTTGAGCTTTGCTAGAGATAGATTGCTTAGATTCTTACCTAGTATGATTATCTATTAGTTTCTGAATGCTAGAAATGGGTTTAGAGCTGACATTCACTTAGAGTATCTGATCTTAATGCCTCTGTGTTGGTTGTTTCGAGCTAGAGATAGTCGTTACGAGTGACACGGTTGACTTCTGTGTTGTTGAGGTAGGCCAGACAGGGCTACCGAGGTGATTGTAGTAGGATTCTCAATTTGGGTTAGAAATGACTTAGGTTGTGAGAGGTATGTGATGACACGGACGAGTATCGTAGGCTGAGTATAACTGGACGATAGATTTAAGTATGTGATGGGTAGTGTGCATTCGTTCCAGACAAGCTGTCTATCCTTTATACTTTTTGTTCATTTACTTTTTGTCTTTTTATTTTCAACCTATTTAATCCCAAACTCATTAACGATAGAATTTTCGAACGACGAATCAATAACCAATCTCTGTGGACACGATACGATATAACCTAACCGGTATATATCATCTGGTAAAAATAATACTTTACTCTTTGCTTGCCGCTTAATACCGCAACAACAATGTGTTGTGTTTATATGCGTTGGTGAATCTTTTATGCGGTTGTGCTTTTGTTGAAATTAGATGCTTTGGAAATGATAGGAGTTAAAAAGGTTGAGGTGTATGGTAAAAAGTGCAGAAGCATGGGGTGTGAGGAGATATATAATTTACTAGTATTATTATTATTATTATTATTATTATTATTATTATTATTATTATTATTATTATTATTATTATTATTATTATTATTATATTAGGACTATTATTATATAGTAATTAATTTATTAATAGAATGATAACACTATTATTATTTTAGGATTATCAAATGAATTACTAGTAGAATAATAGAATTAATATTATTTTATAATAATTAAATAATTAATTCAAGAAGGATATAATTAGAATTATAGAATTAGGGGTCCAAGGGGTTAAGTGGTCATAAGAGGAAAAGACTAGGTACTTTGAACGTAGAACAGAGCTAGAACGATTGTAGAAGAGAGAAGAATAGGGAAAAGCACCAGAGGCTAGGGCAAGAGATTTCATCGTAGGAATCAAGAAAACAACAACAATATAAGGTAAGGGTGGGTTCCGACTCTCTAATAGGTGGTATAATTGTGGATAGATGATGATATTGAATGTTAGATGTTGGGTGTAGATTATTTTGTGAAATTAATGGTTGTATTCGATTGAATTGATGGAATTGGTTTGATAATTTGTTTAGAATTATTAAGCATGATGTTGATTGAAAATTGTAGAAATTTGTGTGTTTTAAGTGTTTTTTAAAAGTGGTTTTTGGGTGAAAGAATTGAAATCCCGTAGTAGGAAAATATTGATTTTTCACTATTTTCAGTGAAGTAATCAGTTACTTGGTGAAGTAACCCGTCACCTCACTGAAAAAATGCGTAACAGTGGCGCGTCAAGGGTGAAGTAACCAGTTACCTGGTTGAGGTAACCGATTTCCTTGTTGAAATTGGTAGATTTTCAAAACTTTAAAAATTCATAACGTCTGACTCAGGTGTCCTTTTGGCACGTCGTTTGGACTGTTGGAAAGCTAAAAATCTTTTCTATAATATGAAACCCAGTTTGATGGCAGTAGACCAATATTTGATTAACAGAATTATGATGTGCATGTGTATGTTGTATGTGAAATAATAAAGAGTGTCTTGATTGATTAAGAAGACGTTGTATGATTAATTTGTTGGTTTTGCACGAAGCATGACATGATGATAATGTTGATGATGGCCTTTATTGGCATGGAATTGATTTAATACTAGAAATCAATGTGAGGATTATGTTGTTGCATCTCATTAACACATACATTCATGAAAGATGGCGTGTATTGGTGAAATATGGTATGTATTGACGAAAGATGGTCTGTATTGGCGCTGCCCACAAAATGACATTTATTAATTTAAGGGTTTTGCCCTGATGGTACCACATGCATATTGCAACAGTGTTAGTCGCATTGCATGTTGTTGAATTGTTAATATGATGATGATGTTGAATTGTTAATACGATGATGTTGTTGAGTTGCATATTGTTGAATTGTTGATACAACGATGATATTGAGTTGTATAATTGGTATGTGTTGCATGACGGATGAGGATAATTATGTATGTACTGGTATAATTAGTATGAATTATAATTGATGATTGTTGAGCTTGAAATCTTACATGATATATTTGTCGTATATGCATGATTATATAACTTATTATATTGTTGTGATATCTCACCCCTTCTCCTTGGATGTTGCCTCCACTTGGATAACGTGCAGGTGATCCGCAGTAGTCGAAGTTAGTCATCAATTATTTCGAGTCGGCGTCATGCTCTGATATGTAACACCGGGGGAATGAACGCTTGATTTTTTTACTTAGTTGTTGCTTTATTTTGAAGAATTGTTGGAGTATTATAAATTCTCTTTTATTTGATTAAAAATGTTAGTTTTTGATGAGTTAAAGATGTTGAGGATAATTCATGATTTCTTTTCCGCTGCATTAATGAATTTGAAGTTTTGAACACTATTTTAAAGTTGTTGTCGGTTCATCCAAAAAGCGTGTTATGTATCTACTTATTTATATTTGAGCATTTTTTACTATGATGAAAGATGTGACATCCTATTCTTGATGTTTTAGAAATTAGTTCACTCTAATTTTCATTTAAATTACATGTAGAAAAAATAGGATGTTACAGTTAACCCCTTGATAAAGTCTCCATCTCGACTAATAGCCCTTCCAAGTAACTGCATCCCCACCATCAACCTCATAATTAGGGATGACAAAAAAACTCGTACCCGCGGATAAAACCCGTCACGGATATAGATATGATGACTTAACGGATATTCACGGGTAAAATAAACGGATATTTGATTACCCTATTATTTACGGATACTGATATGGATTTGATGATACTCGTACCCGTGGATATCCGTATCCGTTAATAATTAGAAAAAAATACTTAAATGTTAATTTGTTTGATCAAAACTATTATTGTTATTTTCTTAAATATGATATTATTATTATTATTATTATTATTATTATTATTATTATTATTATTATTATTATTATTATTATTATTATTATTATTATTTGGATAAAAGAAGAAATGAAATGAAAGTGGTTTATTTTTATTATGTGTTAACTTTGAAAATATTTTTTTTTTGACTTTAAAAGAGATTAAACAATAGTTATTTAAATATACATATTTTTAAAATATATTTAAATAATAGTATCCATGGATACTCCTTAATACCCGCGGATATCTCAAAATTAACGGATACCCATCTAACGGGTACCCGCACGGATATGGGGAGGGTACGGATATCATATTTACTAAATGGGACGAGTAGCGGGAAACTAGTATCCGTGCTCATGGATACCCATTGCCATCCCTACTCCCAATGTCACATGAGAGCAAATCCTCCCAAAGTTTTAATCTTACGAATATTCAGTTCGATACATAATCCTGGACCCGTCTCCCTGAGATGTCAATGACTTTAGCCACCTCTTTTGAATCCCCTATAATAGTCCCATCATCAAGATACAATGCATACATAAGAAATTTACCATTGTCTCTAAATGAATGAGTGAGTGTAACACAAGAGCAAAAAAAACGGCCCAAACGGACCACTTTGTTGCACTCCAATCACTGACATAATATATTACCTCGTGGAATAGGGCTGATCGATCTACCATATTAAAAAACATTTGAGAAATCTATCGTGAGTATAGCCAAAAAACATATTCGTGTCACTTGCCTAACACTCCGTTGACATTGTGCAAAATAACCTCAACATCATTTGATACTCCAAACTAACAGTCAACTTTTTTTGTTTTTTTTTAAAACAACTTTTTGCTCTCTTAAAATACTTTTTTTTAAAGTATATTTTAAAATAGAGAAAAATGATCATACACTGATAGTATAAAAAAAATTACACTGTCAATCAATAACAACCATGTATTCTGCCAAATTAAATTAATTTTTTTAATTAATTATATGACTGATTGATATATTTATATTGAATAACAATGTAAAACAATATATCTCCATTGAACCTTTAAAAAGAGTTAAAAAGCAAAACTGGTTCATACAGACAATTATTTCTAAAATCAAATATTAAAAATTGTTTTCAATTTACTAGTTTTATTAACAAAAAACTGAAACTATCAAGAGATGTCAAGCTTATTTAACAAATTGACCACTTATTTATAGCCCTACATGTTTACTACATGTAGAGGATAATTCTGATCAAAATGAAAGCCAATCTTAATAATTTGAAAAACCTTGAAAAGAAGTTTAATGTTGAATAACAATGGAAAATGATAAAAATTGAATCAGAAGTTTACACCGATACAAAATGCATAAATTGGAATTACATCTTAGAACTACCAAACTGCTCTGCATTAAGTTACATTTAACTACTTCCCCGCATTACAACACTCCTTTCATTCAATTATTTTTATTTAAAATCACATTTAAAACACTTAACTAACTCATAACAAGTATATATCTTTTGAAAACCCGAAATAGTAGCTATACCAAAACTCAGCATTTTCCTCAGTTCCATTTGTTTATTATTTAAACAAACTAACAATTTCAGTGATTTCAATGCATAACTTCTGACATCAGTGGCCTTTCATTCTAGGGCGATCTGAAAGCTTCACCAGCATAACGCACAGTTCCAAGTTCCTCTTCAATCCGAAGAAGCTGAAAAGAAATTGAACAATGTTAAGAAAGAGAGCTAGTCTTGAATCGAGGAGTAAAGAAGTTAACACGCGATTGTAGTTACCTGGTTATACTTTGCCAACCGTTCGCTTCTGCATGGAGCACCCGTCTTTATCTGGATGAAACAACATGGATAGTTAACATGAAAGCAATAACATCTTGCACAAGACTATTTATACTAGATAACAAGAGTAAGGAAATAGAACCTGTCCACTGGCCAATCCAACAGAAAGATCAGCAATGAAGTTATCCTCGGTCTCACCACTCCGATGACTAACCATGACGCCCCAACCTGCAGCCTTTGAGTCAAGTGCAGCCTGAACAGATTCAGTCACTGTGCCAATCTGGTTAACCTGCACCCAAATAGAGACTACAACTATAAACCAAACGAAGAAAATCAAAATTATCTTACATATGTGCAATTTAGCATAGTAAGAGCCGGAAAATATGTTGAGTAATGCTAACCTTTAGTAATAAACCATTGCAAGCCTTCTTTTGAATGGCTTCAGCTATTCTTGTTGGATTTGTAACCAACAAATCATCTCCTACAAGCTGAATATCAACTGAAGAGAGTAGTGAGGCCCATGAACTCCAATCATCTTGATCAAAAGGATCCTCAATTGACACAATAGGAAACTCTTTCACGAAGTCTTGATAAAGTTGACCAAGACTCTCAGCAGAGTGAACATGAGTTCCATCATTTGGCTGTTTCTTGAAGTTCAAATCATATTTCTTGTCCTTAGTGTAAAACTCTGAAGCTGCTACATCCATACCTATTTTAATCTGCATCGTTGTTTTTCATTTTCTGATAAGTACAATTGGATATTCAAATCCTGCAACAGCATATAATAATGAAAACACGTCTTACCTTTCCGGTATAACCAGCCTTCTCAATGGCATCAATTAGTAAAACAAGTCCCTCCCTGTTATCCTGAACATTGGGAGCAAATCCTCCTTCGTCACCAACGTTACAAGCATCTTGTCCATATTTTGCCTTGATTATGCCCTTTAATACCTGATATACTGTTTTAGCATATATAACCAATTTAAACAGATTGTCACGGGATTGAAAAAAAACAACAAACATACTCTATAATGATATGCAGTGATGAAACATGTTGAACCAATTGAACCGTGACCGGGAGGTATCATCGGTTTGATCTCCAGTCCGGTTTTTAAAACATTGAAATAAATAAAAATTCTCAAACACACTTCCACAACGTGAATAAAGTAATAAAGCATTAGTTTCTAACCTTCACTGCCCATCCGAAGCGCCTCAGCAAATGAAGAAGCTCCAACAGGTAGAATCATAAACTCTTGCATAGCAAGATTATTACCGGCATGGCTGCCTCCATTTATAACATTAAAAGCTGGTACAGGCATGACAAGTTCCTTTGTTCCTGAAATCTCTTGGATATGTCTGTACAACGGCACTCCTTTCGCTCCAGCGCCAGCTCTACACACACTCAGTGAAACTCCCAATATTGCATTAGCACCAAGCTTTGACTTGTTAGGTGTTCCATCAATTTCCAGCATAATAGCATCCACATCAGCTTGATTCCTTGTTAATCACAAAGACATAGATGTCAGTTGTTTACATAAACAAACCCACTCCTAGATATTCAAGACAGGATCATAAAAAAAAAAAAAAAACATTTACCTAACATCGACACCAATAAGCTTTGGAGCCAAAATGTCATTAATATTCCTAACAGCATTAAGAACACCTTTCCCACCATAAACACTTTTATCCCCATCTCTAAGCTCCAAAGCCTCGTAAATTCCGGTAGAAGCCCCACTGGGAACACCCGATCGGTAAAGCTGATCAGTCACCAGATCAACCTCCACGGTTGGATTGCCTCTACTATCAACGATCTGTCTCGCCTTCACCGACTTGACAGTGTACTCCCTAGACACCTTTGAGGAAACCTCGGACGGAGCAGCCGCCGGTGCCGAGGCGCGGATGGATAGTGACCGACGTGATTTTGGGGTTTCATGGAAGGGGAGGGAGTGAGGAGAAGAGGGGATGGAGGAAGAAGACGGAGTTTGGAGAATGGTTTTGAGTGTGGGTTGGTGTGTGAAACTCAAAGCCATTGTTGGTGTTTTTAGGAGTTAAGGGGTTTGTGTTTTGTTTATATAAATGTTGTGTTGTTGTTGGTGGGAAACTCCGTCAAAGGCGATGAAACTTGACAATTTTCGAGGTTATGTTATGTTTGTTTTTTCTATTATATAATTATTAATCTCTGGATAAAAATGTTATACTAAAATATATTTTATAATTTATTATAATTTATAAATAAATCAATGGTAACATTAAAAAGTGTCTATTTACTATAAATAGTACACATAAAAATGTATTAAAGAGAAATGATAGAATAAAGAGAAATGTATTTATTTATTTTTAATTGTTTTGGTTATAGAAATTTTGGTAAATGTAACATTCCTGATATGTTAAATTATCTGGGTCAACAAATCCTAAACATTTTAAAGAGTATTCAGAGTCTTGCATTTACATTAAGTAATATAAGTGTTGTAATTATCATTTTAAAAACTTATAGAAATAAAATAAAAAGATCTTATAGAAATAAGTTATTTTACTAAATTATTTTGGAGATTTCTTATTCCACTCCACAAGGATGAAAAAAATTCTATATCATTTTGAAAATGTTTCCTGAAAAATTAAAAATATATTTTTAGTTCGCACCCTCACATATACAATTCACTCGTATTCTGAGATTTGTCTTATATTACAACAAAAATTTTTCAAAAATATATTTTCGATATAAATCAAAAATACACTTTTGATGTCCAAAATATTTATTTAAGTATCAATTTGAAAAAGCTAATTGAAATCTTGTGATAGTTTGTGTTGATTTAATTTATTTTTACAAAAAGGAAATTGATTTTATGCGAATCAATTCCAAAATGGAAATGTGGATTTTTTAACCACCCTAGCGAAATTTTTAAATTGCTCCTGAAAACTGAAAATATATTTTCAGTTAATACTTTATATTATGCAAATCATATTGAAAAGGGTTGAGTATAAATTAGAAGTATATTTTCGATTTTAAATTATATGTAATTTTTAAATAAAACATGCATGTGAGACCAAATTTAAAATAAACTTTTAATTTTTAATTATTTAGTATAGAATCGAAAATATATTTTCGATTTTCACTCAAATATTTCAAAATATGATACATATCGAAAGTATATTTCGGTTCCACTCAAATATTTTAGAAAGTGGATTAAAAATATATTTTTGAGAGGCATTTTGAATTTTTTATGAGGTGCATTCCACTCTTATGGGTGAGTTAAGAAATTCAGAAAGCAATTGAATTCCTTAATGACAAACATGGTCATCTATAGAGAAATGCTACATTGCATTAAATAAGAAACATTGTTGGTCATATCAACCAAAGATACATGGTTGGTAAAAGTTTTATGTTTACATGAACACTAATAAGAAACATGGCATTTAAAAGTTTTTCAATTTTCATTCGATGTGTGTCTCAGGATAAATTTTTATTGTATAATACTAAAATCAAGTTTATTAGTACAGAAAAATAAAAAAAATTAGAAGTATATTTTCGGTTTGTATTTTAAGTATATTTTCGAAGAAAAAAATTGTAAAATAAGGTGAACCTCAAAAAACAAATGAAATGTATGTGTGTTGGTTGGTGCACATCAGAAATATATTTTTGATTTTTAAGAATATTTTAGAAGTTTTGTGTGATGCGTAAGAAAAACATGGGATGATTAAAGAAATTGCCATTATTTTAAACAAGCTTATAAATCAACTACCTAACTAACATTACAACATGCTTAATAACTCCCTAATTACCCTTCAAACTAAATTACATTTACACTACAAAAAAACCCTTTATTGTAATTTGCTAAATCAATATTATTTGACCAATCAACTTGTTCCTTTCTTCCAAGTGACACATCTATTTCAAATTTTGATTGAGACATTGCATTACCCGATAGACAATAACATAAACCAATCAGACTTCTTATACATTTCCCTCCCATTCTCTGTTCTTCATTACCCTGTGGGCAGATCTTTTTTCTACGTTTTCTCTCCCCAAGAAAATCACAGTGCCCTTTCCTTCTTCCTCATCTTCCATTCGAAGCGAAGTTCTTCCTCTTCCATTCCAAGCGCCTTCCAAACAGGTCAACAATCTTCTTCTCTTGATTTTATAGTTGTTGTACTATTCCTTCGTTTTCCTTTTTATGAAGTTTTGTTTTTAACAACGTTTTGGTTATGCTTCATATTTGATTTGATTTCTCTCTCTATTATTACTTCAAACCCTAGCACCTCCACCAATGCATTTTTTCTGATTGTGGACATGAGCGGAGTGGTTCCGGCGACGATCTAGGCTTTATCTCTGGTGGTGGTTGCACATGAACGACGAGATTCCGACAATTACAATGACATCTCCTTTTTTCTCTTTTATTTTTTTTATATTTTTTTTTGTTTTCCAAAGGCTGTTGTTTGTGATGTTAGGGTTTCCTTCTTTCAAATAAACTGGTAAATTGGTAAATATCTTTCATCATACTTTGAGGCTTTGATTGAACTGATATTACATTATGTTGCTGTATTTCATTATCACCTACGCATACGATGTGTTTGATTCTATGTTTTATTGAAAGACCATGTTTCTCTTGTGTTGATGATATGTTATTTTTATTCTATGGTTAAAAAAATTGAATTTAAAGTGGTTGTATCTCAGTTTTACATAACCATATTAAGTTTTATGTTTTGTAGTTGCGAATCTGATCATCTTTCATATAAACTCATGGATGGGTAGCGTTGGAGGGCGATGGGTAATGGTAGCGTTGGAGGGTGGTGGACGAAAGAAAATAGTGGTCGGAGATAGTGGTATGTGTTCATCTTTCAAAAAAGAGTGAAGACTACATACCTTTTCTGCTAATATGACTTTTCGTATGAGTGAGAAGTTCGTACCTTTTGGTATAAGCGAAAATGAATGAAAAGTTCATACCTTTTCTGCAAATTTGTATTTCTTCATCTTTCGAGAATGAGTGAAAATTTTATATTTATTCATTTTTATGAATTAATTTTCCTTAAATAAACCTATTGTGTTAGGTTTTGTTGTGAATGTCATTGTTATGATTGTTGTGCTTGGAATTAGTCAAAAGATTGGCGGTCGTGACCGTAGTCAAAATATTATTTTTGTTTTACTCATTATCTAATTGATGAATGATATCAAACTACATTTTTCCGTGAGAATTTGAATTAGACTAATCATATCGATTCTGATTGTTTACGTGACTTAGGATTTCTTGAAAGTGTGCAATTTATGCTCAACGAATCTGGTCTACACCATATTGCCACTATGAATCTTCCAACTTATGAATCCCTCACGTTGGAGTTCTTGAGTTCTTTTTCCTACCATACACCACCTACTCTTGAAGCCGGTTAGTATCTAATCGACACAATAACTTTCAGACTATTCAACACGGAGTACACCATGAACCAAGAGACTCTGAGTCAGATACTCCACTTTAACCATGGTGAAGGTGTTGAATATAGAATTCTGCTTGATGAAGATTGGACGGCAAGATCGTTCGCAATTTGGGAATGTTTAACTGGTAGTTATGTTAATGATTGGGCCGATCTTTTATCCACTCACATCCACAACCTGTGCATCAGCTATTTCCAACGTGTTCTAGCCAATACAATGTTCGGGTGAGCGAACAACAACAAGGTGAACGCTAGAGAAATGTATTTTCTGCACTACACCTTTAATCCCGATCTTAGTATAAATGTTGCTTCGTTCCTTCTCAACCACATCCAATCTCTTTTATTGAGAAACACAAGCACATCACCTTTATTTATAGGGGGTATAGTCACCATTATTGCCCACTATATGAATTTGCAAGATAGATTGAAACAACTTCCTTATTGGCAAGCTCAGTTTCTGGATATTGAGTACTGCCAGTCTGGTCATATTGTTAAAGCAAGAAGGGATGGAAGGTACAACCTCGTGGTGCGGAACAGGGTCGTTCCAAGTATTATTCTTCTAATCCTAATATCACAAGAACTAACGTTGGTGCAAATTGGCGTTATGATCTTCAAGCACCAGCCCTGAAGTGCATGTGCAAAACAATCAAGCAATTGTAGGTAATGCAACACCAGAAGTGAATCAACAAGCACCCCAACCAGATGTCCAACCTCAAGAAGAACAAGCAGGAAATGATCCTCATCCAGCCACCATTGAAGCTATCTATGCATCTCTTTTACTTCAAGATCATCGTCAACAAGAACTAATGCAGATGATGCAAGAGCTGCAGCGCGATCAACGCGACAACGCCTACTGGAACCATCGCGATATTTATGGTCCGACAGATGAAATGCGCTACTTGTCATTATGTGTTGAGGGCCTGCATGATTATGTTTACAACACTGGTGAGGAACCTCCTATACCCAGGAAAGGTGGAGTAAGGACACACGGTGGAGGAAGGGCACAAGGTGAAACATCCAACAGCATAAACGTCGGAGACAACAATGAGGAGTGATATTGTATTCTTGTATTTTTATTTTCTTATTTTCCTGTTAGTTTTCTTTTCTCACTTTTATTATCGCATTGGGGACAATGCTCAGTTTAAGTGTAGGGGAGGAAACCTTTATTTTTAATTTCCTAGTAAGTCAGGTTTGAATTTCCGTTATTTCCCTTTCCCTTTTATGTTATTTCCCTTTCCGTTTCAATAAAAAAAATTTCCTGTCAGATTGATTTCAATTAAGAAATCATTTCCGTAAGTTATTCATACTTCCATACTTTTCTTGAACCATAACAAAAGAATTTACTCGACGGATTAGCTCGGTACATTCGAAAAGTATATAGGTTGCTCACAATTAGGCTATTTTAGAATTTTGGAAAAGATTCGACAAAAAAAATACCGCCTTGACACCTAAGTCTTCCAAATTATGCGAGATCAATTTGAGTACTTATGATACCGAAACCTTAAGTTTTAATTTTGGATCAACCCAAAGTAGTTTATACTAGCAGTCGACACCGTCTTATCCACAAACTACGTAGGGAGCCGATGAATATAAGTGAATGTTCCTAATTAAAATTTTAAACATCATGATATAATAGGGAATGCACTAATTAAGTTAGGTGACCCTCACCAGGTCATTTAATCCAACAATTAGGAAACCTACAAAAATTATGTAACAACCAGTTGTAAGTCTGTTCAGTGATATTTGGTGCTGGACTTGGTAGGGCAGATCACAGTTCAATCCCCCAAGACTTATAATCTGGGAAAGAAAAAGGGTTACCAACCTGTGTACTAGAACCCCGTGCATAAATGACTAGAATCACTAACCGCCTACTATATTATGTGCGTGCGAGAGATATAAGGCTTAATGTGATTGCACTAGAATGAAAGTAGTCGATTTCGAATGAAAAGAATTAGGTTGATCTATGATAGAATGATTCGGACTGGGTTGCATAGGGTGGAGGATTTTGATCATGTTCCATGGTTTCGTGTCATTCATGTATCGTTAGTGTCGGAGCCTAGTTCCATCTTTCTAATGTAATTCCCCTCAACAACGTATGATTCGAGTCGTGTCGTGCGATTGTGTCAGAGACTTTGCGTTAAATGATTTTTACTCTATTATTTGCTTGAGGAGAAGCAAAGGTTCAAGTGTAGGGGATTTTGATAACCCAAAAATGTATCGTATATTTGGATCAATTTACATGAATTTGATCCGCATTTTAATTAATTAAATTACTCTTTATTCGTATTATACTGATATTTCCTATGTTTCCAGAAATTTAATGTTTACAAGGCATGTGCTAAGAAAGTTGAGAAAAGTCGATCAAATTAAGCTTAAAATCCAAAAAAAAAAAAGAGAATATGCAAATGTGTGGTGTATGGCAAACTAGGGGTGCATTATAAGTAAAAAGGCTTGGAAAAGAAAGAAATAAGAAGAGGCGCAAGGCCCATCCCAACGCAGCAAGCCATGAGTCCAGCAAGGGGTAACGACCGTTACACCCTCGCCACACAAGCCCTAACGGCCGCGACAACCCAGGAAAACACGTTTTGACCGTCACACCCTCTTTAATAGACCGTAGCGATCGCTACGGAGGCTATTCCGGAGGATAGAATCTCTCTCGCGCCCTACTTTCAAGCCACCTTCACGTCTATAAATAGGACGTTAAACTTCATTTTTCACACGCTTCTTTTTCTCTTTTCACTTTACCGTTACTCCACCAAATTTTCTAGTGATTACTTCTTTGAGTTTTATTTACCGATTCCAATTTAGTTTATTTATTTAGATTCTGCTTCTATTTTCTCGTAGCAATTTCCACATCGTAGATTGCTGTGAACCTTTGTTGATTCTAACGTTACGTTAGAATCGTGATTTTATATTCTTTCTCGCTTTTACTTTTCGGAGCAATAAAGGCAGATCTCATCGACCCGTGAGAGACACCTAACACTTAGCCAAATATTCTGCAATTTTATTTTCAGGTTTAATTTAATTGTTTTAATTTATTATTGCCAAAAATTGTCTGATATGCTTGGGTTTAATTTATTCGATGTTATTTATTTTTGTTGCGCTATCATTAAATTTTATAACATGATAGACTAAATTAGTTTATAAGTATGTAAGGTCTTATAGCCGACGAGGTTCAACAACGCCATTTGATATATTTCGTTTAAAAGAACGCTTTTCTGGTTTCAATTTCTAGTTTTAAAAATCAACTATTTTATTACGAGAGTAAAATACAGATAGAAGTTAGGATCAATAAAAATGAGAGTTTGAGATAATAATTGGACATTAGTAATTGTGCATTAACTTAAAATACAACGAGAGTGCTTTTAAGTTAATTAGATCTTATTCGTTTTCAAAAACTATTTCCAAACTTTAAATGATACAGCGAGAGCGCTCACTTAGGTTTGATTATAGGATCTGATTCAATAAACACGAGAGTGTGAGAAAAGGGTTTTCAAACTAATATTTTCTACTGAAGACTATTTTAATAATTCTAGTTGAGTCAATGAGTTACTAAATCCCCGAAGCCCGACCATTACATACCAATATCTCCCCTTGAATCTAAATTAGACTTATTCAGTTAGGTTCCCTAAAACCCGAAATCAATTACCTTATTAGACTTAGATTTACGTAGTAGCCTAAGATAGTGATAGTTCGATATTTAGTCCCTTGGGATTCGACAATCTTTAAAGCTACATGCGATAGGACTGTATACTTGTGGTCTAGATTCTTTAAGACACACAAAGTTGCAATCACTCTTGGTTTGAGAATTTTACATCATGTGAGTGCAACTTCCGTTCCATCAAGAGTGAGGTAATGTCGTTTCAATTTCTCCTTGAAAGTAAAACCTTTCTTAATGCATGTTACTTGTTGGTTAAAAAAAGCTTGATATGTTCTTAAATGATAAAAACCATCAATGTTCATTTCCAAATTTTTTGATTAATAACCATTGTATATTCTCAATGTACATGCTTATAATGACTTCATGAATTAATTCTTTCACATTTGTATAATTTTGTTCTTGTTGTGCAAGCATGTCTTTTTTTATTAAGCTTATTTCTTGAATTTGTGCTTGAGCTTTTTATATGCGTGTTAGTTGAAATATGTGTTTCATTTTGTAGTGGGTCACATGTTATGACAAACATCTTCATTTTGGTTTCAGTATTGACATGTTCTTTTCACTATGCTAGGCACATGCGTGCGCGACATTGAGAGTTCCATTGTATTGTGTTACATAATCGCGATTCTATAGAAGCAACTTGAAAAGTTTGCTCTTACATTACATTTTTATTCTTTATGCATTACGTTACATATGTTGTAATGTTATTTGCTGGTTATTTATCAATTTATATATATATATATATATATAAGGATATGTAATTGTAGTTGTTCTATGCAAAAATGCCTCTGAGTGATATATTTGTATTTCTATTGGAACATGATTCTTTCTTTTTTATGTTGTTAAAAAGGGAGAAGCATATGTGATATGAATTTGGGAAGCATACAGTCTGGGGCAGCATTCGATAACTACATGAAATGCATCGTCGCAAGGTTTTCCATCATCAAAAATGGAGTATGTGAGTAAAACTTAACCGTTAGATTTGTGCATGATGTCAAAATAAGGAAAAGTTGACATTTTTGTATATTGGACGGTATCTATATGTCTTGTGGCACTCCTTTGCATTGTCGGTCTTAGAAACCATTAAAAACCATTTTGAAATTGACCAAAGTCTTGAAAAACAAGTTTTTGCATAAATTTTTATTACATGTATCTACACGTAGATATTTCAGGTCGACACCTACAACTGAGTTTTGAAGCCTGTAGCCTTTGGGGGCTTAGGCCAACACATACAAGCATATAGGTTGGCACATACTTAATCTTTTAAGAAATTGCATCAATTCTTATTTTATGCGTCGAAACATACAAATTTGTCTACACATGTACTTATTTTTTACGCGTCGAAACATACAAATTTTACGCATACAAATTGCATACAAATTTTATGCGTCGAAACATACAAATTTTACGCATGTACTTATTTTTTAAAGCTTCTAGCTAATTCCTTGCTTCGATCAATGCATCCATCTTTTCAGGTTGACACAGAGTTGAAACTTGACTTATTTGTCTACACATACAATTTTTAAGTCGACACATAGTGTTTGATTGGGTCAATTTTTCAATTATTTTGAATTCTAAAAATCTTCTTTTTAAATCTAAACTCAACAAATATAAATATATCATTCATGCATCATTCCAACTTGATGATACCATAAAAATTTCCTACAATTTCTCTTCACCTTCAACCTCAACCTATGCACACACACTAACAAATCACACATAATAATCTTTTGTTGTGGTACTATCTATATAAGGTTTGATAACGTCCAATTAGGTTCTTGTGTAGCCGAGATATTGGGCAGAGATTTACAGGGGTCTTCATCTGAAAAAACCGCGGGTTTTTCCTCCAAGATCATTGATTAATTTGAGGTTTTTTGTATAAGACGTTCAAGAGAGGATTGTATCCTAGTGAAATCCTTTGGAGATAAATAATACAAATGATCCTTTGGAGATAAATAACGCAAAGGAAGTAGCGCGAAAATGATAAATTAAGTTAAAGTATTGTATTGATCATTCTTGAAAGTTTTGGAGATAAAAAATGCAAAAGAGTAGCAATATCGACAAGTCAATTGGAATCTATTGTTTCTTGGTCTTTCTCAAGATCAAAGGAAGAGAATGGGTTAAATCAACAATAAACGTTTAGGGTTTGTAGGGTTGCTCTTGGAACACTTTTCTTGTATTAACTTTTGCATAATAATAATTATCCTAATTGCGTTAGATTTGTGTCTCTTTTTCTTATCGTTTTACTTGCTTTAATTTTTACCAATCAATTTGTCTAATAGCATTGAGTAATTAATTGACTCGTAGGAATTTTCCGAGACTGTTTTTGTTTTGAATTGTGTGTTTATTTTCTTATAATCACTTTTGATTATAAATTATGTTCTATACCAATACAACTCAAAGAAAATTTTTGAAAAATTCGTTTGAACACCAAGCGAGATTTGGTTTATCCCCCTTTTAATTTTTTTTGTCTTCGCCCCTTATAAAGTAAAGATTTTGTTTCCAGACACCCCTATTCTATCTTTAGCTGATTGGACGTGGAGAATCTTCTTAGGTGGCAATGGAATCTTCATATGTGTCACTATTATAAATTCACGTGGAATTTCTTTAGTTTTTATTATTTATTACTATTTTTTTATATTCTATTTTTTTATTAATATTTATTTACATTTTCTTAAATTATTTTCATCAATATTTTTTATGAATTAATTTTTTAAATTTTAAAAATATTTCATTTGGGCCTAAGCCCATTTTTGTTGAATTAGCAGCCCGTTCTCTCAATTAGTCTTCAATTCATTAGTATGTGTAAATGTTAGTTTTATAAACACTTAAGTTTTCTTTGTAAAAAACGATGTGGGACTCATTTGATGGGAGAGAAACAGGTGGTGGGGGAGGTGTGTTCTTTTGATGGAAGTTCTGGATATCTTCAAGATCTACTTCTTGTTAATATCAGTGGTTTTAGGTTTACAACCACCGATGGCACCACTGTCTTGACAACAACATTGTCATTTATTAAAGACATCACTTTAACATCTTTATCATGTTTTATTTTACTCTTGCAATTCACATCAACACCCTTGTCCAATGCAATTTTGCTGGCATTTGGTTTCTGCATTAGACAGGGAAAAACATTAGAAACTCCATGAAATCAATCACATACATAAATAAGACAAATTACAAAACCTCTTTCTACCTAATAAATCATGAACCAAATGTTATTACCTAGTATATGCTTAGATTTGCAATAGTAAAATTTGACTTAAATGAATTGATTTGTAAAGTTGATTATTGTTTGTACACCTATTCATGAAAAAATAGATTAGATAATAAACTTGAAAGCTAAAAGTATTGTTTGTATACCCATTCTTGTTCTTCTATTTCCATTTTGTGAAAGTGATCTTGGAGATTGAAACTGCAGTTTCTCAGCAGTCTCCCTCCAATAATCCTCATGCAAATCATTAATCTTTCGGTCCTTCTCCGAGAAAACTGTATCATTGTCATCAAAATCATTACTTCGGTTTGAACCCGAGAATCTCCTCCTTTGCTCCTTAAAAGAAGAAGCTTTACCTAATTGCATCCACATCTTCTTCAGCTGCTTTATCATGGCTCTTCCTGTGTTTGATGATGATTTTTTTTCACTTTCCCTTTATCACCATGTTTCTGTAGAACCCTCTTATCATTCTCCTTCCTCTTACCATTCTCCTTCATCAGCTTCAGTTCTGGGTGTGTTTCCACTTTTGGGTTGGAAACTGTGATACCATTATGAGAATTCTTCTTCTTCCATTCAAACTCAACAAGAGAATAAGTGGTAGTTGAAAAGTCTTTATTCTTACTCAAACAAGTACCCATGAAATGATGTGGTTTGGTTTGGTCTATTGAATAGAACGAGAGAAGATACTATTGTGTATTGCTGCAGGAAAAAATAGAGAACTGAACATGAAACAAGCTACGTGTGTGGTGAACATTGCTTGCTCAAGAGTCCCACATCGAAATCTCAATAAAAGGTGGAAGTGTTTATAAATCTGTTTCAAACTAAGGACATCAAGTAAATAAATAATGGGTTGTTGTGCAAGGTAAACTGGGCTTTAAGCTCAATGAATATTTTGATGATTTAAATAATAACTCAAAAAAGAATTAATAAAAATAAAATAATATTTCTTTTAACTATTTAAAAAAATAATTTTAAAAAATAATTTTAAAAAGCTACCAGATTCACCACATCAGTCAGCCACCTTTGCAAATTAAAGGAAATCTTGGACTATAAGGTTTTTCATTTTGGAATCTTTTTTTTAAGGGGCGAAAACAATTTTTTTTAAAGGGGATAAACTAAATCTCGCTACTATTGCATAGGATAAAAGATATTTAATCATTATTTTAATTGTTATTATTGGAAATAGTATCGCTAGTAACTTGCTACAAATGATTATTACTGTGTTACTTGATTGAAGAATATAAATTCCAGATTATTGTATTCATTCCATAATCCTTTTTATATTTGCATATCCAATTTTCAATAACGTGGTTCTTATAGACGATAATTTTTGAGAATCTTTTGCGTGCACTATTTTCTAAATAAGTTTAAAATCAAAATTTTAATCAATTTTTTTTGGCTTGGTGATCTATTCACCCCCTCTAAATAAGGTGTTGAATTTTTTGACTTGGTGATATATTCACCCCTTCTAAATAAGGTGTTGTCTTCTAAACATTTAGTTTTCTGACTTGCAAAGATCCTTTTAGTTCTCAGTTTCTATGTACAATGTTCACCCCTTCTAAATAAGGTGTTGTCTTCTAAACATTTAGTTGTCTGACTTGCAAAGATCCTTTTAGTTCTCAGTTTCTATGTACAATGTTGTGGAAAATTTGGAATGTTTGAAATATGCATCTATACAAACAAAAGAAGGTGACCTGAAGCTAATGGAAGATGAGGCACTTGGTTGTGTACTAGATTTCAACAAATAAAATTATGATTTTGTGTTAAGAAAAAGTTTATTCTAAAATAGAGGTTTGATCCTATCCCCAAAGATGTATTAGTGGTACAAGTTGGTGTAAGATTTTTCAATGAAGGCTTTGTGTCATCAAGAACTATGATAAGAAATTGATCATTGCTTCCAGCAGAAAATAAAACATATTAGTTGTAATAACAGATAATTATATATTGTTCCTTTAATTTAGGTGTAACCAACCATACCTATTAGTGTGCATATGACTTGTTATAGTTTGAATCATTCATGCCTTAATATTAGGAATCGGCATAAGAGCTCCCTTAAGATTAGGAATTAGCTATACAATCATGAATCCTTTGTATCTATAAATAGTCAGCATTTATGACTAAAATAATATATTGGAACACCATTCTCTTTATGGTATTCAGAGCGTAAAAGCTTAAAAGCATTTTTTTTTCTCTCTCAATTTTTGTTCCCTTCTTTTTTTCTCTCTCTCACGATCCTTACTATGTCTTCAACTTCTGACGCTGCCATAACGTCCAATGTGTCATCGCCGACAGACAAACTGATCATTTTGAATGCTGGTTCTCAACTCTCCATCAAACTCGATGGAGACAATTACCCTGCCTGGAGAATCCAGTTCATGGCTCTTTTAACAGGCTATGATCTCCTAGGCTATATTGATGGAACTAAGCCATGTCCATCAAAACAACTCGCGACCAATACCGCGGCTGTCAATCCAGCCTTTACTCATTGGGTTCGCCAAGATCAATTGATTCTACACGGAATCGTATCGTCTGTGGCTGCAACAGTAGTCACTCACCTCAGAACTGTCAAAAGCTCCAATCAAGCATGGGAGATCCTAAAAACCATGTATGCTGGCCGCTCAAGAGTACGTATCATCGCACTCAAACAACGGATTTCCAATTTCAAAAAAGGAAACCAATCGATGGCTACATATCTTCAAGGAATAAAGGCAATCTCGGATGAACTCTCAATCATTGATCATCCTCTTGATGAAACTGATCTTGTTATTCACACTCTCAATGGTTTGAGTGTTGAGTATCGTGAAATTTCTGCTGCACTCAGAAGCAGAGAAAGTCCAGTTGCCTTTGCTGAACTTCATGAGAAACTGATCGACTTTGAAACAATTCATCACCAAGCTGATCCACTTGCAGTTGATAATGTGATTGCAACTGCCAATGCAGTCATAAGAAACAACAACTATCACAACAAAAACCACAACAATCGTAGCTCTTCTCCAATTTTGAGGAATGGCGAAAATAAGGTGGTCTGTCAGTTTTGTGACAAGGCTGGTCACACTGCTAAAATCTGCTACAGAATTAAGGGATTTCCGAAACGAAATGGCCCTAAACCAACAGCGAATCTTGCACAGAATCAGGCTGCAACACAACATCGTAACTGGATCATGGACACTGGAGCATCTCATCACATTGCTCAAGACCTACAACAGCTCACGTTAACAAATCCCTATCCTGGAGCAGATCGGGTGATTGTGGGTGATGGAACAGGTTTGAATATTACTCACACTGGTAACTCTGTTATTAATACTTCTGTCAAACCTCTTCAGCTTAAACAAGTCTTGTGTGTGCCCAAAATTCAATCTAACCTTTTGTCTGTTTCCAAGTTATGTCAATCTAATGGTTGTTCTGTTGAATTTTTTCCAAATCATTTTGTTGTCAAGGACTTGAACTCGGGTCAAGCACTGCTTCAAGGACCTCGTAAACACGATCTTTATCATCTCTCTCATGCATTTAGTCCATCTAGTCCACCACAAGCATTTCATTCAAGCATCCACTCCACATCTACATGGCATCATAAATTAGGACATCCTTCTTTCAAAATAATAAAGCATCTGACGCACAATCATCATCTACCAATAAAGCTTCCGGCTACACATGAGTGCAGTTCTTGTCACTGTGCAAAAAGCCACAAGCTTCCTTTTTCCAATCATCATCTCACAAGCAGCAAACCTTTGGAACTTTTGTACTCTGATGTTTGGAGCCCAGCTCCTGTTAGATCCTTAGATGGTTATTTATACTATTTAATCATCGTTGATCATTTTTCAAAATATGTATGGTTGTATCCAATGAAACACAAGTCAGATGTCTTCTCTCTTTTTGTTCAATTCAAGTCTATTGTCGAAAAATACTTTAATTTGCCAATCATTTCACTTTTCACTGATAATGGAGGCGAATTTATCAAATTAAAATCGTTTCTTGCCAATAATGGTATTTCTCATTTAACCACACCACCGCACACACCTGAGGTAAATGGCACAGCAGAGAGAAGACACCGACATGTTGTTGAAACTGGTCGTGCTCTTTTGCATCATGCTAATTTACCCTCTCAATTATGGTCATTTGCTTTCACCACTGCCGTGTACCTTATTAACAGGATGCCTAAACCAAACATTAATATGGTCTCACCATTTGAAGTGTTGTTCAAAAGCACACCCAATTATAATAAGCTTCATTCCTTTGGATGCTTGTGTTTTCCTTGGCTAAAACCATATATGCAAAATAAGCTCCAAACCAAGTCTAAACCTTGCATATTCCTAGGATATTCCATGTCACAACATGCATACTATTGTCTTGAACCATTGTCAAAAAGGATATATGTATCCAGACATGTCAATTTTGTAGAAAACTCATTCCCATATCAATCCATAATTAACTCGTCGTCTACTTGTCCTCTAATTCCGCCACAAGACTATACATAATATTATTAATGTTAACCAAGATCAAAGTCCCGCAGACTAAACCGAGAGCCATCCGGTCTCCTAGATCGATCCTGCACCCACGAACCAACCACGCGTACCCTTGTCACCCGTACCTAGCTGCCCACCTACATCTGAGTCACGGTACAGCGCACACCTACATCCGAGTCACGGTCCGGTATCAAGTCCTATACGGTTCGCCTCGAATCCTACACGGTTCACGAGTCGATTTCTATTGAGTCAACAAGAACAACAGAGATACCAGTGACTAGTGATAATTTAACACGTTCTACCACCCACAATGCACATGATCCGGTTCAACGTGATCCTATCGTAACAAGGTCCCAAAATAATATATTCAAACCCAAGAAGTTATTCACTGCCACTACACATGAGTTACAGGAAAATCTTGAGCCATCTACCATTACTCAAGCATTTAAAATACCACATTGGAGAGATGCTTGTTCTGCTGAATTTAATGCACTCATGAATAATGGTACTTGGACGCTGGTTCCACGTAACGCTCACACTAATTTAGTTGGCTGCAAATGGTTGTTTCGCATCAAAAGAAATCCTGATGGAAGTGTGGCACGATATAAAGCACGGTTGGTTGCAAAAGGATTCACTCAAACACCTGGTCTTGATTTTAAGGAAACATTTGCACCGGTTGTGAAACCTCAAACCATTAAAGTGGTTCTCACTTTAGCACTTGCTCAAGGGTGGTCTTTACACCAAATGGATGTTAATAATGCCTTTTTGCAGGGAAAATTGACCGAAGATGTCTACATGCAACAACCACCGGGATTCCTTCATTCTGAGTTTCCTCACCATGTATGCAAACTCAAGAAGGCTATCTATGGTTTACGACAAGCACCTCGAGCATGGCATGATTCTCTCAAGGCCTTTGTTCTTTCTGTTGGATTTCAAACAAGCCTAAGTGATTCCTCCTTGTTTATTTACAGTAATCAAGGTGTACAAGCTTTCTTATTAGTATATGTTGATGACTTACTTTTGACGGGCAGTGATACTACATTTTTAAATCATTTCATGACAAAACTTTCCAACAAGTTTTCTCTCAAACAACTCGGTTTCCCTCATTATTTTCTTGGAATTGAAATGATTCCAACCAAGGAGGGTATGCTATTATCTCAACATGGTTATATTAGAGAACTCCTGGATAAGTTTAATATGGCAGGAGCAAAGTCCGTCAACACACCATTATGCATGACTACTCCTCTCAAACTACATGATGGATCTGCCGCTGCCGACTCAAAGCTATTTCGCAGTATCATTGGTGCATTGCAATATGTCACTTTGACAAGGCCAGATCTGTCCTTTGCAATTAATAAATTGTCACAATTCATGCATCAACCAACTCAAGTGCACCTCCAGCAACTCAAGAGAGTATTAAGGTATCTCAAACATACTATTAATCATGTTTTGAGGCTAGCAAAACCACTTCATCTCAAATTACAAGCCTTCACTGATGCTGATTGGGGAGGTAATTTTGATGACAAAACATCTACTTCAACTTACATAATTTACTTTGGTGGAAATCCTGTCTCATGGCTATCAAAAAGGCAGAAAACCGTTGCAAGATCATCCACCGAAGCCGAATACCGATCTGCTGCCAACACTACAGCGGAGATTATGTGGCTGCTCAATCTATTGAGTGAACTTGGAGTATCATCTCACGTACCTACTCTTTTTGTGACAACATTGGCACAACGTACTTATGCGCTAATCCAGTCTTTCACTCTCAAATGAAACACATTGCTCTAGATTATCATTTTGTACGACAGATGGTTCAACTTGGAAAAATACGAGTCTCTCACATTTCTACAAAAGACCAGCCGGCAGATATTCTAACAAAGCCTATGCATCGAACCCGATTTTCATTTCTCCGAGACAAAATTTGTGTCATTGATGGTGACCCAATTTTGAGGGGGCATAATAACAGATAATTATATATTGTTCCTTTAATTTAGGTGTAACCAACCATACCTATTAGTGTGCATATGACTTGTTATAGTTTGAATCATTCATGCCTTAATATTAGGAATCGGCATAAGAGCTCCCTTAAGATTAGGAATTAGCTATACAATCATGAATCCTTTGTATCTATAAATAGTCAGCATTTATGACTAAAATAATATACTGGAACACCATTCTCTTTAAGTTGGACCCAGTCGATGAAATCTTAACAATCAGATGAAGTTTTCTTCTTGCACGAGAGCTGAGTCTTGACAAAGCTCTCATACAATTTGATGTAGTCAGTATTTTGAGTTGTATTAACTGGACTCAAAGTGTTGTTATTCTTGACCCTATCATTGTAGATTGCAAATTCTAAATAACTTTAAGGTTGCCTCTATTATGTTTATGAGCAACATGTTTAATGTAGATGCTCACAATTTGGATGTATTAGGGAAAATGTATGATTCCAAAACTTAAAATTGAGGTTTTCCCTAGTGAGGGATCTGCTGGTTGGTTTAGGGAAGATGTAGGGTTCTAAAATTTGTTTAATGTAAAGTTTTAAATTCCTTCAAAAATAATTAGAAGTTGAAATTATAAGGAGACCAAAATTAAAATTAAACTTACTTTATTTACTATGCTTTACAAAGTTAATAAGAGTCTTTATAAAAAAAAGAAATTTAAAAAAGGATAATTTCTTAAAGTCAAGATTAAATACCTAAACACATAAAAATTCATCTATTATAGTTAAATATACTAAATAAGTATTTTAACTTACTATTTATAGTGAATGATATTTTAAGATTTTAAGATTAAAAGTAAAATATCCATTAATAACATTGATTTAGAAAAGAATGATTTTATTAAAAATATTAGAATGAAGATATGGAATGAATTTTACAATAAGAATATAAAGGAACATATACAAGTAGCATAGTTTGTCCATAAGTTTCGGCTGACCTCAATTTGATTGTTGGTTTAACTTGTAACAGAATTAATAAACAAGTTTGTGTCTATAGGTGAATACTAAGTCAAAGGAGAAACATAAGAGAAACCAAATCGTGTGATTGCATCAAATTTTAAAAGTATATATTATATAAAGGGAATTAGCATTGAAGAGATAAGTGTGATTGCATGATGACACAATTTTTTTGCTTAATGTTGCGTGCTACCCTTGTTACTTTCTTGTTATTATCCATTTGTTTGTCAAGTTCCACTAATGGAGAAAGTGAGAGAAAAAATTTAGATTCACACACAAGAGCACTTCTAAGTCATCAATTTCAATTTTTAGAGAATACCAAAAAGCTATTGGAAGACGATGACATCTCTATTCACAGAAGAAAGCTAGGATTTGAAATAAAGAAGAAGAAGAAAAAGAAAAAAAAGAAAAATAAAGATGGGAAATCATCTGCTAATCGAAGTGGAATGTCTGTATTCCAAGCTAGCTTAGTAATTTGCATTTCAATTTTCATTTCTGTCATCCTTATCTAACTAAGTATGTGCATTGTTATTCATTTTTCTTTATAAATAATATAATATAATTCTACTTTATGATTTTTCTTTCATTTGTGTTTGGTATTATGCATTTTGTAGATTCTACACAAATTTTACTATCAATTTAATTTATTAGTATATATGGCATCATAGTCACAAGGTTCGCAGTTCAATTCGGTACGTGGTATGAATTCAGATACGTAGTATGCAATTCTAAAAAAAATTAAATATGCAAGGGGTATACATAGTCGATGTGTGTGTGTGCGCGCGTGCGCGTGTGTGCGTGTGTGTGTGTATATTTGGTGAAAAATTGAAAGACGTCCCATCTTAAAAGATGAATGAGTTTCAATTATTGAGTTTCCTATATATACATGTTGCATTGCCTGTTAATAACCCAAGACAACTTACAGTGAAGCTTAATTGTTGGGGGCCTTGAGTTTTACTTCTTTATTGAAGTTAAAACCAAATCTCTTACTGACTTTTCAAAGTAAGTTCAAATTTTTTATAAGTGGAATTTTGGTTCTTTGTTCGTCATTTATTGTAAATTTTTAGTGAATTTTGGGCGTATCAATTGGCAAAAGTATTGCGAATCGGTACGCACGAACCAATTTACGGTTCGCATGAATATCTACGAATTTTGTGACTATGTATGAGATTCACAATATATGATTTTGTTATGGATTTGAGTATTGCATGTTATGCCTTGTATTCATACTCTAACATTGTATAGATATTAACAATAAAGTTTATAAAATAAAATTTTTGTGGTGTTTAATGTGATATACATTCACCATTCAAAAAAATGGAGTGCACAATATTGCTACAATGCAAAACAATATATCAATGGTATTAATAATGTCTTGATTCATCCAATGTTGATAATAATGTTTATTAATTAAAAATACTCAGCAACAAATAACAATCACATGATTCACTTTAACATACTCAATACATGTTTCTCACACGACAGACATACATTTAACATATAACTATAAATAAATAAATACACAATATTTGAAGAACCTTGCCTAACGAGATGCTCAAGGAACCTCGTCCAACGATATGGTCTAGTCTGTCATGATCGTTGGGAAGCGTCTTTTTCATGCGCCCCTCCAAAGACACGTGGTCAACTGTTCTCTGTATCTCACAGAACCGTTTTCCCTTCGTGGAGAATGAGTTTTCCACCATTCGAAGATCACGGGACAATTGACCCAGGACGGAGACCATGTGCTGGTCTTCCCTATCCACATAGGATCCTCGTAGTCATCCACAGTGGGCCAGAGAATACATCCCACAATGGAGACCTTGGCCCAATGTTGGGGGCACTATAAATACCCTATTTCACTAGAGAGTCATGCATTTTATTCATTCTCATCAATTTTGTACTTGCTCTCTTTTTACTTTGATCCTTACTTTGGCATCAGAGTATGTTGCAGGTACACCCCCTTTTTTTCTCCAACAACCGTAGAAACTCAAGTGTTGCAGGCCACTAAAGATTCTTCTGGTCCCAAAAATATTAGTGGTTCCTATCATACCCTAATTTTTGACCTAAGATACAATCTCATATCATCTACATATGCATCATTGCATCATTGACAATTTCAGAGCAAGATAGCTTGTGTGTGTGCTCCTTGAGCCAAATTAGGGTTTTGAATCAAAAATTTCATCTGTTCAAGATGTGATCAATTAGGGTTTGAGTATCCACTCACCACTAATGATCTATCTTCATCAATCATCAACATTTGATCTTCAAATTCCAATCATTTTCTCAAGATCTATCTTGAATCGACCAAATTAGGGTTTTGATCGAGGATGGTGTACCATTGACTTTTTGCTCAATGAAAGACCTAATTTCTTGGAGCATGATATCAAAAGCACCAATCCAATATCTTGACCAAATTTCTTGATTCAAAACATCTCCAAAGCCATTGTTGATCATCAGAGAAATTCTAAATCATCTGACAAAAAGTCAATTGTCCAAATCAGTCAAACTGACTTTTGATCAACTTTTGAAATTCAAATTTTTTCAATCATCAAAGCATTTCAAATTATCCATAATGATCACAAAAAATAAAAAATGTGAAAAAAAGTCAACAAAAAGTCAAAACTTGATTTTTTCTAAACATAGAAAATTTTTCAAGTGTTTTTATCACTTTTTTCATCATTTTCATGGCCATTTTTCACCTAGATCCATTTTAATTCAAGAAAAACTTTCAACATGAAAGTTTTAGATCTTGTTCCAAGCTTTCCAAAATGTCCAAGAACTTGAAAAAATATTTTGTGGAGCTAGGGTTTTGAAATTAGAACTTATAGGTCCATAAGCTTAAATTATAGGTCATTTTTCAAGTTTTTCAAGTCATTTTTGCCAACATCCTCTTCTAGAAGCCTTGTCACCACCAAAGGATAGGTTTTCACTCAAAAATATCCAAGTATAATGATTGAAGTTAGGATAGTAACACTTGAGTTTTTTAAGCATGGTTTAGAAATTAACCATGTGCATTTAATGTGAAGATTCCTTTCTTACCTCTTAAGCTCCAAGTTGCAAACCCATTCAATCCTATCTTGCCTTGCTTGCCAAAAATCTTGGCCTATAAATAAGAGTCTTTCCTCACTTCAAAATTACACAAAAACAATGATAAACTTGTTTTCTAACTTCTTTATTCATTTGCAAGTTTCTAAGTTTTCAAAATGTAAGAATTACAATTTTCAATTCTTGCAAGTTCTGAGCAAACAATGGCTTCAAACACTTTCTAAACATCATTAGCAAGTTGTTAGAACCTTTAAACCATCACAAAAACAACCAAAAGTCATTTTCCTCACAAAAACTCCATTTGTGCAAGTTTTGAGCCTTAACTCATAAAATCAAAATCCACTCGTGCAAACTTCAATCTTTCACTTCAAACATCATCCATACACTTCATAGAAGTGATCCAAACACTTAGATCACATTTGTAACAACTCCAACATCAAAATCAAATCACACTTCAAGCTATGGCAGTTGGACTTGGGCAGCAAGTTCCAGGCTATCTCCAAGCAAACTAAGCACTTTAACACGTTCCTTGAAGGTCCAGGAAGCTGTCCAGATCATCAAATCATCTCTGTAACACCTCCTTCGAAGAATCAGATTCTCAATTGAAGAGGTAAGTACTCAAACTTTGAACTCTGTGATTCTTGTATTCTAGTTCAAATATTTCTTGGCCATCATGTTTTTGCATGTATAAGGATCATAAACCCTCTATCAATTGCTTGAATTGTTGCACTTACACGATTTCACAATCAATTTTCAAAACTAGGGTTCATCTGATTTTTACGAATTCAGTAATCATATGCTTAAAATAAATGAAATTAATTGTCACCATAATATTACTGGTAAAATTTTGAGAAAGTTTTATGTTTGGATCGTTCAATTTCATTGAGAAATGAGGAAGTTAGGAATCAAAATCTAGAGGTTGAAGATGAAGTTTCTTCGCGCGATTTTGATTTTTCTGATTTTTTTTCTTCAAATTTTCGTTCTATTATATATTTCATAGTTGTTGCTTATTAACCGGATGAAACAACTACCCCAGTGGCAGCCAACGTGCTTCTCATGTCTTGCCATGCCTAAGGTCTAGGGTTCGAATCCCCCTGAGATCTTTTATTTTCATTTTTCAACTATTTTCAACCTTTTTCAAAACCATTTTCCAAACTTGTTTCCAAATATAATAAAATCAAAGCCTTGTATTAACAAGCCACACATGTGACCCAGTGGCTAAATTTTTCACCTTTGAGCTTCAGGTCATGAGTTCAACACTCCTTAGGACCAAAATCAAATTTTTATCACTTGTTTTCTTCACTTTTTTTTTTTATCAAACTTCAGCATTTTCAAAAACCAATCAAAACTTCTCATTTTGAGATGATTTTTTGCACACTTGTCATTTAAAATATCTATTTTATGATTATGTCAAAAAATTGCAAAAAAAATAATATTTTCTTTTGATATATTTTTCATTAGGTTTAAATAGACGTTTTAAGTATTTTAATGTATTTTCAAAAATGTTTTCTTCTTGATTTTTCAAACCTAATCTTTTTCAAAATCTCTTGTAAATAATTTTCACTTTTCAAACCTTTTCAAAACTTCCAAAAACATTTTAATTGACTTACACACCTCTTTTCCATGATCAATTCGATTAAATCTTTGAAAATACAAATCAAACTAGGTTTTTTTCCTCGAAAATATTTCGAACTCAAAATCAAATTGATCATGGGCCTCCCTTACGGTGTAAGTCCCAACCCTCCTATGTACATACTTAGTTTCCTTGTATATATCCACCCCTTTGTGTACATATTTAATTCCTTGTACATATTCAACTTTTTTACATATTCAAGTATAACAAACTTCGTTCGTTTGTTTTTATCCGCTTGTTTATACACCAATTCCACTGGTATTAAGAGGAGCATTATTCCTGGTGAAACTGCTCTTAAACCAGTGGGCCTCCCTTAAGGTGTAAGTCACACTCCTTTGTATATATTCGAGTATTGCTAGCTTATCCGCTTGTTTTAAACACTTGTTTATATATTTCTGTCATAAACTCCTTTGTATATATCCAAGTATACTAGCTTATCCGCTTGTTTTAAACACTTGTTTATAGATTGCTTTCACACTCCTTTGTATATATCCAAGTACACTAGTTTTAATTGCTTATTTTTAAACACTTATTTATATATTTCCTTCATAAACTCCTATGAATGCACACACACACTTTGTCATATATATATATATATATATATATATATATATATATATATATATATATATATATATATATATATATATATATATATATATATATAGACACACACACACACTTGTTCATATACTTGTTCATGTTTATTTATGTCATTACAACTAGTATAACAACTAGGTTCCCCATAGCCTTCTCTTGAGCTTCGTACAAAAGAGCTCTCTCGTTGAGTTAGCCTTCTCTTGGGCTTTGTACAAAAGAACTCCCCTGTTGATTTAGCCTCCTCTTGGACTTCGTACAAAACAACTCCCTTGTTGAGTTTAGCCTTCTCTTGGGCCTCATACAAGAAAGAGACTTGGAAATCTCTAACAGCCTCCTATTGGGCTTATAATACAAAGAATTACCTTCGCTAGGATAGAACCCTAAGAGTATGGTTTCCCGGTGAGATCACTCTTAAAGCTAAGCCAGCCATACCTTATAGCCTCCTCTTGGGCTCCCAATAAAAGGACCCTCGATGTCCCTCGGAAAGCCTCCTCTTGGGCTCACAATACAAGGATCCTCGATGTCCCTCGGATAGCCTCCTCTTGGGCTTACAATACAAGGACCCACAGGCTTCTTAAAAGCATCCCCCTAATCAATAATAAAACATTTCTCCTAAGAGATAAGACATGAATCATCTCTATGGAAGAAGTATCTCATCTATAACATCACATACAAATCAAACATTTTTGAAAACAAACACTTTTTCAAACAAAACATTTTTCTTAAATGTAAGTGGCAACGCTTGTACACTCAAGCAAAACGCCCAATGCTTACAATGAAAGATTCAAAGTTTTTTCAAACACCTTTCTTAACTTGTAAGTGGTAACGCTTGTACACTCAAACAAAACACCCAATGCTTACTATGAAAGATTTAAAAAATCAAATTTTCAAAAATGTATGTGATGAAATAGATTAGATACATTTTTCATTAAGATGACACTTGTCGTTGTCTCTTAATTTTTTCTTCCACTAACACATAAGTGGGAACTACGATTGCTCTGACTTTATCAACATCCTTTTGAGAATACGTTGGCACAAGGTCTCATCCTTGGCGAACATACTTCTCTCTCTCACAAACCAAACAAACCTTAGTTTCCCTTAGATTCAAGCTACAAATGCTTTGATTACCTCTAGGGGATATGTATGCAGAGGATCCCAATGATCTTTGCGAGCATAATCATAATAAATAAACTTAGGTTCTTGCCTAACCTACCCCTCTTAAATCCCAAAGGAGAAACTTTCCCAAAATAGCATAGCAAATAAAACAAACGCACAAAAGGTTCCTATAGAATACTATAGATATATAGGGTGCTAATACCTTCCCTTTATATAACCAACCCTCTTACCCAGGTCACTCCCCCCATGCGTTGCGTTTAGCTCACACTAATCGCATTGCATATCAATTTTAGGGTATTTCAACTTTCCCCTTTTCCTTTCCTTTCTTGTTTGGAAACAATAAATCTTGGTTCTCGCGACATCTTTTAAACAAAAAATCAAAGAGTAAATCATTTTGAGCCGGAGATTCGAATTCCGATTCGATTCTTTCGTTCGTCACTTTTTACTGCAAACAGAAAAATGACGACTCTGCTGGGGAATCACCAAGCTTTTTTTTGTTTCCAAAAAAGAAAAAAAGGGG
The DNA here is from genome assembly GCA_021764765.1 of Vicia sativa. Classification (NCBI taxonomy): domain Eukaryota; kingdom Viridiplantae; phylum Streptophyta; class Magnoliopsida; order Fabales; family Fabaceae; genus Vicia; species Vicia sativa. The sequence continues at coordinate 258,331,867 of CM038793.1, forward strand.
GTTAAGCCTCATTTGTGCATATGTTTTGTTCTGTTACTTGTGATTTCATGTGATGCAAAAAAATACTAACCCGAATTTAAGAAACATTTTAAGAATTAGGTGGGGGTATAGTCCTATTAACTTACGAGGAGTCTCAGTCCTTAATAAGTTAATTTGAGATTCCTCGCTCAATGGAGGTTTTCTTGGGGGTGATTGTGTTTAGCAAGTTATTTGCAAAGATATTTTTGATTTTCAAGCGAATCAGCGAAGCTGAGGTGGCTGTAGAACCCATAAACCATCCTAGCCATTTAGGACGTAGTGTAGAAACTATTCAGGTATAGACTTGATTAGTTGTCATACGAGACTACGATCAAGCGAGTTTTTCTTGAAAAATATTATTGGACTACAAGTTAGTTGTTTAAACCGATAATATTTCAAAGAGAAGCATAAACCCTGTATTATCAATAGAACATGTTTTACATGTGATTAAGCACATAGAACTTACCCATGTTTGGTTCTTATCGTTGACCTCATGCTCGTGACTTCGAATGCTTGAACCTATTTTGTGTATAACCATGTTTGTATCTTTGTGCCATTCATGCATCCATTCATAGATTTTTTCCATTTTATCTCTTTCCATAAAATTTCCAAAGAATTTAGAGAATTTTTCTTTGCAAACATTCTAGGTTAGAGTGATGAATTTGAGAAGAAGAAATACCAAGAGATACGATTTTAGATTTCCTGATGTGAAAAAGTTAAAAGAGTTGACATCCTTGGTAGAAGATCCCTCGGATTTCAGAAAACACTATGGAACTCTTTTAACTATTTTGAACACTAACATTGATGAAGGACTTCTTAAAACCTTAGTTCAGTTTTACGATCCTGTCTATCGTTGTTTCACTTTCACTGATTTCCAGTTGATGCCTACTTTGGAAGAGTGCGCAAATATTATAGGTATCCTAGTATCTGACAAAGTGCCTTCCAATGGTTTGGAAGCCATTTCGAAGCCACAAGGAACCAATACAATGACTTTCCACAATATAGTTAGACTCAATTTGAGTGACTGGTGACTCATGATCGACAGAAGGAGTCTAAACAAAACAATTAACAATATGATTCTTCACAATATGATTTGTACCAACTAACGGTGACTCGTGACCGACAAAAGGTTGTGAGACTCAGACTTTATCTAAATGAAATAGGCATCGACTGACTCTTTTGTTAACTCGAAGCTTGTTACGAAAAGAGAATCAACATAAACGATATCGCAAAGATATTGTTGAAAAGTAAACAGAATGCAAGTAAATGACTCAAAATAAATGGCTGAAATGTAAAGGTTTTGCATTGAAATAAAAGTGGTGATTCACGTACATCAAGCACTCTTGAACTCTTTGCTTCCTGACACTTGGAATGAACAGAGTTTTTGCAAGTGATTTGATTATACAAGTGAACACAGAGAAATTACATTGAAACTACTTATTTATAGTATATACAAGATAATTGCCCTAAAGCAGTCAATGAATGTCGTTTAAACTCTAAGGTAACCGCTTCATCAAATGCTGCCACTTGTTTGGCGCTCAAACGTGTTACAAGCTGATGGATAACTACTTAGAAACTTTGAATTTCGAATTTCTTGCTTCTAAATAAACACCAACTACTTTTGGCTGCTTCGACGCATCTCTTCTTTAACATAAGGAAACAATAGAATTTCTTCTAAGTCTAGAATTTCTTATAGTCGATAAGACCAAATCAACCATTTCCACACTTTAGTCTATTCGACCAATTTCTTCATAGTTCAACATATTCTTCTCATAGTCGACTCCATCATAACATGATATCCTTTTTCGACCATTGTTTTCTTTGTTAAAACCAAAATTTCAAACACTTAGTTCTTAGTTCCTAAGGGGTATTTCTTTCAGAAAGTCACCCTTAAATTATAAGAACATCTGCATTTAATACACGTGCTTGAATACCTTGAGATTTTTCAAGGTAACAGGTGTATCAACGAACAGTAGGCTATATATTAATACCTGAAACAAGACGGGGAAACTATCTACCTTCTGACGAATACTCATCTCAGATAAAACCAAGACGCATGTTTATCTCTAGATGGCATCTTTAAGCCCATATCCGACTAAACATTGTTATCTCTCCACCTATAGAATGCTGCACATCTGGTTAAAAATCAATGCATACTAATAACTTCATTCAGAGACGAGCATGGAGTCTAACATACGACTCACTCCCTAACATCAACTTCCCCAAATGGCTTCTATAAGCCCATTCCAGTACATCGTCAGTTGACAGTCTCATTCCATACACCAGCGAGCACAAATTTCAGGGCACTCTAGTGTTCAACCATCTTCTACCTTCAGGTCACGAAAGGAAAACATACCAATATAACCCTTCAGGTACAAGAAGATTTAACAGGGGCAATTGTTATACCCCAAAAATTTCCCTCCCATTCTTCAAGTCAATACACATCTCGATACTCAAGAGCTCCTCAAGGGTTGACCAGATGAACCATCTCCTAAGCAGTAAACCCACAACTATTACCTCAAGTGAGCATCATGCCTCCTCATATGTCTCAAGGTAGCACCATGTCAAGTTTTAAGCCTCATAGCTCAAGATTGCTCAGTCAATTGCTCAGATGGATGAAAATCAATTGTATTAGATAAAAAGTCAATTATGGTCAACATACAGTCAAACTTTATCATTTTTGGTCAACATCAAGATTTTGAAGTCACATTAATCGTTTGATCAAGGGTTGATCATGATTCATCCAAAAAATCAAAGAATTGATCAAAAGTCAAAGTTTCTAAATTAGGATTTTTGACCAAAAGTCAACAGAACTTTGACCAAGCATAACTTTCATATACTTCATCATAAATTTTCCACCAAATCTCATTTTGAAGGGAATTCAATTCTCTACAACTTTGTGTCTCACAAGCTTTGGACAAAAATTCTTCATTGGAGAGTTATAGGTCAAGACATTATAGGTCCTTCTAAAACTCAACAAAAAGTCATCTTTTTCAAAAGAAGTGTACATGAGCATGGAAGCTTCAATGAATATGAAACCAAAAGGAGCATTTAGAGAACATCTTGAGTTTTCTAAAAAATCCAAGAACACTCTCAAATGATAAAAATTGAGCAAGTTATGGTTTGAGCAAGTTTGGAAATTTTGAAGAAATGCATGATGGAAATATTGGTAAATCTTGAAAAATTTCCAAATGGACCTAAGTTTTTATGGTTTAAACTTGTTTCACACATGGTCCATGACCTCACGCCCTTCCATCATTTATTTAATTTATTTTTGAATTATTCCATTAAAATTCAATTTTAAATAAAATAAAATGCAAGACAATAGGCCAAGGCGTGTGGGCTTTGTTATTTAGATATCTTGAGGTCCAAGTAAGTCACAGCAAGCTAGCCAAATCGTACAAGGGATGATTGTATGAAGATTGAACAATTATGGAAACATTACATTTAATTTTTCAATCAAATATTTTCCATTGAATGACATATATTTTCTCTCAAGTTTAACCTAATTATCTTGCCCTATAAATACACAACACATTCAGACATCAAGTACACGAATTTTGGCAGCCATAAAGCTAGGGTTTTGGTTCAAAAATATCAAGTAAACTTGCACCATCGAGTTTCAAATTCCAGCCAGTTCCAAGAAATTCCAAGCACTTATTTGTGCTCCAGAGGTAATATAGAGTAAGTATGGATCAAAATTCATGGCCAAAACTTCCTGAATCGCATGCTTCATAAACTACGATTGCATCATATTTCTGAATTTCGTATTTTGATTTTCGTTGTGTTTTGATTTAAACTAATGATCTTGATGTCTCCCTGAGATCAAATAGAACAGGTCCCATACATCACACGAGGCTTATAATGTTAGAATCATGAATTGGCATGGTTAGGGCAGTTTAAACTGTTTTCTTTAAAACTCATCCTACAGGCATTTTTAGGACAAAACGATTGCACCATTGAACTCATAGGGGTTGATTTAGGGGGTTAGGATTAACATTGCATTTTGAATTTGAGTGTTCTGTAGGTTTTGAAAATTGAACCCACCGGAGAAGATGATCGGAGATAAGGTTGCAGTGGGGATTCTGGCGCTGACTTTTTGACTCTCTGTGTGGCAGTTCTCCATCATCTGATTGGTTCATGCTAACACTCATGGGTCCCACGCGCACTAACGTTAAAAATAAAAAACGCAGTGTTTGGATCACATATAATCTAATTGTTACGATTCAATGACAACAACATCCAATAGCTCAGTTGGCCACGCATGTCATGGGTAACCTCAGGGTTCTGGGATCGAGTCCTAGCAAACCCCTTTTCCATTCTTTTTTCTAACTTTTCTCCTTTTTCCAATTTCTCTAACATTTTTTTTTCTATTTTTCTTTTCTTATTTTAATTACTTTCACAAATTATTTTCACTATTATAAAAAACCTTAAAAAATATTTTTATTTTAGATTTAGATTTAGATTTAAAAAAATTTAATAATTTTAAAACAAAAATATTTTATTTTTCTCACCACTTTTAATTATTTTCATAATTAATTTCAAATTAACTTCTAATTTCTTTTTCACATTAAATCAACCACAAAAAACTCCAAAAATCTTTTTTCCTTTTATTAGGGTTTAGTATACTTATGTCTTTATTTAAAACATTTTTCTTTTATTTATTTACTTCTTTTTCGCATTTAAATTCTAGAAATCAATGTATAGGTTGCAAGGTTATTTTTGTAATAGCGTAGATTTAATTTATGGCACTTTACTTTCCACACTTCTTATTCTATAACTGCCCCAAAGCCTTGTAATAGCGTAAGACTTTATCTTTCCGCGTTTACTTTCTGCACCTCTTATAAATTGTCTATATACACTACTTAGATGTATAACTAATAGGATTGTATGGCAAGATTAAAATCAACTGTTAGATAACTCTAAATTCAAAGATAACATATCTGAATTGAATCACTATTTCACACACTTGCACCCCCTTAGGGTATCCTCTCTTGTTGCCTTTCGAATAACAATGGTCATGTCCCTCGAATGTAGGGGTACCATTAGCAAAGATGCTTACGAACAACATCATCATAGTCCATTCGATATAAAGATTATAGTCCCTTGATGACCCTTCAATGTTGCCTACGAATATATGATCTCGTCCCTCGATTGTTGTCTACGAATAAGTGATGATCGTCCCTTTGAAATGCTAAGGTATCCTTACAATGTTGCCTTCAATGACCATACGATGACCTACGCCTGTCCCTTCACATCCAATGAATAGAGTTTACCTACCAACTAATGGTATGGATAACGCTATCCTAAAGGAGAAGGAAAATAACAAGAACGACCTTTCTGAGTAGGTAATAATACTTTTAATTGCTTGTTCCGCTCCACTAAAAAAATACTTTTCACACCTCACACTTTCTTTTTTTCAAAATTGCTTTTCAAACAAACACGTTGTATACATTCTAACGAGAATAATTACAAAGTTACATTTTTCCAAACAAACATTTCAAAATACTTCGTATACATTCTAGAGGACTGATATAAGAATCATTACGAAGTCAAAGCGAAATACTTTTCAAAATATTTTTCAAATCACACACAGAGAAAGCAAAATTTTCAAAAGTGAGCTAAGCAATTAAGAGCCCGTAGGTAACTACGGATGGAAAAGGTGCTAATACCTTCCATTTTCATAATTACCCCGTGTACTCAGAATCGATGAAAGGTCTTTCCTGTTCTTTTCACCTTTCTTTTATTGGATAAAAGAAAAATTGGTGGCGACTTTTGCTATCCGCAACATTTGCGATAAAAAGCAAAACAAACAAGTCGGTTCTCTCACCGTGTTACAACTTGGAAACGGTATTCGCGCCATAATTATATCTCCCAATAGTGGCCATACATTCTTCACCACCCAATTATGTTTCGACTGCACCAACAATATGCATGAATATGAAGCGTACATCATGGGTATCAAAGATGCTATTTACATAAGGATCAAATTCTTGCAAGTATATGGAGACTCAGTTTTGGTAATTAGTTATATTAAGGGCGAATGGGACATGAAGAATCCGAATATCATCCCATATCGAGAGCATGTGATAAATCTGATCCCCTACTTCGAAGAAATTACTTTCGAACATATTCCACGAGAAGAGAATCAATTGGCAGACGCGTTAGCTACCATGTCATCTATGTTCAAAGTCAAACGGGACAACGAGGCTCCTAAAATTACTATTAAAAGACTAGACGAACCAACATACTGTTGCAAAATTGATACTAAAGGAGTATAGGAGAAACCTTGGTTCTACGAAGTGAAGAGGTATTTCGAGGCTCAAGAATACCCTGCGGGAGCATCTGTCAACGATAAGAAGTTTCTGAGAAGATTCACCGCCAAGTTCTTTCTAAGTAACGACATTCTATACAAACTCAACTACAATTTTGCTTTACTTCGGTGTGTAGATAGGAAGACAACTGAAAGACTCATGGAAGATTTACACAAAGGCGCTTTTGGTACTCATTCTAGTGGACATACAATGGCCAAGAAGATTTTGAGATCAGGTTACTACTGCTCCACTATGGAAGCTGATTGATATCGATATTCCCGATTTTGTCACAAATGTCATATATATGCAGATAAGGTGCATGTGCCTCCAGTCCCGTTGAATGTTCTAACTGCTCCTTGGCCTTTCACGATGTGGGGCATTGATATGATCGAAGAAATCAAACCTACCACTTCTAATGGGCATCATTTCATCCTCGTCGCTATCGACTACTTTACCAAGTGGGTTGAGGCAACCTCGTTAGCATCTGTTACAAAGAACATTGTGGCTCGATTCATCAAGCATAATCTCATTTGCCGATACGCCATCCCCGAAAGGATTATCACAGACAATGGCACCAATCTCAACAACAAAATGATCATCAAACTCTGCACGCAGTTCAAGATAAAGTATCATAACTCCTCTTCATATCGGCCAAAGATAAATGGCGACGTGGAAGCCGCCAACATGAACCTCAAGAAGATTATACATAAGATGACAATGACATATAACGATTGGCATGAAATGTTGCCATTTTCTCTCCACGGTTATCGCACTTCGGTACGAACATCTATAGGGGTGTTAGCTGGCAATTTCGATTGGATGAATTAGCAGAAGTGAAGAATATTTCGAATCAACCTGGGAAAAGAAGTCAATATTAATGATGAGTATTGATGAAGAAATATAAGACCTTTTGTTCTAAAAAAGGGATTCTTCGATTGCCAGTGATAGATAATATTTCGATTAGAAATCCTTAGTGTTTAAAATATGAGGAAACTCCTTTGGTGAATATGCCAGTATTGGAACGGTCCAAACAGAGGATCAGGTCGAAATTCAAGTAAATATAGAATTCGAATTTCAAATAAGACTAAGGATTCGAATTTCAAATGAAAGTGCCATTTTTAGAGGACGCGTGGAAGTCAGTGGACGAAGGAGGTCTGCATGCTTCAACGTGGCACAATGTTAAAAGTAGGACCGTTAGGGTCAATACACTATAAATAGGTGTTTTTATGTTAGATTTTGTGTGTTCGTTTTAGGTACTAAAAAATCTCAAATACTCAAACTACCGTAACTGAAGGGAAACGAGTCAAGGAGACGAAATGTACGTTATGAACATCATGATCCTTTACAATTTAAATACAAGTTCTTTTATATTCGTTTCACTGCACTTTTATTCATAGAGCCCTTCGATTTCCTTCCATGTCTTTATTTTACTTGCTTTTAAACACCTTTACTCCTTCAGGAACTGTGTCCCTTTACTTTATCTTTTCATGCAAAACACTTTATATTTCCAGATACTTTTATGCATTCAGAGATCATTTATCTTTACGCTTTGAGCAAATCTTTTATCTTTACGTTTTAAGTGTCAAAATTCAAGTTCGAATTAGAAATCATTTTTCCTATTCAATCAGCATATTTATATAGGCAATTTTAGAGAAACTATTTAAGAATTTTACGTTCTACAATATAAAAGTCATGAGGATAATAAGTTTGAACACAGAAATCTATTATGACACATATGTCCTAGGATCAATCTAGTCGATCCTGCAAGTATCCAATAGTAATTAGTAAAATTGGAAGACTAGCAGTTGTTTACCAAAAATCACTGTAAACAAGGGGAAACCACATTCTCTCTCGTATTTGATATGGAAGTAGTTCTATCCATCGAGGTCCAGGTTCCTTCGCTTAGAGTTTTAAGAGACACAGAGTTAAACGAAGATGAATGGGTCCAGACTCGGCTTGACCAGATAAACTTGATTAATGAGAAACGACTCGTAACCATCTTCCATGGACAGATATATCAAAAATGCATGATCAAAGCCTTCAATAAGAAAGTCAAGCATCGAGTCTGTAACACCCTCTTCTAATTACCCGCGTTTTATAAACAATAATCAGAGTATTTAATCATTATCCAAGAGGCGTCACAATTTAAATAATTTAAATCAATCAATACAGTTGTCATGCTTTCACTGAAGAAGATTTATTAAGTAAATAAGGCAAAAGTTATGTTTAACAGCGGAAATGAAACATAACCAAAATTCCGAATACATCATTCATAGTATTCCAGGATAATAAACCAAAACATGATTCAAAACATTAAGGGATTCCATTAAAGGATTACAAAACAACCATTTCCCCAGTGTTACATCTACCAGAGCACGACACTGACACGAGGATTAACTAACTGACTCAACTCTAGAGCTATCCTCACCAATCCAAGCAGCTAATCACTTCGGATCTGAAATTGTTAAAGTAAGGGTGAGATTTCAATTCAATATAACATGCATTATACGTTTTTAAATACAACAGAATAATCGGATACGTTAATCCATTAACCAAACACAAATCATAATCAATTCACAAGGCAGTTCACACAATGAACATGTATATAACAAACAATGGAAATTACAACACTGGAATCCATCCTAGCATGTTACAATCCCATATGCAATGCAGACTCTATGCATGTGGTACCAAAACGTGAACCGAGTTCACCCACTGATCCGTTTACATGTGGAAAGACAGTGTAAATCCATGATTCGCCCAGAACACTGAGTCAAGAATCCAATCCATGATTCGCCCATAACCACCGGGTCAAGAATCTAGCCTCACTACCTCTGAACCAGGTAAGTCTATTGGCTCTGCCAGTTCACTTCCGCACAATGGGAATGAACCAATTTAACAAATGCTCATGCATGCATCATAAAAGCATGCAACATCAATTCAACGGAATATGATAACAACATGATTCCACATAAATGCCAATACCAATCTATCACATGATAACAACATAATCATGAATTAAATTATCACAAAGCATAAACATGTCAAACGCTTACTCTTCAATCAGTAAGACTATCACCAGTATATAATAACAATAACACATGATACCAATACGATCATGAATAAACCACAAGGAATAGAAAACATCACATGAACGTCAATCTCCATTCAACTTGTCAAACAATCTAAACCAATTCACAAATTATGATCTCAACATAATTCACTTATGGCCAATCACCAATGTATCGCATTCAATCATAATGAATAATCAACACAACATTGTAAGCATTAGTACTCATCCGATAACTCAGGCCATTCATATTAATTTCCCATTATCCTTAATTAATCCATACTTTTCAAAATCGGAAGCTCGACTCTTTTAAAAATAATTTTGGAGAAAATAATATTTTTCCTTCCTAAAAGATAGTGATTTAGATTTAAGAAATAACGCCGAAAACGGCACTCGAATCGGAGTTACGGTTTAGAAAATATGAATTTTTGAAGTTTAAGTATTTTTGAAAAATTGCACATGGAACCCGGTTCCTACCTATACAGGAACCGGTTCCTGTGAAGTTTAAAAATGAGCTCCCTGGTTTTTGTATGGGAACCCGGTTCCGACGTAGACAGGAACCGGTTCCTGAGTACAAAAACCCCCAGTTTTGAAAAATAACACTGGGAACTCGGTTCCTCCCCACAGGGAACCGGTTCCCACGACCTGCAACAGCAATTTCTGCAACTTTTGACAACTTTATGCATGCTTTATCATTTCCAAACTTTCCAATACGAGTTGTGACATTATGAACACCAATTTACAATCATTTTACACCATTATAACATCAAACAACATAGTTTACTCATCCCTATTAGTTATTTGACACATTAATGATCCTAATTCCATACACCGACACAAAATAGGGTTTCATTCCATAAACCTATAATCAATTTCCTAACATACCCAATTACCCGGTTGATTCCCAAAACCCATAAGGCATGTTAACCGAAAGAAATCACCCCTTACCTCGTGATGATTCTCGATTCCTTCGGCGTCGGCTTTCCTCTCTTCTCTTCTCTTCTCCAATTCTACGTGAAATAGTTTTCTCCAAAAAAAAAGACTCCTCTTTTCCTTCTTTTCCTTTTTATATTCCTTTTAATATTCCTTTTAATATTCCAAATGAAATAAATAATCAATACTTAGTAAAAGTAGAGTGATTTACTCCTCACACCCACTATTTACTCTGCACACCTCTAACCTTCTTCCTTCAATTGATCCAATTAATTCCAAAAATATAAATACTTAAGACTTTAATTAAATAAATAATTAATTTCCCATTTATTTAATATTCGAATTAAATCGGGGTGTCACAGAGTCTACCAAGTTGGCGATCTAGTTGTCAAACGCATTATCCAACCACAAGGTGATCCCAGGGGCAAATTGATTCCCACCTATGAGGGACCATTTGTAATCAAAGCAATATTTTCCGGCGGAGTCATGATACTGACCACTATGGACGAAGAAGATTTCCCACACCCTGTGAACACAGACATAATAAGGGGGTACCAATAAACGAGACCCGCTAGGTCGACTAGCTAGGAAAAAATAAGGGCATACCAGTAAACCAAAAGGGTTTGGGCAAAATTTAAGGACATATATGTAAAAAAATGTACACCCGACAAGTCAAAAATTTGCAAAGGCGGCTTAGGTAAAAAAGGGTATCTCGGTAGACTGGAAAATGGAAAAGGGTGGTCTAGGCAAAAGTTAGGGATTAAAGCGTACGACTATGTATTGTCGAGATCACCTACTCACAGACTACATTACTTTCAACTTCGAATGGCACAAATCAATCAAATCACCTTCTTCTGACAGCGAGGAGATGTGATCTTCGAAAATATATGAGCAATAGCAGAGCTGAAACTCGATGGGATTATTTCCGCATAACTTTTATCACTTTTAAAAAAAAGTTTTCGACGATTTCCTCTTACTAGGATATCTGTCTCTTTGTACACAAGTTGCCTGTTTGTAGGCCCACTTTTCAAAATTAATATAATTTCTCTTCTAAATTCAAAAAAATTTACTTTTATCTACTTTATTTGCATAAGTCCAACGATTGCTTTGAATGATTATATGCATCTGATAATAAATATCCACTTATAATATATGAGAAATGAACAGAAACAATAGTTACTACAGACTCTAGAAGTTGGGATAACAACCCAAGTCACCAACACATCCCCACAGGGTCAGCATCATAGAAATGCTCCCACAAGTCTTGAAAAGTTATCACATCTTCAAGAATACTACACCACCATATCACTTACAGTAGGATGGTTCACTTAGCATATCTACATATATCATTTCTACATTGATCCCCGAGCAGTAGTAGATTAGATTTCAACTCATCACGTGAGTCCTCGTGCAGTGATCATCTATATTCTCAAATCATCATATTAGTCCCCGCGCAGTGATTATCTACATTCTCAATTCATCACGTTAGTCCCCGAGCGATGATCATCTACATAGTCACGTCAGTCCCTGCACAGTGAACGTCAACTTTGTTACATTGGTCCCTGAGAAGTAATAGATCATCACTTTCAACTTATCACGTGTTAGTCCCCGAGTAGTGATCATCAACATTGTCGCGTCAATCCCCACGCAGTGAACGTTAACTTTGTTACATTGGTACCCAAGCAGTAACAGATCAATTTTCAACTTATCACGTTGGTCCCCGGGCAGTGATCATCTACACTGTCACGTCAGTCCCCGTGTAGTGAACGTCAACTTCGTTACATTGGTCCCCGAGCAGTAACAGATTAACTATTAACTTATTATGTCAGTCTCCGAGAAGTAATAGGTTATTTCTTATTCAAGACCACATCATTCCCCAACAAGGGTTTATTACTTCAGTATAATACACAAGGTTTCATCCCCAGCTGAGTGTCACTCAAGGATTACCATCCCCCAGTAAAATCAGTATTTGGCCTTGAAACTTGGTCAGATAGTACATTGGAGGAATCTATATCTCTGTTATTCCAGTCAGGATCCTCAATGGTTATTTCTCCATCCTTAAGCAGAAGTCGAAGATCCCCAACAAAACTTTCCCATCTTCTTCAAGGTGTATACATTTTGAAATACCATAATATCTACATTCATAAATCATTTATAAAAGTCATAACATACACATACATCATTCTCGCTTATTTCGAGAGCATCATTACATACTCGCATGCATCATGATGTGCATATAACTAACCTCATTTTTTCAGGGTAAATTCTCAAACAAGCAAAAATCATTCACAAACTTCCAAAAAGAAGGTCAAAGATTAATGCCCGAAACAAGATGGGAAAACTATCTATACGAAAATGTCGGTATGAACTCCCGAAACAAGACGCGTGTACCAAACAAAACAACTTGTAGATCAATTCCCGAAACAAGACGGGGCGACTATCTACATCATGACAGATACTTATCTTAGATAAAACTAAGATGAAGGTTTATCCTGACTCTCCCATCACCAGTATCTCCGGATGGCATCTTTAAGCCCATCTCTGACTACACGTCCTCATCTCTCCATATGGCATCTTTAAGCCCATCCCTGACTACACGTTGTCATCTCTCCACCTGCAGATTGCTGCATATCCGGTTAAAAATCAATGCATAATAATAACTTCATTCGAAGACGGTCGTGGGAAACATTTCCCCTTCTAAGAAAGCTACCATGGAGTCTAACGTACGACTCACTCCCCAACATCAGCTTCTCCAAATGGAATCTATAAGCCCATTCCAATATATCGTCAATCGACAGTTTCATTCTATACACCCAGAAGTGCAAATTTCAGGGGTACTCGAGTGTTCAATCATCTTCTATCTTCAAGTCATGAAAGGTAAGCATATCAATCTAACCCTTCAGGTACAATAAGATTGAACAGGGGAAATTGTTATACCCCAAAATTTTCTCTCCTATTTTTGAGGTCAAGATACATCTCCATACCCAAGAATTCCTCAAGGGTTGATCAGACAAACCCTCTCCAAAGTAATCAACCCATAACTAGGGTTTTGTTTCTTTCAAGTAAAAATTGGTTTCTATTGTCTAAAATGAGCATCATTCCTCCTCATATGTCTCAAAGTATCACCATGTCAAGTTTAAAGTCTCATAGCCTAAGTTTGCTCAGTCAATTGCTCAGATGGTTGAAAATCAATTGTATTGGACAAAAAGTCAATTATGGTCAACATACAATCAAACTTCACCATTTTTGGTCAACATCAAGATTTTCAAGTCACATTAATCATTTTATCAAAGGTTGATCATGATTCATCAAGAAAATTCAAAGAATGATCAAAAGTCAAAAGTTTCTAAATTAGGGTTTCTTAAGGGAAAGTCAACAGAACTTTGACCAAGCATAACTTTCACATACTTCATCAAAAAATTTTCCACCAAATCTCATTTTAAAGGGTATTCAATTCTATACAACTTTGTCTCTCACAAGGTTTGCCCAAGAATACATCATTTGAGAGATATGGGTCAAGACATTATAGCTCCTTCTAAAAGTCAACAAAAAGTTATCTTTTTCCAAAGAAGTGTACATTAGAATACATCTTGAGCTTTCTAAAAAGTCCAAGAACACTCCCAAATGAAAAAAATCAAGCAAGTTATGGCTTGAGCAAAAATGGAAATTTTGAAGAAATGCATGAAATATCAAATGAGCAATTTTGACCCTTTGAGTTAATGAGCCTAATTTTTGAGGTGTAAACATGAATTTGACAAATTAGAGGACCTCTAAGCCCATTGGTGCATGGCCATGATTTTTATTTCATTTTTTTATTTTTTTATTCAATTTAAATCACAATAAATTAAAATAAATCAAGGAAAATATATCAAAGGTGCATGGATTATGTTTTTAATCAGAAATCAATCAAATATTCAGCCTTGGGCATCAAGAAAATCATTGAAACTTGATTGGATCATGATTGAATCTAAAAATAGCAAGATTTGGTGTTAATTTTCAATCAAATATATTCACATCAATGCAAGATATTTCTACATTTTTGTTGACCTAAATTCATCTCTTATATATATATATATAAGGATGCCAGATGAAGAATACACGAAATCCCTGCCTCAAGAACCCTAACAAAACCTCAAAAAAATCGTGAAGAACAAGGAGGTAACAGTCGAGGTTGCTGATCAATTTAAGCCATTCCAAGCATTCAAACAGCTTCCTCGGCCTCCTCTAAAGCGTTTCAGGCCATCACAAATCTTCAACACCTCCTGAATCACGATTTTAGAATCACGGGTTGCATACTTATTTTTTAATTTCGATTACACTCATATACGCATCATAAACATGTTTTGATTATATATTCATGATTGTGAGAACCTATGCAATGTTTCTAGATTGTTTGATTTGAGTTTAAGTGCATGAATCGTGAAACACCATTGTTAGGGTTTCTGAGCTTCGAATTGAGAACTTTGATTAGAAGAAAAATTGAACCAAATCGAGGGCACCATCATGTTCAGGTGGTGTTTCCAATCGATGCATACCCTCACCTGGAATTTATATGCCATATTTTGCCATTTTTGATTTTGCAAGTGTTATAGTGACAGACAAAGCCGTCACTATAGGCTTTAGCCACGAACTGACCATTGGTATAGGTCACAGGAAAATTCAAACGGGGACAATGACCTTGCGCGCGCGTTTTGAATTTAATATATTTTAAATTTTATTTTTATTATATATTATTTTCATTCTATTCCACTAACAGTTCAGGCAGATAGCTCAGATGGCAAGCGTGTGGAAACCTTTCACCCTAAGGTCCTGTGTTTGAACCCAACCTCCCTCACTTATTTTTTTGGCATTTTTCACACTAACCCTATTTTTCTACTTTTTCTTATTTTCTTTTCTTATTTTCATTTAATTTAATTTCTTTTCAAATATTTTTTAAAATACAACAAAAAACCCTAAAAATATTTTTCCTTTTAGAATTAGGTCATAAAAATACTTATTTAATTTTTGACACAAAAATATTTATTTTTCCCTTTTATTTTAATTATTTGTTTAATTAACCATAAAATTAACATTAATTTATTTTCTTAATTAAAATCAACCCCAAAATTCACAAAAAAATGTTTTTCTTCATAAAATTAGGTTTTCTACTAACCTTAGAATTTTTTTTACTAACCTTTATAATTTTTTTACTAACACAAATTTTTTCTTCTAACATTATCTCCTTTATTCCGATTTAATCTTGTCTTGATATTTTTCCGATTATTGTAACTGTTTCCAACTTGTAATAGTTAGGTTTAAATTTCTCGCACACTTTTCATTATTATGTATCTGCTCACATGATGTAATGGCTTAAAATAGTGTTTACTTTCCGCGTCTCTTATTATGTATCTGCCACAAAGCCCTGTAATAACGTAGGGTTTACTTTCCCGCACTTTTACTTTCCGCACTCTATAACTGTATATATCTCTAACTGCTTAGATGTATGGTGTAACACCCCTTCTAATTACCCGCGATTTATAATTCAATAATCAGAGTATTTATTACATATCAAGAGGCATCACAATTTTAATATAATTCAAAGTTATAACCAAACAGATGTCATGCTTTCACTGTAGGAAATCATTAAATAAAACAGATTTACAGTTATGTTTAACAGCGGAAATGAAACATAACAAAATCCTGAATAAGTCATTCATAATTATTCCAGGACAATTAAATTGAAACATTAACCAAAACTAATATTTAATATCCAAGGAATCTCAAATCAAGCGTTTCCCCAATGTTACATCTACCAGAGCACGACACTGACACGCGGATTAACTAATGACTCGATTCTAGAAGCTATCCTCACTGATTCCAAGCAGCTAATCACTTCAAATCTGAAATCATCAAAGTAAGGGTGAGATTTCTATCCAATATAAAATGCATTATACGTTTCTAAATACAACGGAATAATTAAATACATTAGCCCATTATCCAAACACATAGTCATAGCCAATTCACAAATGCATCTCACACAATGAACATGTAATATAACAAACAATGGAAATTGCAACACTGGAAACCATCCTAGCATGTTACAATCCCATATGCAATGCAGACTCTATGCATGTGGTACCAAAACGTGAACCGAGTTCACCCACTGCTCCGTTTACATGTGGAAAGACAGCGAAAATCCATGATTCGCCCATAACCACTGGGTCAAGAATCTCAATCCATGATTCGCCTATAACCACTGGGTCAAGAATCTAGCCTCACTACCTCTGAATCCTGGTAAGTTTATTGGCTCTGCAAGCTCACTTCCGCACAATGGGAATGAACCATAAACAATGCTTATGCATGCACCATAAAAGCATGCAACATCAATTCAACGGCATATGATCACAACATAATTCCACATAATGCTGAAACAACCGGCTGAACATCATCCGATAACTGTATCAATGAAGTCGCCATCGAACGTTTTTTATCTCACAAAAGGAGAAAGGTGAACGCATCGCGAAAACCTAAAAGGGATTAGGCACGGTCTTGCGACCGAGAGATAGGGTAAGAGAATCTATTACGCGAAGGGAAGGTATTAGCACCCTACACGCCCGTAGTACTCTACGGTATCCACTTCTACTTTCTATCTAATGGGTGTGTTTATATCTATTTACTACTTAATTGCTATATCTGTACACTAAAAGAAGAATGCATGTGAAAGAAAGGAAAATAAAGAAAACACGGGGAAAAGAAGGAAGTATTTACAAAGTTTGCTCGGTCGAGCCCCGTGACAAGATGCCTACGTATTCCCGCGTGTAATGGGAAAGTCAGAGCGTCGTAGTTCGGCTCACTTGTTTTGGTGTGTTTTGTGTTTTTTACTTGTGAAAAAGGTTTTAAACACAAAAAGAAAGAAAGCGCGCAAAGGCGAAAAAGAGTTGGTGTTAGTTGGTTGTTTTTACCTTGAGAAAGGAGTTTAAACCATTATTAAGTGTTTTGTTTTTGAAAAGAAAAGAAAAGCAAGTTTTAGTTTTAATTACATGTAAGGATGCAAAAAGAACTAGAAAAACAAAAAGGAGACTAACTAGTACTAGCCCTAATGTTGTCATGCAAAGATTGGACTTATGGTTGAGGATGTAAGGGAATCTCTACCTATGTCAACATGCAAAGGATGTAAATCCTAATGTCTAGGCTCGAGAATCTATCCTAACCGAGCAGCCCTACGGGAAAGCTATCCTATGTCCGTCTTGGTTGTGGAACCAAGGGATGCAAAGGGATGAAGCAAGCAAGTGCTTTGGCAAAAGCACGCAAACAATGCAATGCGAACAAACAAATGACATACAAGCCAGGAAAGGAGGAAGTCCCATAGCCTCGACGATGTGAGCATACCGTGAGTCAACCAGAGCCGACACATCCAATTCTGTTGAAGAGCAAATGATGCGAGTTACGCAATAAATCGAACCCGGAAAGTGTGGAGAGTCAGAATAGGGGACTCTTGCCACTTTTATTATTGACTCGATAAAGGAAGCAACACGATTCGCGTGTGCTGAGCTGACACGGACTAGAACTGTGCGGGGGTTCGTTGCTGACCCTACCTTCCGCTTGCCCATATATCAATGACTCGATGACATGAAATATAAAAGCGGGACTTTGATTAGTGGTACCACGTCGGGCGTCTAACCACTCGACCTATGCAAGCACAAAATGTAAACACTTCGAAAGCTACCTCCCTATGCGGATGGAGGATTTAAAACAAACCAAACACGTTAGCACAAATTGCCCTAAACGGGTCTTTAAATAAACCGAGGGGTTCTGAACATGCTCCAACTACGGAAGCCCCTTCATGCATCTCTATTCCTACTTCTCATGGCAAAGAAAGTCAGTAAGCCCTACTTCTCATGATATCTAGGAAAGTTGTAAAGAATGCGGTAAATAGTGTAGAAATAAATACCACGGATATTAAATCAGAAGCAACGCAAGCTATAGAAATACTCCGGAAAACTTCAAGTACTGCAACCATGCAATAAGAGTAAACCGGTGAGAATAGCTCGAGGCATCAGAGCAAAGAGGATGCGCGTTTGTGCGCATGTGAAGCAACAACGTCTGTAAGAAGGGAGTTAGACCCAAAAAGCAAACAAAAAGATGTACACATGGGTGTACAAACACAAAACACCTGCAAGAAGGGAGTTAGACCCAAAAAAACAAGTATAGAAATGAACACGTGGGTGTACAAATGCAAAACACCTGCAAGAAGGGAGTTAGACCCAAAAAGCAAACAAAAGGATGTACACGTGGGTGTACAAACACAAAACACCTGCAAGAAGGAGTTAGACCCAAAAACAAGTATAGAAATGCACACGTGGGTGTACAAATGCAAAACACACAAGAAGGAGTTAGACCCAAAAAGCAGACAAACGGATGTATACATGGGTATACAAACGCAAGCACACAAGAAGGAGTTAGACCCAAAAACAAGTATAGAAATGCACGTGGGTGTACAAATGCAAAACACCAAGAAGGGAGTTAGACCCAAAAACAGACAAGCGGATGTATACATTGGGTATACAAGCATAGCAAGGAAAGGAGTTGGACCCAAGAGGCAGTACAAGGACGTATCGTGGGTATCGAACATGAGAAACCGCAAAAGGAGTTAGACCCAAAACGCAAGCAAAGGAAAAGTGTGTGAATATGGACAAAACGAGCCGCATATGTATGCGTCGTGCGTCCCTGCATGAAATGGAGTGCAAACAGTAGCCAAGCATGACTAAGGTGACTATTGTTCATCATCAGAATAAAAAAAAATCAGAATATATTCTAATATTAAAAAATATCAAAAAAAGTCAAAAATATTCTAATATCTTAAAATGTCAGAATATGTTTTTTTTTGTATTTTTTACAAGTCAAAACAATCGAAATTGATTAGGTGTTAGTATTATGTACATGGAAACATGGGGGTGCAATGCCTAATTTCAGATTAAACTAAATCTAGTAAAACTGGCGCATGGGCTCAAAAACTGGGGGTATGAACTGGAATTTCGCTGGGCCCAGGGATTCACTAAGCCCGTTTCAATTTTTTTGTGCTAAGTCCATATACAGTTTTTTTTCTAAATCCACTTTACTTCATTTTTTGTCCAAACAGCACTAAGTCCATTTTGTTTGTTTTTGTTTGTCCAAAAATATTATTATTATTATTATCATTTTTTCATTATTCAGATTTATTATAACACATGCTGTCACATTTTTTATTTGTTATAACATGAAATCAATTGGTCAATGTTAACTTAAGCTGATTTTTATTATTATAATTATTTTATATATTTTTCTTTTTATAAAAAAAAACAAATAGCAAGTAATACGTGGCGCAATCTGGGCAGTCGCTATAGAAATCTCATGAGCCGGTGTGAGGATGACACGTTAGAGGTATGAAGGGGTCATCGGCGCTAGCCACCCTTTCCGGCGAAGAGGTGCTCGGAAAACTGAATCGCACCGGAAACAAAAAAAGAAAACACCTCTCTTCGCGAAATCCCACACTGGATCCGAATCTAACCTTAATATCAACCAAAGCCTACTCTATCTTGATGAAAATTGAACATGGAATTCAGATCTTGGGATTAAAAAAGCATACACTCGACGCTCACAAGCATGTTAAGACCGAAAGTCGAAGCTTACCGGACGGATGAACCAACCGTCGTGTTCTTGAAATCACGCAGGAGTAGAGGAAAACTTCTATAAACTTTCGATACTCCTTGATTGACATGAACGTAGATAATGGAAGAAATCCCGAGAACTCTACAAACAATGGAGGTATACTGCGTAACTTGATGATCGTTAACTCTTGCTTCCTATAGTGAATTCACTCGTCGATGCGTTGTGTTGTTGTTGCGAGAACTACGATCTTGAATCGGCGTGTATTGTACATGTTGATGCAACTTGCGGATGAATCCCATGGACTACGGCGATACGGAGGCGTAGACTCGATGGTTGCTCGATTCTTGTCATCGTCCATCTCAAAGCGAAAGCGAACTCAAGATAATGACGAATGAAGCGGAGGCGATTGAAGATGAGGACGATATAGCGCAAAGATGATGATGCTAAGCGCGAGGAACACTGCGATTCTGGTGATGCGATGAAGAAAATAAAGAGAGGACGGCGGTGTTGATGAGAGATCCGCGGTGGTTACAGTTCTTGTCACGGTGGAGGTGAGTGTGGAGATGAATGTTAGCGTGGCAGTCACGGATTAATTGCCATGGAGAGAGAGTGAAGAGTAGTTTTGCGTTCTTGATGCGTGAAGAAAAGAGAGTGGGTCGTTAGTTTTGAAGTTTGTTATGGTTTCATGGAGTGAATGGCAGTGAAAAGGAAAGAGAGAGTATGAAGAGTGGGAGGGAGAAAAGAAGAAAGAGAATGGAAAAAATGGTGATTATCATCCTGTTAGTTTGTTTCTTGTTATGGTCAATGAGTGAGTTGTATTGTGGAGTGAAAAGAAAGATGATTGTTACGGTTAGAGAGGAGTGTGAGGCGAGAGAATGAGTGTCAAGAATGGTGTCCAAAAAAATGGAAGAAGAAAGTGTGGTTTTTGGTTATGGTTGTTACTATCAAAAGAAAAGAAAAAAATGAATATGTATTCTGTTATGATTATTACTGATAGAGTGTAAAAACCCAAAATGGTTGTTACTATGAAAAAAAATGAAAATGGATTCTGTTATGATTATTACCGTCATGAATATCTCTACTGCCGACACCTTTTCTAAACAAAAAAAAATAACCATGCCCTCTACTTTGTATGCTCCTATCTTGGTGTATAGTAGTCCGACCGACATTACGAGAGCGTCGACTCGAAGAGCACACTTGGTACAACAACATAGATGTTGAATGCCCGACGAAAAAATGATCACAAGCTCGCCATAATTAGTTTCGAAGTCACGCCGACACGAACTGACTTGAACATTTCAGGATTTTTTCTAAGTGTCAGCTTCTTAAATTAATACACACACATCACTTTACGGATCTATAACTTTTCCGATACTCGACCAAATAACACAAACTCGGTGCCGTTGGAAAGGCGACATGTGGAAGAACAACTTTGCTTTTAATCACGAATTCAAATGAGCCTTAAATCATAGAGAAAAATCGCCATGAATTATGCCTCGCAAGTGTTCGACGAAACTCCTGGTCAGGCTGGGCAAGTTTGTGCATGATATCCACCCAATTTCCAACTTTAAGCTGTCACTTACGGTGCTCCGTATCTCTCAGCTCCGATATCCGAAACGGAAAAGTTTCTAAACAGAACATGTAGAGTATAAGGCAAACTTCAACTTTCGTGTTCGAAGTTTCTCCGTGCGGCAATCGGATCGACGAGAAAACAGCTCCGAACATGCATACACCAACTGTTCGATGAAATGCGTCCACAACCATGGCAAAAAATGTGCATGCTGTCTTGCATTTTAACAACTTCATGCTGACACTTAGCTCCATCTCCACTCGGCGTCCAAAACGGAAAAGTTTCTAAGCGGAACTTGTAAATGGAATTACGAACTCAAGCTTTCGTGTTCTGAATTTCTTCGTGCGGCGACCGAATCATTGACGAAAACAGCCCTAAACATGTGCACAAAAATACTCGAATTTAACAAACATAATGAGTTCTTATTTTCTGAGCTTTATAACATCCGATCCGAGTCCCGAATGAATTCGACTTCTTCAAAGTTTTAGATTGCCATGAAATGAACAACTTTGCGGTTGAGCATTTTTCGATTCGAGCCATGAACTATGATAAAATCGACCACGAAGCAAAAAGCATCGAAACAAACACTTCAAAATATTTCTAAGTGTTGAAATTTTGAGAAATGATAAACGTAACTTTCGAGCTCGTAATTTTTATCCGTTTCCGAATGGATTCGATTTCTTCAACAAAGTTGTAGATTGCCATTAAATGAACAACTTTGATGTTGAACTTAATTCGAATCGACGCCGAAACACGTGTAAATTGCCTCCAAGTCAAGCGCTTGAACATGTTAAAACACTCAAAATTTTACTAAGTGTAAAACTTCAAAAGTTGTGAACTTCAAACTTGAGCTTTATAACTCGAAATCGAGCATTTCGGAAAAATCTTCACCAGACAAAGTCGGAGTATGAAATCGCTCTTTCCAACGACTATCAATTCACAAACTTGACCACAGACGGGTAAGATACGGATGCGGCAACATGGCTCTGTGAACACAAAGTACCTTAAACTTAGAAAAATTTCTAAGTCCAAAATTACTTAAATGCAAGAAACCTCGTTTTCACCCGATTCTTCCGATTTTTCTCAAATGATCGCATTTTCTCAAATGTCGACTTTTGACCGTAATTTTGATCAAAACACCACTCACCAAACTTTGACTTTTGTTGACTTTCGATACACGCTCAAATATCATTTTATCTTCGTTCTTGATTTTCGATAAATCGCAGATCGATAAGCCAAATACCAATGCTTCACAACTCACTAAGGCCATAGAATCGTTCGGGTTCAAATATCCGACCATAACACCGTAGCTTGAAATTGTAATCGGCATCCACCGATGAGCGATCAGTACCAAAACTTGCAAGATAATAATCGAAGCTTCGGACACGCTTGCGTATTGAAATGACGAATTGAGAACCTCAAATATTCAACTTTTAGAAACAAACCTCTTCTTGAATTATGCAATTCATACGATTGGAAAATCTCGAACCCATGATCAATGCATGAATGATATGTATGTGATGCACCTATTAATTAAGTGTTAGCCAATTATTTATTAAAAAATGAAGAGGGTAAATTTTGGGGTACAATGCCCTATTCAATCATCCTCTAGCTTAGAGCGAGATTGGCGTCGCCTTTCGGCGACAAGGTATGGTGATTGAATATCAAAACGGACCGTTTACACTTTGAATCCCAAAAGCTACAACAAGAGATAGGTGTGGACATTCCAAAATTCTAAGGAACCTTCTTGGAGAAAGGAGCATGTTGCGCGAGCCTAAGCGGGCCTGACCAAAGCAATAAATCTTGAACTCGTGAAGGTACAAGTGCTAACTGGCCTAAGAAGAATTGGCCTCACCCAATTCAATCCGCAATGTTGGGAGAGCGACACGTGGCGGAAGCAAAGACTTGATAGACTAGACTACCACATTCGCGAGGAATAACCGGACGGGTTAGTGATGCAAAGGCTAGAAAGTGCCGAGTAGGCTTCTTGACTCGAGCTACACTCGAGAAGGGAGACAAAAGTGGGTATTTGTTCCAAAAGGCCGTAATAAATCTTGAACTCGTGAAGGCGGTACAAGTGCTAACGACCTAAGAAGAATTGGCCTCACCCAATTCAATCCGCAATGTTAGGGGAGGCGACACGTGGCGGAAGCAAAGACTTGATACACGACTAGACTACCACATTACGCCGAGGAATAACCGGACGGGTTAGTGATGCAAAGGCTAGAAAGTTCCGAGTAGGCTTCTTGACTCGAGCGCTACACTCACGAAGGGAGACAAAAGTGGGTATTTGTTCCCGAAAGGGCACAGAATAAATGCTGAACTCTGTGAAGGCAGGTACAAGTGCTAACCTGACCTAAGAAGAATTGGCCTCTACCCAATTCAATCCGCAATGTCAGGGGAGAGCTGACACGTAAGCGGAAGCAAAGACTTGATACACTGACTAGACTACCACATTACGCCAGGGAATAACCGGACGGGTTAGTGATGCAAAGGCTAGAAAGTGCCGAGTAGGCTTTACTGACTGATCGCAGGACTTTATCGTCTATAAATCGGGAGACCGCAAGTGCACAGTCCTATCGCGTAGTTTTAAAAAGATATCGAACCCACAGAGACTATAAATCGATCTATTGTTATCCTAAGTTACGGTATACAGCTAAGGCGAATAATTCTTTTAGATTTTGGTTTAAGGAAAAATAGAAATGTAAATAAAACGGATATCGGTACGTAACATAGTGAACCTAAGCGGATTAAATTGAACCTAAGCGTATAAAGATGGTTAACTTAATTTATCTGTAGAATTAATCAGTTTAAAAACCCTCAACTCACACTTTCGTGGTCTTATCTCGGATTATCGTCTAAAGCCCTATACCCTTTCGCTAGCCTATAAGTGTTTAGAACATACTTTTGGAAACTTAATTAATTCTAATTTGTTTTAAAGCGCTTTCACTGTATTTAAATCAAATGCCTAACTTTAGCTATCCGGTTAAAACCTCACACTTTCGTGGTCTCGATCCTAACCTATTCTACTTAACTTACTTTCGTAACGAAAAGATAGATTTTAATTATAAAAAGTCATAACCAGAAATTATGTTAATTAATATCTTAGCTTAGAAACAATTTAATTCTTACTTTTACTACTATTACTTACCGATACCTAAACGGTTTAGCCGGACATATTTATTAATTCGGATTTGCCTAAATAATAAGGTTCAATATATTTAAACATTCCCATAATTAAATAAATAAATATCAAGTAACAATACTTAAATAAAATAAAACAATTATATTAAGAACCTGGAAATAATAATACTTGAATAATCTTGTTCTTCACTTGAATCGAAAAGAAAATTGCAACAAGGAAATAAAAAGCACTAGATCTAACGTAAGGTTAGATCAGTGAAAATTACACAACAATTTCCGGTGTAGAAATTGTTGTGAGAAAATTATAAAAACAAAGAAATTAAAATAGAAAACCAAAAACTAAGAAACTGGAAAAATAAAATGAAAGTACAAAACTGAATAAAAATACAAAACTGAAAAATAAAGATGCGGAAATGGAAGAACGATTGTTCGGGAAGAAATCGCCGACCCTTGCACTGAATGCTTGAAGCTGTATTTATAGGCTTCATTTGTAACTTCCCTTTTCCAATTTCACACGAAGAGTTAGTGGAGATCATGTGCATAACTGCCAGAAAGTGGGAGAACATGGGAGAGAAAGAAGGAAGTGGGAGAAGTGGGTTGAACGTGGCATGAGTGGGTGGTTGAGAAGTTTCTCTGCTGAAGCTTTTCCACGTTCTGCACTTGTTCTAGCGATATTAGGCGCATTGCGCACAAGTGCGTTACGAGCGGGTTTCATGTTTTCCGTGTTACGGTCGTGGCCATGGTGTTACGGTCGTCACGCTTCATGGATGTCTTACGGTCGTGGCGGATGGTCGACGGCCGTCACATAGTGGGAACCCTGGCTTTTCTCTTTTGGGCTTTGCTCTTTTGGCTTGTATAATTGTTTTCTCCTTCTTTTACCCATCCTTTTACTATTGTTACCCCTTTGCTTCATTTCTTTATCTTTTTAATCCGATTTTCCCTCGATTTTATTCCTTTGCTCAATTAATCTTTATTTAATGCAAATTCACGAACGAAAGAAATACCAACATAATACGAAATAAAATAGAATAATTAAATAAAAATAGTATTATTATCTATGAAAATTACGTCAAATATGTTATATAAATTCGTGTTATCACTGACTCAGAACGCTACACTCTGAGAAGGGAGACAAAAGTGGGTATTTGTTCCCGGAAAGGCACAGAATAAATGTTGAACTCGTGAAGGCGGTACAAGTGTTAACTGGCCTAAGAAGAATTGGCCTCTAATTCAATCCGCAATATCGGGGAGAGCGACACGTGGCGGAAGCAAAGACTTGATACACTGACTAGACTACCACATTACGCCAGGGAATAACCGGACGGGTTAGTGATGCAAAGGCTAGAAAGTGCCGAGTAGGCTTTACTGATGACAAAAACAAGAGTATTCTTGTTCTTGAAAGACCCACAATGCCAGGGAAGGACTGACATGCAAGTGGAAATAAAGACTAGATACACCAAGTAGACTAACCACATTTACGCCGACAACTCGGGCGGGTTTGTGATGCAAAGACTAAAAGTGCCGATTAGGCTTTACTGACGGGAAAGTCAAGTGTAGGGCTTGCTTTCGACACTGAAGACGTGTTGCACCAGGGTAAGAACTGGCAGTTTCAACACTACTCAAAAAAGATGGACATATCGCGTCGGAAGAAACCGGGACGCAACAGATTCCAAGAGAGACGCGACATCGCTGGGGATGAAATGCATTTCTGGCCTGCAATCCTATGAGATGTATGACTCTTTTAGGGGATTATGTCAATGTAATGATGCATGCTTGCAAGACATATATAAGGTGAATGAAATAAGAACTCAGCCGGGGATTAGAGCATCGAGGAATGCCCAAAAAAAAATCTCAAGACAACTGAATCTTGCTGGATGAGCCTATTGAGGAAATGATGCCACGGGAGACCTGTCAGTTGGACAGAGGTCGCTTGGGAAATAGAATATACGCTCTAGAAAAGATCTTCCACCGTTACCCATCACAACTCTAGGCGGGAGACAAAGATATGTCAATGGGGATGTCAAGAGATGAGAACCCTGGAGAGGATCATCTATGGATAATATGCGACTCATTGGGGGATCAAACGCCCGATCAACAATCCAGATAACACCTCCATAGGGAATATCAGGATACAACACACTTGCGACTTTGGAGAACATCCACTAGGGACTTTCACTGAGACAAATATTGTCAACCCGCACCGGGGATTGGTACCATGTTCTACAATAAGGATTTGTCGATAACAACATCTGCTAGGGAGATTCACCAAACATGGTATGCCGATGACAAAAGCTACATCGATTCTTTGCGAAGTTTCACTCGGGTTTTCTCGTCCATGCTTCGAAAGCGAGATCTTGAATTTCATTGGAGGATGGCATGAGGGCACCAAGCTGTGAGATACCTGATAATGGAAGAAAAATCCATAAGAGGGAGCATCGTCGGTCAAGGACGAACTCGAGAGAAAGGACACCCGTGCGAGGATGAACTTGTAGGAAAAAGAAGAAGAGGACGTCGGACGAAGACGAACCCGCGTAAGAAACAACAAGACAAATATATGAAAAACGAATTGATAAGAGAAAAGAGAACGTCGGGTGTAGACGAACTCGCAAGGAAAGAACATCTGTGAGAAGATGAACTTGCAAAGGGAAAGAAAACGTCTAGTTAAGACGAACTTGCGGGGAAGGACATCGTGAAGATGAACGCAAGGGAAGAGAGCGTCTAGTTAAGGCGAACTTGCGGGAAGGACATCTGTGAAGATGAACGCAGGGAAGAGAACGTCTTGTTAAGACGAACTTGCGGGGAAGGACATCTATGTGAAGATGAACCTGCAAAGGGGAAGAGAACGTCTAGTTAAGACGAACTCAGACGAACTTTACCAAGATGATGACATCGAAGGAAGTGTCTGCAAGAACTATAATATCCCTCAGGCCAAAGGCGGGGTATAATTCTTCAAGAGTATCAAACATTTGGATTACCACACACCAAGTATGGATACCCAAACGTCTGGAAAGGTAATGCAAACACGGGTAAGATAACCGGCGATTTTGCACAAACGGAGAGCGTGCGACTCATTGGGAACAAGACAACAGGTCAAAACTTGAGTCAAGAAGAGCAAATCAAACTGACAAATTTCTAAAGACCCAATCTGAAGACCATTTTTGTTTAGAAACAGACTCAAAAGGGAGGACCCTACATTGAAGAGTATTCTTCAAGATGTAGGAACTTCAATCAAGCAGTAATCGGGCATCAACTGTCACCCATCGCCACTTTCGAACCCAGTGAAACATAGATAATCAACATGCCCCTGTGTCTCCGAAAGGATTGGCCAACCTTGACAAAGTTGCACCAGTTTTAATGAGCCCTGAAGGATATAATACCATTTTGAATGCCCCAGATTAAGATGGTTCTTTGAAAGGCCGTTCAATATATTTTAAGACAACCTGCCCCTTGGGACGATCAAGGTATTCATCTGATGCTCATTATGCAAGCTTACTGGATGTTTGAGCACCTGTTCATATGCAAAGAATGTTTTATCCTAAAAATGATAATTCTACTGCAAATCCTATGCTTGTCTTGAAACAAAAAGATTTTTGAAAAGATGTCGAAACATCGCGTTTTTTGTGCGAAAGATAACAAAAGATTGTGTGATACCAACTCAAAGGTGTTAGCAAACCTCCTAGGAGTCAGGATACTCATCACAGCTTAGCTTTCAAATTAACCCTGCTTCAGTTAGGACTTTTAAGGGTTGTAACTTGGCCTGGTTCACGGTTTTCAGAAAGAAAGATTTTTAGGCTCAAAATATTTGGTGCCCACCCCCTTCATGATATTCTCCGAACCTATGTTCAATTAACTTGATGTGAGCAATCATCTCTCACAAGAGGAAATTGAAAGTTGAGAAACCATTGCAGTTTTTTGGTCGTGCCACTTTGACTTTGTTAAGGACGGGGCTTCTTGGACACGATAGCCACTCACCCTTTCGCTTGGTGCCTGATCAACGACTTTGTTCTTTATTGAGGATGTTCTTGGATTATCCTCGCCTTCTGACTTGCCAATTTGCTTTTTAACATTTGCCCTTTTATTTTTCCTAAGCGACTTATTTCCAAGTTCGACTTAGCGGGCTTTTTCTTTGTTTTTTTGCTTTTCTTTTTTTGTTTTTTGAACCAGTCGTTGATCTTCACACTATTTTTTATTTGCTAGAGGTGATTGTGGCGATCCAGATCCCTTGCAGATAAGGAGTTCCCGTTGGGGTATTGTCCTTCCATGATGCACATTGTTGTCAATTGAAACTTAACTGCTACAGTTTCTCAACCTTTGAAGGATAGCCATTGTTGTATCCTTTGATGTATACTCTCGGTGAGTTTTGAATGCTCAATCTGATTAACTGAACACTACCCTGCCCCGGGTTTAAAATGAGGGTTTTCTTTGAACAGAAAAGAAACTCCTACTTCAAGGCTCAAAAGGGGGTTAACGAGGGTCTAACTCCCTTATATCTCCGGTGTTTGGGGATTTGAAACAAGGCATGTACATCGTCAGCAGGGTTTTTATTTGAAAGCAATACCGTTTGAAATTCTTGGTATATTTTCGTCATCCTCCCTACAGAGGTTTTGCTTTATTAACAAGAGTTGGATATCAAAAACATTTGAAAACAATTAAAAGTGCATACAAATGGATTAGTTCAAGACAAACATATTCAATGCATTATGATAATCATTCAGAAGATGAAAATGTTCTGCATACAAGCATGTACTAAACAAACAAGAAAGATTACAAATGAGAATGCAAATGAATCTTGAAATTGTCGTTGAGGAGACTTGACTTGTTGCTTTTGATGATGCATTTTGAAGTCTTGACATTTGCTGAGCTAGCGGAGGACCTGAACATGACCATCGGTGTGGCCGATAGCTTTTGCCTCAATCAGATCCTGTATCTTGCACTTGAATGCATGGCAATCTTCAATACTATGCCCCAAGGTTCCAGAATGAAACTCACAGCTAGAATTAGCATCGTAGTTTCTGGGCTGTTTATCCAAGGGAGGGGGAGCAAATGCAGGCTTGGGAACAACCAGCTTAAGATCATTCAAACGGACAAACAAATCTGCGTAGCTCATAGGAATAACATCAAACCTCCTAGGAGCACGATTCTCTTGTTGTCTTTGATTACGGCGGGCGCTTGATGAGCCGGTGGGCGGTCGATTATCCCTCTTGACGCACAAACTACGTTTGAGGTATAGCGAGCATAACGGTCATATCGAGTGGAGCAAAATTGACTTGTATGCTCAACCACATGGAAGTAAACGGATAATCCCTTTGTCAAGGAAATCCACGAACCTCATTTTTCAAGGTCACACGGTCCTACAGTCATGACGGTGCCCAGAATGGAAATCACACCTAGCCATCACATCATACTCGAATAGAATCCCTTGAGCATGGCAAGAGTTTGGAGTTCAACCAATCGAAACTTGAGCAGCTGAGGAAGCAACTGAGCATATGGCATCGGAATAGGATCAAATTGCTTTTCAGAGTGTGGCGACCATGGTTGAAGAGCTCTACCTTCTAGACCTTTCTGAACAATAGGAATTGGACGTGAACGAGGAGGCCTCGGAATACAGGGTGATGGAGTAGATGCATGCCCACTTTAGGGCTCAAAAAAACCACGAGTATAAGGAGGAATAGCGACTCCTGTTGCTGTAGGAAAACTGGGGTCATCTCCCTTTCTCAACACGGTCCGTAAAATTTCCATCACCAAGCCTAGCCGAGTCTTCAACTGTTGGTTCTCTTCTCTCAAGTCTTGCATGTCCAGCATGAGAAATCCCATTTGTTCTTTCATCTCATCCAGTTCCCCGAGAAGTTGCTTCATCACTCGGTTTCAAGCATAATGGCACAGGCAAAGTTCACAATTCGAGTAGAAAATACGGTTGAGTAAGAGAAATCCCAAGTTCAAATGCTTGTTATGCACAATGTATGTATATGCATGGTTAATGCATGATGCATGAAATGATCACTTCCAGGACATTCCTGCAATTTGTTATCAAACATCAAATAATAATAGGATAGTGAAAACAATAATTATCAAGATCAGACACACAATCAGATTGAGAATCAGCTGCTCAAGTGCATAGATGAGATAGAGTCATACAAGAGTCCGCGATCACAGAGTATTAATACAAACACAATAGTGAGCGAACCCCATTCAACAAGCCTGGAGGTGATTCGTCGAATCAAATAACATCAAATAACATCTGTTCTTTCATCTCATCCAGTTCCCCGTGAAGTTGCTTCATCACTCGGTTTCAAACGCAGAATGGCACAGAGGCAAAGTTCACAATTCGAGTAGAAAATACGGTTGAGTAAGAGAAATCCCAAGTTCAAATGCTTATTATGCACAATGTATGTATATGCATGGTTAATGCATGATGCATGAAATGATCACTTCCAGGACATTCCTGCAATTTGTTATCAAACATCAAATAATAATAGGATAGTGACAACAATAATTATCAAGATCAGACACACAATCAGATTGAGAATAAGCTGCTCAAGTGCATAGATGAGATAGAGTCATACAAGAGTCCGCGATCACAGAGTATTAATACAAACACAATAGTGAGCGAACCCCATTCAACAAGCCTGGAGGTGATTCGTCGAATCAAATAACATCAAATAACATTTGCAACTACTTATTTAGGGGCCACTTGCGCCTTGAGCGTATGGATCTCGGCTACTAGCTTAGCCACATGAATGTCTCGACCCCTCAACATGGTGTATGCTGCATATTCTCCATCTTTAGCATATTGCCACTTAGTCTTCAAATCTTCAACCTCTTTAGAAAGGATAGTCATCCGCTCATCGACTTTGGGCTTCAACTTCAAGTTCTTTCCTTCTCTCAAGGGACTCTTTAGCATTGGATTCTTCCTTGGAGTCGCTTCTTTAAAACCGGATTTCTTCACCATGCTTGGCTTTCAATTTCTCATTAGCTATCGCATATTCTTCAACTTCTCTTGTACCTGTCAAACTCTTTGGTCATCGATCAAAGAAGAGGAACTACCACCTTTGGCTCTCTTGGTTTCTTCAAGTAAGCCATAAGCCTTCAAAACTTGGTCTTTCGCCGACCTCAACGGATAACCTCTTTTTATCTTGAAGAGCAAATGCTAGGTCCATGGCTTGAGCTTGTTCCTTCAAAGTGAATTCTCCGATTGGAGCTGTTTGTAAACCTCAATACGCACGAAACACGGAGGAGAGATTACGGATGAAGAATAGGAAGTAGCAAAATCAGTACGGACTTTCAACCAAGGAACCGGTTGAGAATACAAAGGTGCTTCCTTTTGTATGGAAGCCGAATCTTGGAGACCCGATCTTTTAACCAATCTGTGTAAGAATCAAACGCATAATTTCCTTTTTGGCCAAAGAAAATCGTGCCCTTTTTGTGAACCGAGCTCCATGCAACGACAATCTGATTTAGCAAAATCGGGTTCTCATCATTTGCAAAGAAGATAGTTTCCATAAGACGAACAATGGGTACTTCATCAAAGGATATCCTAGTGACGTGCCAATATAGGATTATAACTGATGCAACCTTTAGTTCCCATCAATGGTACATTTGGAAACTCTCCACAACTAGTAATGATCTCAGAACCGCTCGACATAGTATTCCAAACTATATCATATGAAGTGAGTGCGATGATTCGGCTAGACCACTTCATGGTTTTAGCATAATCAACAAATGCCCCTCTCTTTGGCAAATGTGTGTTGAACCAACGATAAAGTAAAGGCATATAATCCATAACACGCCCCTTTTGACCATGGCGAGAGTGAATGGCATAATACGTATCGGCCAAGATGGTAGGAACGGATTGTCATTCATGAAAGCAATCGCGACAACATCCACAAACTTCTCAAAAGAGGAAAAATCACCATACCATAGATCATGACGGCTAAGATAGTATTGAAGCTTTTCCAACTACCAACCTTGGCAAATTCATCATCTTTGACTAAAAGGAAACCCAACGGAAGTCCACAAGTGTGATCTTTCGGAACCCAATTGTCCCTTACTTCACTAACGCAAAACCAAGGGCTTTAGCAATGGCTTCAAAATCGAGTACCCATTCTTTTGACAAAAGGCAAACGCTTGTGATCGATACCCAAAAGGAAAGAGTACTCCTCAAGTAGGTGCTAATCGATAATCTTGAAAGGTAAAACACACGAGCTCACTATCATAAAAGCGGAGTAGAGATTGCATGGCATAGAATTCATAATCCTCCATTAGTAACGGCAATATGTTCCCATGATCTTTTCGAACTCTCTTTCAATCGGATCCTTCACAAGAATACCTCGGCTCTTACTTGAGAGATG
This sequence comes from Vicia sativa, assembly GCA_021764765.1. NCBI lineage: Eukaryota > Viridiplantae > Streptophyta > Magnoliopsida > Fabales > Fabaceae > Vicia > Vicia sativa. The sequence goes on from CM038793.1 coordinate 258,364,891, forward strand.
TCGAATGCACGAAAGAGTATGAGGAAGTCTTCCTTAGGGCCTCGGTGTTGGTTTGATTGTTGGTATCCATCGATGATGATAGTAAACCACAAGAAGTCACGGAAATGATATGCATGCGGGTTAGATAAAATAACATGCTTTTTCGACATTTCTTTTAAAATAAACATGCTATGATGCAAATACATTATGCATTGATCATGGGTTTACTACTTCCATGAACAACGATCAAGCTATTTGTTTCGCTCGATTGAAGAAAAACCAAAAATCAGACAGAGTAACGGCTAGAAAATGCCACCAAATGATATCATAGTCACCAACAGAAAACATCAGATCATCAATAGAAAATACCAAGTCACCAACAAAACATAGTCGCCAACAGAACATGGTCACCATCTGTACCTGTAATAATATCCCTCCCCACTCACAGGTGTAATCTAGGCCAGGGTAAGGTCAAGGGGTGACTTAGAGTCGAAAGTATCCCGCTAAGTAATATCATCGTAACACCTACGTGATGATGATAATACCGCGTTCGAACCTCGTCTGAGCGCGGAACCACATGAATGTGCTATTTTAGACCTCACGTCACATAGCAATCATGCGTCCACTCTAGTCCTATGTGTTCCTATATGTCACTCATAGCCTGTGTATTGGGCCTTTTACCTCATGGTAACACCCACCCAATCAAGAGAACAACCTGTACAGCAGCCCAACCAGTATATGGAAGCAGTAAATATGCCACATAGAATGCAATGCAAGCATACAAAGGATGGTGCGATAAAGCAGGTAAATAGATAAACAAATAAATAAACACCCAATAGACATGAAAATAAAAGCTAGGATCGACTCCTGATCGGACCAAAGCAGTCAGACGATCCCGTGAAGTCGCCAGTGAAACAACCTGAACATCATCCGATAAGCGTATCAATGAAGTCGCCATCGAGCGTTTTTATCTCACAAAGGAGAAAGGTGAGCATCGCGAAAACCTAAAAGGGATAAGGCACGGTCTTGCGACCGAGAGATAGGGTAAGGAATCTATTACGAAGGAAGGTATTAGCACCTACACGCCCGTAGTACTCTACGGTATCCACTTCTACTTTCTATCTAATGGGTGTGTTTATATCTATTTACTACTTAATTGCTATATCTGTACACTAAAAGAAGAATGCATGTGAAAGAAAGGAAAATAAAGAAAACACGGGAAAAGAAGGAAGTATTTACAAAGTTTGCTCGGTCGAGCCCGTGACAAGATGCCTACGTATTCCTGTAATGGGAAAGTCGGGCGTCGTAGTTCGGCTCACTTGTTTTGGTGTGTTTTGTGTTTTTACTTGTGAAAAGGTTTTAAACACAAAAGAAAGAAAGCAAAGCGAAAAAGAGTTGGTGTTGGTTGGTTGTTTTACCTTGAGAAAGGAGTTTAAACCATTATTAAGTGTTTTGTTTTGAAAAGAAAAGAAAAGCAAGTTTTAGTTTTAATTACATGTAAGGATGCAAAAAGAACTAGCAAAACAAAAAGGAGACTAACTAGTACTAGCCCTAATGTTGTCATGCAAAGATTGGACTTATGGTTGAGGATGTAAGGGAATCTCTACCTATGTCAACATGCAAAGGATGTAAATCCTAATGTCTAGGCTCGAGAATCTATCCTAACCGAGCAGCCCTACGGGAAAGCTATCCTATGTCCGTCTTGGTTGTGGAACCAAGGGATGCAAAGGGATGAAGCAAGCAAGTGCTTTGGCAAAAGCACGCAAACAATGCAATGCGAACAAACAAATGACATACAAGCGAGGAAAGGAGGAAGTCCCATAGCCTCGACGATGTGAGCATACCGAGTCAACCAGAGCCGACACATCCAATTCCTGTTGAAGAGCAAATGATGCGAGTTCTGCAATAAATGCGAACCCCAGGAAAGCGTGGAGAGTCAGAATAGGGGACTCTTGCCACTTTTATTATTGACTCGATAAAGGAAGCAACATGATTCGCGTGTGCTGAGCTGACACGGACTAGAACTGTGCGGGGGTTCGTTGCTGACCCTACCTTCCGCTTGCCCATATATCAATGACTCGATGACATGAAATATAAAAGCGGGACTTTGCTTAGTGGTACCACGCCCGTCTAACCACTCGACCTATGCAAGCACAAAATGTAAACACTTAAAGCTACCTCCCTATGCGGATGGAGGATTTAAAACAAACCAAACACGGTTAGCACAAATTGCCCTAAGCGGGTCTTTAAATAAACGGAGGGTTCCCGAACATGCTCCAACTACGGAAGCCCCTTCATGCATCTCTATTCCTACTTCTCATGGCAAAAGAAAGTCAAAACCCTACTTCTCATGATATCTAGGAAAGCTGTAAAAGAATGCGGTAAATAGTGTAGAAATAAATACCCGATGGATATTAAATCCGAAGAGCAACGCAAGCTATAGAAATACTCCAGAAAACTTCAAGTACTGCAGCCATGCAATAAGAGTAAACCGGTGAGAATAGCTCGAGGCATCAGAGCAAAGAGGATGCACGTTTGTGCGCATGTGAAGCAACAACGTCTGCAAGAAGGGAGTTAGACCCAAAAAGCAAACAAAAAGATGTACACATGGGTGTACAAACACAAAACACCTGCAGAAGGGAGTTAGACCCAAAAAAACAAGTATAGAAATGCACACGTGGGTGTACAAATGCAAAACACCTGCAAGAAGGGAGTTATACCCAAAAAGCAAACAAAAGGATGTACACGTGGGTGTACAAACACAAAACACCTGCAAGAAGGGAGTTAGACCCAAAAAACAAGTATAGAAATGCACACGTGGGTGTACAAATGCAAAACACACGCAAAAGGAGTTAGACCCAAAACAGACAAGCGGATGTATACGGGTATACAAGCCGCACTGCAAGAAGGAGTTAGACCCAAAAAACAAGTATAGAAATGCACACGTGGGTGTACAAATGCAAAACACCTGAAGAAGGAGTTAGACCCAAAAAGCAGACAAGCGGATGTATATGGGTATACAAACATAGCAACGGAAAGGAGTTGGACCCAAGAGGCAAGTACAAGGACGTATACGTGGGTATACGAACATGAGAAACCTGCAAAAAGGGAGTTAGACCCAAAACGCAAGCAAAGGAAAAGTGTGTGAATATGGACAAAACGAGCCGCATATGTATGCGTCGTGCGTCCCTGCATGAAATGGAGTGCAAACAGTAGCCAAGCATGACTAAGGTGACTATTGTTCATCATCAGAATAAAAAAAAATCAGAATATATTCTAATATTAAAAAATATCAAAAAAAGTCAAAAATATTCTAATATCCTAAAATGTCAGAATATGTTTTTTTTTGTATTTTTTACAAGTCAAAACAATCGAAATTGGGATCGAAATTGATTAGGTGTTAGTATTATGTACATGGAAACAGGGGGGTGCAATGCCTAATTTCAGATTAAACTAAATCTAGTAAAACTGGCGCATGGGCTCAAAAACTGGGGGTATGAACTGGAATTTCGCTGGGCCCAGGGATTCACTAAGCCCGTTTCAATTTTTTTGTGCTAAGTCCATATACAGTTTTTTTTTCTAAATCCACTTTACTTCATTTTTTGTCCAAACAGCACTAAGTCCATTTTGTTTGTTTTTGTTTGTCCAAAAATATTATTATTATCATTTTTTCATTATTCAGATTTATTATAACACATGTCTTGTCATTTTTTATTTGTTATAACATGAAATCAATTGGTCAATGTTAACTTAAGTGATTTTTATTATTATAATTATTTTATATATTTTCTTTTATCAAAAACAAATAGCAAGTAATGCAATGGGCGATCGCTATAGAAATCTCATGAGCGGTGTGAGGATGACACGTTAGAGGTATGAAGGGTCATCGGCGCTAGCCACCCTTTCCGTGAAGAGGTGCTCGAAACCAATCGCAGGAAACAAAAAGAAAACACCTCTTCGCGAAATCCCACATGGATCCGAATCTAACCTTAGTATCAACCAAAGCCTACTCTATCTTGATGAAAATTGAACATGGAATTCAGATCTTGGGATTAAAAAGCATACACTCGGCTCACAAGCATGTTAAGGCGAAAGTCGAAAGCTTACCGGACGGATGAACCAACCGTCGTGTTCTTGAAATCACGCAGGAGTAGAGGAAAACTTCTATAAACTTTCGATACTCCTTGATTGACATGAGCGTAGATAATGGAAGAAATCCCGAGAACTCTACAAACAATGGAGGTATCTGTTGCGTAACTTGATGATCGTTAATGTCTTGCTTCCTATAGTGAATTCACTCGTCGATGCGTTGTGTTGTTGTTGCGAGAACTACGATCTTGAATCGGCGTGTATTGTACATGTTGATGCAACTTGCGATGAATCCCATGGACTACGGCGATACGGGGCGTGACTCGATGGTTGCTCGATTCTTGTCATCGTCCATCTCAAAGCGAAGCGAACTCAAGATAATGACGAATGAAGCGGAGGCGTGTGAAGATGAGGACGATATAGCGCAAAGATGATGATGCTAAGCCGCGAGGAACACTGTGCGATTCGGTGATGCGATGAAAAGCGGCGAGAAAATAAAGAGAGGGCGGTGTTGATGAGAGATCCGCGGTGGTTACAGTTCTTGTCACGGTGGAGGTGAGTGTGGAGATGAATGTTAGCGTGGCAGTCACGGATTAATTGCCATGGAGAGAGAGTGAAGAGTAGTTTTGCGTTCTTGATGCGTGAAGAAAAGAGAGTGGGTCGTTAGTTTTGAAGTTTGTTATGGTTTCATGGAGTGAATGGTAGTGAAAAGGAAAGAGAGAGTATGAAGAGTGGGAGGGAGAAAAGAAGAAAGAGAATGGAAAAAATGGTGATTATCATCCTGTTAGTTTGTTTCTTGTTATGGTCAATGAGTGAGTTGTATTGTGGAGTGAAAAGAAAGATGATTGTTACGGTTAGAGAGGAGTGTGAGAGAGAATGAGTGTCAAGAATGGTGTCCAAAAAATGGAAGAAGAAAGTGTGGTTTTGGTTATGGTTGTTACTATCAAAAGAAAAGAAAAATGAATATGTATTCATTATGATTATTCTTGATAGAGTGTAAAACCCAAAATGGTTGTTACTATGAAAAAAATGAAAATGGATTACATTATGATTATTACCGTCATGAATATCTCTCTCGACACCTTTTCTAAACAAAAAATAACCATGCCCTCTACTTTGTATGCTCCTATCTTGGTGTATAGTAGTCCGACCGACATTACGAGGCGTCGACTCGAAGAGCACACTTGATACAACAACATAGATGTTGAATGCCGAAAAAATGATCACAAGCTCGCCATAATTAGTTTGAAGTCACGCCGACACCGACTTGAACATTTCGGATTTTTCTAAGTGTCGACTTCTTAAATTAATACACACACATCACTTTACGGATCTATAACTTTTCCGATACTCGACCAAATAACACAAACTCGGTGCCGTTGGAAAGGCGACATGTGGAAGAACAACTTTGCTTTTAATCACGAATTCAAATGAGCCTTAAATCATAGAGAAAATCGCCATGAATTATGCCTCGCAAGTGTTCGAAACTCGGTCGTGGGCAAGTTTGTGCATGATATCCACCCAATTTCCAACTTTAAGCTGTCACTTACGGTGCTCCGTATCTCTCAGCTCCGATATCCGAAACGGAAAAGTTTCTAAACAGAACATGTAGAGTATAAGGCAAACTTCAACTTTCGTGTTCAAAGTTTCTCCGTGCAGCAATCGGATCGACGAGAAAACAGCTCCGAACATGCATACACCAACTGTTCGATGAAATGCGTCCACAACCATGGCAAAAAATGTGCATGCTGTCTTGCATTTTAACAACTTCATGCGACACTTACCGTATCTCCAGCTCGACGTCCGAAGCGGAAAAGTTTCTAAGCGGAACTTGTAGATGGAATTACGAACTCAAGCTTTCGTGTTCTGAATTTCTTCGTGCGGCGACCGAATCATTGACGAAAACAGCCCTGAACATGTGCACAAAAATACTCGAATTTAACAAACATAATGAGTTCTTATTTTCTGAGCTTTATAACATCCGATCCGAGTCCCGAATGAATTCGACTTCTTCAGCAAAGTTTTAGATTGCCGTGAAATGAACAACTTTGCAGTTGAGCATTTTTCGATTCGGAGCCATGAACTATAATAAAATCGACCACGAAGAAAAGCATCGAAACAAACACTTCAAAATATTTCTAAGTGTTGAAATTTTGAGAAATGATAAACTGTAACTTTCGAGCTCCGTAATTTTTTATCCGTTTCCCGAATGGATTCGATTTCTTTAGCAAAGTTGTAGATTGCCATTAAATGAACAACTTTGATGTTGAACTTAATTCGAATCGACGCCTCGAAACACGTGTAAATTGCCTCCGAAGTCAAGCGCTTGAACATGTTAAAAACACTCAAAATTTTACTAAGTGTAAAACTTCAAAAGTTGTGAACTTCAAACTCCGGAGCTTTATAACTCGAAATCCGAGCATTTCTGGAAAAATCTTCACCAGGACAAAGTCGGAGTATGAAATGCGCTCTTTCCAACGACTATCAATTCACAAACTTCTGACCACAGACGGGTAAGATACGGATGCGGCAACATGGCTCTGTGAACATAAAGTACCTTAAACTTAGAAAAAATTTCTAAGTCCAAAATTACTTAAAATGCAAGAAACCTCGTTTTCACCCGATTCTTCCGATTTTTCTCAGCAAATGATCGCATTTTCTCAAATGTCGACTTTTGACCATAATTTTGATCAAAAACACCACTCAGTCAAACTTTGAATTTTGTTGACTTTCTGATACACGCGCTCAAATATCATTTTATCTGTTCGTTCTTGATTTTCTAATAAATCGCGTAGATCGATAAGCCAAATACCAATGCTTCACAACTCACGGAAGGCCATAGAATCAGTTCGGGTTCAAATATCCGACCACAACACACTGTAGCTTGAAATTGTAATCAGCATCCACCTGATAGACGATCAGAGTACCAAAACTTGCAAGATAATAATCAGAAGCTTCTGGACACGCTTGCGTATTGAAATGACGCCCGAATTGACAGAACCTCAAATATTCAACTTTTGAGAAACAAACCTCTTCTTCAGAATTGTACAGAGATTCATACGATTGGAAAATCTCGAACCCATGATCAATGCATGAATGATATGTATGTGATGCACCTATTAATTAAGTATTAGCCAATTATTTATTAAAAAAATGAAGAGGGTAAATTTTGGGGTACAACAAATGCCAACTTCAACGAGTATCACATGATAACAACATAATCATGAAATAAATTATCACAAAGCATAACTATGCCAAACGCTTACCCTTCAATTAGTAAGACTATCACCAATATGTACAACAATAACAACTGAGATCAACAATCATCATGAATATACAACATCGACAACAACACATGATATCAATACAATCATGAATAAACAACAAGGAAAACATCACATAAGCGTCAATCTTCATTCAACTTGTCAAACAATCTAACCATTATATCACATGATCACATCTCAATCATAATGGATAGCGGGCACAACGCATAACTATCAGTCCTCATTCATTAAATCAAACAGTTCATAACCCATTCCTCTTTGTCCTTAACCATCAACGTTTCAAAAATCGGGAACTCGACACTTTTAAAATAATTTTCACAAAAATAATATTTTTCTCTTTTTAAAAGATAGTATTTTTAATTTAAGAAATAATGCCGAAAACGGAACTCGAATCGGAGTTACGGTTTAGAAAATATGAATTTTTGAAGTTTAAGTATTTTTGAACTCAATGTGGAACCGGTTCCTACCCTGGTACAACCCGGTTCCCCCTTTTTGAAAAAGTCACGCCCCTGGAATTTTGTATGGGAACTCGGTTCCTACCCTACTGGGAACCGGTTCCCACGTACAAGAATGCCCAATTTTGAAAGTTTTACACTGGAAACTCGGTTCCTTCCCACAGGGAACCGGTTCCCACGACCTGCAGAAACAAAAACTTCTATTTTGACAGCATTTACCCATTCCAAATCACTTCCAAACATTCCCATACGAATTGCAACATGAGGAACACTAAAATACATCCATTTTACACCATTATAACATCAAACAACATTATTTCATCATTCCTATTTATTATTTGACACACTAATGGTTTCCGACCTACAATCCGACACAAATAGGGTTTAATCCTACAAACCTATATTACTCCAAATCGAATCTCCTAACGTACGCAATTATCCATTTTATTTCCAAAACCCATAAGGCATTAAAATCGAATGAAATCACCCCTTACCTCGCGATGATCTTCGATTTCCTCGGCGTTGACTTTTTCCTCTCTTCTCTTCTCTTCTCCAATTCTACGTGAAATAACTTTTTTCCAAAAAGACCTTCTTTCCTTCTTTTCCTTTTTATAATCCTTTTAATACTCCTTTTATTTATTCCAATAAAATAAATAATTAGTAACTAGTAAAGTAGAGAACTTTACTCCTCACACCTCTACTTATTCCTCACACCACCAACCCTTCTTTTAATTAAATAATCCAATTAAATCCAAAAATATAAATAATCAAGCCTTTAATTAATTAAATAATTAAATTCCTAATTATCTAACATTTGAATTAATTCGGGGTGTCACATATGGCTAATAGGATTGTATGGGAAGACTAAAAATAACCATAGAATAACCTTAATCTCAAGATAAATATCTGAAAACAACACACTTTCCACACTCACACCCTTAGGATAATCTCTCTTGTTGCCTTTCAGATAAAAATGGTCGTGTCCCTCAAACGTAGGGGTACCATTAGCAAAAGTCCCTTGATTCAAAAATCATCACAAAGATCATAGTCCCTCGATGATCCTCGATGTTTCCTACGAATAAATGATCTTGTCCCTCAGTTGTTTCCTACGAATAAATGATGATTGTCCCTACAAATTTGCTAAGGTATCCTTACATGTTGTCTTCAATGACCATACGATGATCCCACGTCTGTCCCTTCACATCCAACGGATAGAGTTACCTACCAACTAATAGAACTGTCCTAAAGGAGAAGGAAAATAACAAGAACAATCTTTCTGGGTAGGTAATATGACTTCTAAATTGCTTGCTCCAATCAATCAAAATACCTTTCACATCTCAAACTCTTTCCAAAAATACTTTGTATACATTCATACGAGAATCATTACAAAGTTACATTTTCAAAACAAATATTTTCAAACACTTTGTATACATTTTTGAGGACTGATACAAGAATCATTACAAAGTCCAAGCAAAATATTTTCAAAACAAATCACACACACAAAGTAAGTTTTCAAAAGGTGAGCTAAGCAATTAAGAGCTCGTAGATAAATACGGATGAAAAGGGTGCTAATATCTTCCCTTTTCATAATTACCTCCCGTACTCAGAATCGATAAAAGGTCTTTCCTGTTCTTTTCACCTTTCCTTTATTGGATAAAAGAAAAGTCGGTGGCGACTCTTGCTATCCGCAACATTTGCGATAAAACACAAAACAAACAAGTTAGTTCTCCCACCGTGTTACACGTGGGTAAATTAAAAATAGCAATGAGTGACGACAATCGACGGTTGAATGATGTGTAAAGGCAGTGAAATTGATAGCGACGAAGATAATTGAATGTTGAAGGAGGTGCAAATGCAGTGGAAAATTGACAACGACGATGAGAGGTTGAAGAAGTTGTCTTTCCTTTTTTCTTAACTTTGAAACTGAAATTTATTTTAAAAGGAAAAGAATAATAAAGCACACGTGTGATGATATCATACATATGATTTATCAGAAAAATGTAGTTGGTTCAAAGTCACCCTAACTTTACCTCTCTAAAGTCAGGGAATTCGTTCTCTCTCAACTCCTAGGTCGTCATAACTCTACGTCTAGACCATCATTGCGCCTTAAATGAAATGCCATGTGGATCAAGGATGTCTTCTCAAGAGTTTTCACTTCCTGACAAACATGCACATGCCTGTGGACACAACGAAAGAAAGTCGCGGGCATCATGACAATACGCGTACACCGGGCACTAGCATACGAATCTATCGACCAGAACCCCTACGAGTTGTCTCACTCGAGCATATGAGACAATACCAGCTACATGTGAATACCATCCTCGTGTGCGCTGGTCCACAAATAAAAATTTCCCGAGGCGGACAACTCCGTTACAACACACGAGAACAACCATAAACGCAGGCTCGCCTCACGCAGGTCCTCTTGATTTTCCTCGACGTATAGGCTAACTTTAAGTCATTATTCCTTCGCCTAGGAGCAACGACTTAGGAGGCTCCTATTCTGGATGGGCCCGAGCACAATCCGACGTCAGGTACGGTCCAATTTTCCCCTCTCGACAAGGGCCACCCGAATAGTGGCCCAATCGTTTGGGGCCCAAACTAAAGACGCGTTGTCCGCGTGTCCTTCACTGGAGGATGCGTCATCAACGTGTTCCGTACTCTTGAGGAATGTTATGCCCCTCATAACAGACGTGGTCAGCCTACTCGCTATGAAGTTCACTGAGCACTTGACCCAGGATGATAGGCATGTGTTGTTTATCCCTACTACCACGTGGGACTCCTGGCAGCCATCTATTTTGCGCCTAGATATCCATTCCATAATAGAGGCCATTGGCCCAGCGGAGGCTATAAATACTGTCATGTATATGATAGTCATGTATCTTTTTCACATCTCTCATACTCACTTACCTCTCATACTTTATGACTTTAGCATTAGAATATCTTGCAGGCAGCCCCTCCTTTCGAAGAACAATTTGATGGATAAACAATTAGACCGACCACACACTTATTTTTCTGATCGAGATAAGATCACTATCCATATTGATAGTTCACTAAATAAATTCTTTTTTAAAATAAAAAAATGTATGAGTGTAAGGTTGTGGGAAGAAAGAACATTAGTTTAATGGTAAGCATGCTTTTAGAGATAATTATAATAAAAGTTAAATATATTTAATAATCTATCGGTGTGATGGAGTAATAATAATTAAATCCTAAATAGGAAAGAATCCGACATTAACATGCTTATGTCATTGTCAACTGATTCCCTCTATCTAAAACAACACATGACTAACCGTTACCACTACAAAGAAGTTCTTTTTCTCTCACAAAAACAACTCACAACTCCAAATAATCCAACCTAAAAAATGTTCCGTATAAGCAACACACTGGTTGGTTTCCTTAACATTCTAACCTTATTCCTTTCACTCGCCGGAATGGTTGGTTCTGCCTACATCCACTTTCACAAAACCGACTGTCTCAAAGTATTGATGTACCCTCTTCTCTTTGGCAGCATCTTCATTTTCGTCGTATCCATTCTCGGAATAACGGGCTCCTTGTTCCGCATCAATGAGGCTCTCTATGCTTACCTCCTTGTATCGTTCTTTGTTATATTAGGGTTCATGTTGTTCACTGTTTTTGCATTGTTTGTCACTAATAAAGTGGTTGCTGCGAAGGTTGAGGATAAAGGAATTCAAGTGTATAGAGTTGAGGATTTTTCCCTTTGGTTACAGCAATATGTTATCAACGACAAAAATTGGAATGATATTAAAAGTTGTTTGGTGGGTGTAGGTTTTTGTCATCGGAACATCTCCGTCGGACAGGTTTGTTATACTTTCTTATGTCAATGCATATTCTTTATTCTCTTTCTTTATTATTTGTTTTCCGTTTTTTCGTAGTTGATCAATATCATATTATCCTATTCGTCTCCTCTCCTGTCTTTTAATAGTTTTTGCAGTTGCGCGCAGAGAATAATAGATTTATATACTATTAATAGGTTGGATGTTGTAAGCCACCAGTGCAATGTGGTTTCACTATGAAGAATGAAACATTCTGGGAAGTACCAAAAACAGGTCCAGCAGTGAACAATTCAGATTGTAGAACATGGAAGAATAGAGAGAAAATGTTGTGTTATGATTGCAACTCTTGCAAAGGAGAAATGTTGGCTAACATAAGGAAACAGTGGAGATATCTCACTATGTTCAATGTTTGTGTGCTTATAATCCTAACTACTATATATGTTTTGGGATGCTATGCTATCAGGAACAATCCAATACATCAACACCATCATTCTTATGGAATCACCCATCATGATATTGGATTTCATTGATCTTTAAAATTGATTAAGCTTGTCTTAAATGCTGTTACGGTTTTTAAAGTTTAGGATTTGGTATCACTTTTGTGTATATTTTGTATGAAGGGACTTGCAACTGCAATTAAGTTTATTTTTATCATCATTGTCTTTTTATTTTTATTTATTTATTTATTTAATTTATTCATTAGATTTTAAGATTCTACAACGAGATCATGTCAAATGAAAATTGTTTTACTTAATAGATACTGTAATTTATTAATTAGGCACTCCAGTGTAGGAAGGAAACAAATTATGTCTATTAATGACCAACATTTTTAATGTTTTAGGTGAATTTTTTTTTTCTATTGCACTTTGTAATATAAGACTTTTTATTTTAATATAGAGATTAATTATTAGTTGATAGTGTAAAATTTCTTTACACAATAAATGCATTTAAATTAAATTCTTTTATATATAAATTTAAATGGAATGCATGAAGAAGTTTTACATTTTCAAAAATTATGTTTATTTTTTATTTTAATTATTAATAAAATAATATTTATTAGTGGTTCTAATTCAATTATGGTGTAAAATTTACACTAAATAATAATACATATCAATTAAGCTCTTTATATATTTTATGAATTGTATAAACTAAATGACATAACATAAAGAAAAAAAAGAAGATAAAATTACAGTAATTTTACAATATCAATCAATCAATATTATGTATTATGTCAAATTATTTTTATATTTAAAATTATTTCGATAATATGGTATATTATATAAAGTTATTCATGCCATTAACCTCAAATGTATTACTATACAATACATTGCTGGAATCGTAAAACGTTTATATAGAAATTTTCATAAATAGAAGAATTTAAAAAAATTATATACAAAAAGATTGTATTAAAAGTGAGTATAAAGTACTCAATCTAAACACAACTAGAGCAATTTAAAATCCCTTTTGGTGGTAGTTATTATTTAATAAATAAACTTTTTAAAATAATAGTTTAAAGATATCAATAATATATCCAATTAGTATGAGTAAATTAAAATTATTAGATCGGAGTCATTGAGAGTTTATTATATATTTTTATTTAAAAATATAAATAATTGACGTGTACATATGTTATGCGTGTTTGTGGTGTGATATGAATTGGTTTTTAGTTAAAATCATTTCATTCAAAAATATATTTATCTATGGTTCAATTTAGTTTTGAAACATATATTTAAAAAAAAATCGATTTGAACTGATTCACTTTAATTCAAAGTATCTCTCAACAGTATGGTGTTTCAACCACAGTGGGTGCAGAGACGAGTAGAAAGTTGGATGTTGGCACGTGTAGCGGCAAAAAATTTTAGGACTAAGCTATTGGAATGACTAAACTCATAAATATGACAATGAATTCGCCACCGTGCCTTTATTTTATTCAAAGTACTATGAAAAAGAGCGAATAAAATCTAAAGTAAAATAGAGATCAAGGTACGAGATTAGTTATGCAAAGGAAAGATTTTAAGCACCCTAAACATCTACGGTACTCTGCAGGAACCTCTTTGAAATTTGTGTATATGGCTATAAAAAATATGTACAAAATAGACGGTGGAGATGAGAAGAGAAGTATTTTTACAATTTTTGATTTGATAGAACTTCCAATGAGTTCTAGGCGCCTACATATTAACAAGGTGCAATGTTGAAATTAAAATCCATGTAGTTCGCGTAAAAAAGATTGAAATTGGTGTGTTGGTTAATAATTTTAAGAAGAATAAACATCTCTTCATATTCAAGTGGTAAACATACTTACTATCCACAATTATGAGAAAGGAGTATTTCATCAACTCAAAATAGAGGATAGAGCTCGGATTTTCATCAACAAGCATCATTCAACACCAAGTGGAAAATGTCTCACTTCACTACATACTGAAAAGTATAGTAGTTCACACCAGTACAAGAATTGACAATAGACTAATCTTTTGAGAAAATGTTTTAAAGGAGAAAAGCTGAAATGACTCAAAAAAAGTTTGAATGAGGTTAATGATTTGTTTTAGTCTTAAGAAAAATGTCAGAGTATTATTAAATTGGTTAATGGTTTATTAAGAAAAGAAGTTCGAAAATGCATGGACCTAAGTCCAAGTTCATTATGAAAGCGGTTCGAGTTGGAAAACAAGAAGCTTTTTTAAAAGAGGGAGAAGTTTTTTGAAAATTAAAGAAGATAGGAGGAGATGAAGAGGCTATCCTAAGTGCCAAAAGTAAAAGGTGAAGGTAAAAGAAATATCTAACTAGGTAGGAAACCAGTACTTGACATCAAGAAGTCAATACAATATTCATATCCTTTAGATTAAAACAAACCAACATAGTAACCAGACAAAAATACCAAGCTCAGATAAACTAATGTCTTAAATGAAATCAAGTCTTCAAAAATCAGGCAGAGCAACAATTGTATTTAGAGGAATTCCGCTCATAGTTGAGCATAAACATAACCATCTACACACAGAGAAAATAACAACCAATGTAAACAAAATAACAAAAGAGTCTCCGAGCTAAGGTCAAAATCCTAAACCTAGGTCCAAGAGTTATCCTCCAAGTATAGAAAAGTAGTCAAGTCCAAGTCAATATTTTTTATGGTTTTAGCCCTTTATTAATGGTTTAAGAAAGAAACAACAATAAAAGGGATCCAAGTGAACAAAGAGAAAATGGCATAAACATAAACATGATGATGGAATGTTAAAATTAAAGTAAAGCAATAAAAAACATAAAAAATAAAGCTGAAAATTAAATATTAGTAATTAGTGATTAGTTGTTAGTTGGTTTCATATAAAGGATCCACGATGATTTGAATGTTGATCTTAAGTCAGAGGTTATAAGGACTCATCAAAATATTGATAGAATCAAAACCTATACACGATGAATCGACAATTTTATTGGCTATAGCTCAAAATTTAATCATCCTTGGGCTTGCAAGTCCAAAGCTTGGACCATGAAGAATAAATCATACAAAGAAAGAAAAGAAAACCATATGGTTCGCAATTATTTGAGTATTGAGCCTGGGTCGAAGGTTATGAGGACTCATCAGAAGATTGATAAAATCAAAACCACTTACACCCTATGGAAATCTTGGATGGGGTTTGTCACCAAGGCTTTAGCATGAGCCCCGGAGCACAATAACAGAGCTAGCATGGAAATCTTGGATGGGGTTTGTCCCAACTGCTCCACAACATTGTAGTCGCTCTTCTTAATGATCTTCAAAATTTCCTCCATCTCTTGTTTAGAGGTATCTTCAGCAACTTCCTTTAGTACTTCCGTTTGATCAGGTTGAGTCACTTTCTCTTTTCCTCGAGCCTCGAGAGTTGGTTCAATAACAGGAACGCGAACTGGTGTAGTAGTATCCTTTGGAGGAGAGATATCTGGGGAAAACACTCTTCCGGTTCTGGTTACTTTGCTTGATCCGGTGATATTGTCAAAATCGGGACTGGTAGCTTCAACTGTATTGTCTTCAATGGCCAATGGTTATTGCTTGACGCCATAATAGTAAACTTCGGCTCCATACCAAGGTATAGCTTTGTTAGAGGAATATGAAATTGGTCTGGGCGAGGTAATAATCAGAGGTGCCATTCTAGGTGCAGGATCGGCAGAGGTGATCCTTATTGTGTTCACATCAGCATGTTCTTCGGGATAGTCGTCATCTCCCCATCCGGTTCCCTTGATGTCTTCGATTGCAATCTTATAGCTCTCAGGGGTGGTAAATTTCACCATAAAATCTTACTTCCCACTTGGCTTCTTCAAGGTACCCCAGACTTCTGGTACGGCTTCGCTTATGTCTTCGATCTTCAAGATTTTGGAAACATCTTCGCACAAACTCTCTACATACGAAGTCTTTATGAATAGAACTTCTTGGTTGTCCATCAGGCGTTAAACACCTCTCTTCAATCGGGCACATCCATTGGGCTCAGACGCGCAGTAACGAAAGTTGTCAAAACATCCTGGAAATAAGCCAGCTTGTAGCATATTCTTCTTAACAATCATCAAGGGATTGGTTAACTCATTCACAACAAAGACATATGAGTCGTTATCAATGGCATTGGTACTCTTTTCATGATCGGACATAGGTACATTGATCACATTCAAAGTTTCGACAGAAGGGTCAAATTCAATTTCCCGGGCTTCAATCATGTCTTAGATCTTATTCTTCAGGGCCCAACAGTTGTTGGTGTCGTGTCCTGGGCTATTGGAGTGGTATGCACAACTTACATTGGGATTGTATTTCGGAGAAGAAGTGTTGACATGCTGAGGAGGATCCCTCAAAGTAACCAGCTCTTCTTTCAACATGTGTTGTAATGCTTGATACATGGCATGTTGATCTTCAGAAACTGTCTTCTTGGCGCGCTTTGTCTATGCGTGTTTTCTTGTTGAGGTTGCACCGATGTGGGATTTGAGATTAGGACTGCCCCCACAGATTGATGGCGATCACCTTTGTCACGGTTCTTCTAACCATACACAACATTGGCTTCTTTCTTCCCACCAAAAGATCTCTACGCAGCATTTGAAGATGTTTCAAATTGAATATTTCCGCTCTTGGTTCCAGCTTCAATACGTTCACCTGTCAATATCAGCTCGATGAATATGGCTGAAGAGTTTCCAATCAGATGATTGAAGAATGGGCCTATCAGTGTTCCCATGAACATGTATACCAATTCCCTATTAGACAAGGGTGGTTGGACTCTTCTTGCTAGATCTCTCCATTTCTGGGTGTACTCTTTGAACTTCTCATCACGGCTCATAGACATATTCTGCAGTTGCATGCAGGTTGGTGCCAATTCAACATTGTACTGGTATTGTTTGTAGAAAGCACACGTTAACTCATTCCAAGTATGAATGTGAGTATTCTCTAGATGATAGTACCATTCTAACTGTGCTCCAGACAGACTCTCTTGGATGAAATGCATCCACAATTTCCTTTCAGTAGTGTGGGGTTGAATGTTCTGAACATAGGACTTCATTTGAAGTTTTGTACAGGAAGCGAAATCATATTTGGAAAAAGTAGGAACTTTGAACTTGCGGGGAATGACCACTCCAGAAACCAGGCTTAAATCATCAAAACTCAACCCTGAAATTTTCAGATTTTCCACAGCATTCAGATGGTGTTAAAGTTTCTTATACTTCTCGTTGTCAGGAGGATACTGCTTGCTCATATAGTCTTCTTCCTCTTCTTCTTGAGACCCGCGATGACTTCCTTCATCTGCATTGACACTCTCTTCAGTTTCACCGGTCTTTTCCGAGAATTCAAGTTGTCTGACTACTTTGACCGGACATATGTACCTTTTCCCCATGTTGATAATGCCAATGATCTTCTTATTTTTCTTCTTGACGATGAGCTCTTTAGATCTTTCTGTCCTTGGGCTAATTTGGTGAACATCTCTTAGAACTGAGCGTTCTGAGACTAGATATCTTTGACAGTTTGTTCGAGAGCCATTTCTGGTGAAATAAACAGCGAAAGAATAAGAAAATTGGTCTTCGGAGTACCTATTATGAAATGATATGCTATGATGTGCAATGTTATGCAATGCAATGTTTTCAAGGACCGTAGGAATTTAAACTTGGTAAACAAAGCATGAACAAACTTTTTTTATTAGTCTGATTAGTAATATAAAAGAAATTTCAAGCACAAAAATAAAATTCCTAATGCTTAGGCCTCCCATGGACACTTCCTCTTTGTATTGACATAGGCTTTAATGTTCTGTTCTTCGTGAAGTAGCTTCGTTAACTCCAATACTCTTTTCTCGCTTGCATAGCACTGAGCTTCGAATGTATCCCTTTCTTCTTTGAGTTGAATATAGGATCTCTTCAATTCTTAGAAATTCGTAGGCATGTCTGGATGGATAATGATATAGGGTTCGTCTCCTTCGACAACAGGTTCCATAATTACTGGTAGGATGGCAACATATGGCATCATGAGATTTTGATCGCGAGCTCCCACCCATTTGAGGTAAGGCTCCCAATGAATGGAATTTTTGTGCCCCAAGGTCTTGGTATCAGTTTTCTTCACCATGCCCCAAGCATGCACAAATCTTTGATGATAACCTTTGAGATCGTTATCGTATTCAAATACAATGCCTTGGATAAGCATATCATGAGGACCATCTCTTCGAGCATAACCAAATTGTCGTAGCGCTAGAGAAGGATTGTAAGTGATACCTCCCCTTATGCCAAGAAGTGGTACATTAGGGAATTCCCCACAACTATCAATGAAATCGAAGTCTTTTTGAGAGTAGAGACACCAACAGATATCTGAATGAGAGAGTGACATCAACCTTTGAGACCATTTCAAACCTTATTCATTCTTCATCACTGGTCGAGGAAGATGCGAAATAAACCACCTGGATAATAACGGTATGCAACACATGAGAGTTCCTTGTCTTTTCAAAGTAAGAGTGTGGAGAGAATGCAGAATATCTCCAAGCAAGGTAGGCACAGGTTTGTGAGTGAGGAATATCTTGATGGTGTTCACGTCTATAAACTGATCTGGATTACGAAATAGCACCAAGCCATAGATTAACAAGGCCAAAATGTCTTCAAAAGCGTGGAAACTCATAGCCTTTAAGAATTCTTAAGCCTTCTTTATCAAAAACTTAGTAAGAAAACCCTTAACTCCACTTCTTGTTTCCCAACTGGCTTCAATGTCTGATTGTTTTAGGTGTATAACTCATGCAATGTCTTTAATCTCAAAACTTTTTCTAAACCGTTAAGTGGTATCTGATCAAGGATAGGTATCCCAAGTAGTTTAGAGAACTATTCCATTGTAGGTACCAACTGATAATCTGGGAAAGTAAAGCAGTGATGTTTCGGATCAAATAACTGAAAACGACGCTCATCATATCTTCTTCAAAACCGAAAGTAACCAAGTCGAGTAGATAACCATGCCTCTTAATGAACTGAGAGTGGTCGAGAACTTTTGAGACTAATTCCTTGAGTTGAGAAGGTATACCCACAAAGTTGATTCAGATAGTCTTCCTGGAAGCCATAACCCTACAATAAAGAGAAAAGATAAATCCCTAGTTCCTTGAAATTATTATAAATGTTATGATGTTATAATGTCATGATGTCATGATGTCATGTTTAAATAGCACACACAAGCAATTCACACAATAGCCCTATGTTTAAGGCTTGCATGAGGTATAGGTGTCTACCCTACCGGAGTTTAAGTTGGTTCAACCTGTCCTCCAATAGTAACCGGGTTCTAAGAATCTCATATCACAGATCTTTCTCGCAGGCTTTATTTCAATACGACTACCAAATAGTCGACCAAAACATCCCAAAATTCGAATCTCAATGAGCGTAGCATCGAGTTTCAACCAACCTCAGTCTGCACCGAAGTTAGCTATCTCACTACCTTCTAATGGCCAAGATGGGTAAATTAGGGTTCTAAAATTTTAATTAGTGCTTGATGACACCACGCAGATGCCAAATATTTCCTCAACTAAACATGAGGAACATCAGGACATCCAAAGTGTCACACTAATCGTAGCCATCATTTTAACTGTTTCGGTCTATGTCGGACAGTCGTGATGATCTATTGCTACTTACCTAAGGAAACTTGGATCCGGGTGTAGGATCCCCCACAAGTATTATACCCGAGAAACCCTTAAAAGTAAAGCAGACAAAGCAAGCAGAAAGCAATAAAAGTGATCTAAAACCCTAAGGTAACCCCTCTTTAGGTATTCCCCAACAGAGTGGCCAGTTCTGTAACACGGTGGGAGAACTGACTTGTTTGTTTTGTGTTATATCACAAATGTTGCGGATAGCAAGAGTTGCCACCAACTTTTCTTTTATCCAATAAAGGAAAGGTGAAAATAACAGGAAAGACCTTTTATCGATTATGAGTACGGGAGGTAATTATGAAGAGGGAATGTATCAGCACCCTTTCCATCCATAGTTATCTACGGGCTCTTAATTGCTTAGCTCACCTTTGAAAAATTTATTTATGTGTTTGTGTGGTTTGAAAAGTATTTCTCTTTGACTTCGTAATGATTCTTGTATAAGTCCTCAAGAATGTATACGAAGTGTTCGAAAACATTTGTTTGGAAAAAATGTTTAACTTTGTAACGATTCTCGTTGGAATGTATACAAAGTGTTTGAAAAGTATTTTAAAAATAAGTGTGAGGTATGAAAAGTGATTTGTTTGATTGGAGCAAGCAATAGAGTCTTATTACCTACTCAGATGGTCGTTTCTTATTATTTTCCTTCTTCTTTAGGATAGCGCTATCCATACCATTAGTTTGTAGGTAACTCTATCCATTGGATGTGAAGGGACAATCGTAGGGTCATCGTATGGTCATTGAAGGCAACATTGTAAGGATACCTTAGCAATTCAAAGGGACGAACATCACTTATTCATAGGCAACAACCGAGGGACGAGATCATATATTCGTAGGAAACATCGAGGGACTATGATCTTTGTGATGATTTAACTGAGGGACTTTGCTAATGGTACCCCTACGTTCGAGGGACATGACCATGTTAATCCGAAAGACAACAAGAGAGGATACCCTAAGGAGGTACAAGTGTGATAGAGTGTATTTGATTCATATGTTTATATTGATTAATAGAGTGATATAATGGTTGATTTTAGATTTTGTCATGCAAACCCTAATTAGCATACATCTAAGCAGTTATATACAGTTTATAATAGTGCTTAAAGTAAAGGCAGGAAATAAACCTACGTTATTACAAGGCTTTGGGGAAATTACATAATAGAGGTGCGGAAAGTAATGGCAGAAAGTAAATTTACACTATTACAAAAAACCTTTGCAACCTATACAATGATTTCTAGAATTTAAATGTGAAATAATAGAATAAATAAAAGAAAATGTTAGTAAAAGAGGTTTTAAGATTAGTAAAAATGTTTTTAGGGTTAGTGAACCTATTTAAAAGAAAGAAAAATATTTTTGGTATTTTTGGATTGATTTTAATTTAGAAAAACCTAATTCTAAGTTAATTAACAATTAATTATGTCAAAAATTAATTAAAAGTTTTATTAACCTAATTCTAAAATTAAATTACTTTTTGGGATTTTAGAAAATAAGTTGAATTAATTTTGAAAAGAAATTAAAATAGAAAAGAAAATTGAAAAGAAAAAGAAAAATGAAAGGAATTAGTGCTAAAAAATAGGGTTTGGTCCTGCCATGGTTTGAACTCGTGACCTTGAGGTCACAGGTTCAAAAGTTGGCCACTAGGCCACTTGCCTATGTTGTCCATATGTTGCCTCCAAAACAAAATAAGCGAAACCTGTGTAAAATCAAAAAATATGAAACATTTGAGCAAAAGGCAGGGATCGAACCCATGCCTTGAGAGAGTGAGAGGACTAATTGAAAGCATTCTAACGCTGGGGCGGCCATACATCCATTAATATTATTGAAAGCATAAATATGTAAGTGAAAATCATTTCCTGATTTTTAATTTTCAAAACTAATGCTCGTTGGGGCCCAGGATATTCAAACGAGCCAACCGAAACGTGCCACGCTTGCCTCCTCGGGGTCAAACAAAGTCAGAGGAATTCAGAGATGCCGGAGCTAGTTTTGGTCGTCTTCTCCGGTTGTCCAAAACTTCAAACCTGCAAAATAACTCACATAAATGATTAAAAGGGACCTTACCCCCTTAAATTGAGGGTTACGAGTTCAGTGGTGGCCTTGGTTTGGCCTGAATCGGCCTGGAAATTAGGATACAAAGCTTCTCAGTTTCAAATCCCTAAAAATGGTATTTTGTGTTTCTGCCATCGAAGCTTGCAAACGTTGGCTCTAATATGCTCTAATGAACCTCAAGAAACGATTAGTATAGTTAGTTTCAATCAAAACACAATAAAAAGCAAAATACGATTGACATAAAAAGATGCATAACTGAGTTCATGCATGGTACGATTCAGTGTGTTTTAACCACGGATATTGATCCATTCTTACCCTACTATACCTTAGGAGCACGATGGAATTCTTGGAAGCCTTTGAAAGAAGTTGCAACTAGGGTTTCGAAAATGCAAGTTTGTTTATTATTTTTGAACACAAACCCTAGTCTCTTGGATGCAAGAACTCGTCTTCTTTTGGTCTGAATATCTTGTGTATTTATAGGACATGAGATTAGGTCAAATATTGAGAGGAAAATATATTCTCTTCAATGCAAACTATTGGATTGGAGTTTCTTATCAAAACATTCCCTATTTGGCTCAATCTTGCATTAAACTCATCCATGCGATTTTGACAGCTTACATAGCCTTCCTTGGACCTCAAGGAACTTAGAAAATAAGCCCAACACGCCATGACTTCATTCTTTGCATTTTATTTTATTTAAATTGAATTTAAATGATTTGATTCAAAAAAAAATTAAATAAATCAAAGGAGGGCGTGCAATTGAGCTTGTAGGTCATGGGCCATCTCAGAAACAAGTTTAGATCACAAAAACTTGGGCCCATTTGGAAAAAATTTGAATTTGCTTAGTCTTTTTCTTCATGCACTTCTTCAAATTTCCCAAACTTGCACAAGTTGTATCTTTCTCAATTTTAAACATTTTGAAGTGTTCTTGGACTTTTTAGAAAGCTCACGATATCCTATAAACACTCGTTTTGGTTTCACCTTCATTTAAGTTTCCATGCTCATGTACACTTCTTTTGAAAAATATGACTTTTTGTTGACTTTTAGAAGGACCTATAATATCTTGATCCATAACTCTCAAATGAAGCATTTTTGGCCAAAGCTTGTAAGACATAAAGTTGTAGACAATTGAATTCTCTTCAAAATGAGATTTGGTGGAAATTTACTGATAAAGTATGTGAAAGTTATGTCTGGTCAAAGTTCTGTTTACTTTTTATCAAGAAACCTTAATTTAGAAACTTTGACTTTTGATCAAATTTTGAGTTTTCTTGATGAATCATGATCAACACTTGATCAAATGATGGATGTGACTTTAAAATCTTGATGTTGACCAAAATTGATGAAGTTTGACTGTATGTTGACCACATTTGACTTTTTGTCCAATATAACTAATTTCAACCATTTGAGCAATTGACTGAGCAAACTTGAGCTGTGAGGCTTGAAACTTGACATGGTGATACTTTGAGAAATATGAGGAGGTATGATGGTCACTTGAGTCAATAGAAACCATCTTTAACTTGAGAGAATCAAAACTGTAGTTTGTGGGTTGATTTCTTAGGAGAGGATTCATCTGGTCAACCCTTGAGAAATTCTTGAGTACGAAGATGTGGATTGACTTGAAAAATAGGAGGGAAAATTTTGGGGTATAATAATAAACATGATTAGAGTCCTTAAACTTTCTTAAATTGGCTTCAAAATTGATTTAGCTCGAATTTACAACCTGAACTAAAACTTGTAAATAATGAGTTTTCCTCATTTTTGCAAACATGGTCCTCACTTCATATGAGGCTTTATGATCCAATATTGGACTCATTAGAAAGCTTAAGCTACAAAATTTGCAATGTGTCTGGAAAGGCTGCATTTGATTTCATGGAATAAAAGTTATGTTCATTTAAAATTAGCAAAAACAAACTGATTTTTGTACTTAAAATAATTTCTAAGTTTGACATCAAGAATGACCTCTAATGTTTTGCATCCAAACATGGTCTTCGATTCAAAATTTGCTTTTGATCAACAAATATGGTATGAAGTACACTTCTCAAATGGCATTGTGGAAAAGAACCACCCAAAAACTCCAAAAATTTAGAGAGTTATGGTCTTGTGAAGTTGATGAAAATCCATGAAATGACCTATAATCTTTTGAACTCTCAAGGTCTCTTCCAACCATTTTCAAGATTTTCACAACAAATAGAGCTAAAGTTCACATCCTTAAGACCATTGTGAAAAAATAATGGACTCAAGATGATAAAATATGATCAAGTTATGATCCTTTGAAGATGATGATCAAAAATGGAGAAATTCACAAAAGACCTATAATCTTTTGAAACAAATAATTATTTTCCAAGCATTTTCAAGTCTTTATGATCGCGACTTTGTGTGTCTTAAATAATATAGACCACAAGTATACAATCCTATCACGTGTAGATTTAAAGACTATTGAATCCCAAGGGACTAAATGTCGACCTATCGCTATCTTAGGTTACTACGTAAATTTAAGGATAATTATGTAATTAATTTGGGGGTTAGGGAACCTAACTGATTATAATCTAGTTTAGATTCAAGGGGAAATATCGATATGTAATAGTCGAACTTCGGGGATTTAGCAATTCATTGACACAATCGGATTATTAAAACAGCTTTCAGTAGAAAATATTTGTTTGAAAACCCTCTTCTCACACTCTCACGTTTATTGATTTATATCCTATAATTAAACCTAAGTTAGCGCTCTCGCTGTATCATTTGAAGTTTAAAAATAGTTTTTGGAAACAAACAAGATCTAACTAACTTAAAAGCGCTCTCGTTGTATTTTAACTTTATGCACAACTACCACTGTCTAGTTATTATCTCAAACTCTCGTTTTATTGATCCTAACTTCTATTTGTATTTTACTCTCGTAATAAAACAGTTGAGTATTAAAATTGGTAATTGAAACCAAGAAGTTGTTCATTTAAAAGAATTGCTCAATTGATATTGCTAAACCCCGTCGGCTATATGACCTCACATACCGATAAACTAATTTAGCCTAGCATATTATAAAATTCAATAATAGCGCAACGATAATAACTAAAATCAGAAAAAATAAATAATCCAAGCATTTCAGACAATTTTGGCATTAATAAATAAAAATAATTAAATTAAACCAGAAAAATAAAATTGCAGAATATTTGGCTAGCTTCAGGTGTCTCCCGCAGGTCGGTGAGATCTGCCTTTATTGCTTCAAAAAATAAATGCAAGAAAGAAAATAAAAGCACGATTCTAACATAAGGTTAGAATTAACAAAAGTTCGCAGCAATCCCCGATGTGGAAATTGCTACGAGAAAATAAAATTGAACTAAGAAAGGTAATTGAAACTGATTGGAAAAGGGAAAATAAAAACTAAAATAAAATTCAGTAGAAAAATTAGAAGAGTGACGGCAGGGTAAGTGAAAAAGAAAGCGTATGGAAAATGAGGTACGACAACCCTATTTATAGACTTGAAGGTGCGCGAACATTGATAGATCTTCGCCTCTGTATTTGCCTTCGTAGCGATCGCTATGGACTGTTGAAGAAGGCGTGACGGTCATCACACGTTGCTTGGAGAGGAAGCTTTCGCTTCCTGCTTCTTCGTGACCGTTAGGGCACGCGTGGCAAGAGCGTAACGGTCGTTACCCCTTGTGGACTCCTGGGTGCGTGCGTTGGGTTGGGCCTTGTGCCTCTTATTTCTTTATTTTACAAATCCTTTTTACTTGTAACACACCTCCACATTTGCATGCAATGCATCACATATTTGCATAATTGCTCTTCGTTTGTGGATTTTAAGTACGATTTTCCCGACTTTTCTCGATTTTCTTCGCACATGCCTTGTAAACATTAAATTCCTAAAAACATAGAAAATACCGACATAATACGAATAAAGAGTAATCTAATTAATTAAAATATGGATAAAATTCATGTAAATTGATCCAAATATTTGATACATTTTCGGGTTATCACTTTACAATTGCATTAAGTTGTAGTAAACATCTTTAGGTTTATTGTGAAAAATGAATGAGTTCAAGGCGGTAAAATATATTTTGAAAACAGATGGGCATTTTTTATTTTGTATAAGGTTCTTTTCCACCTCATAGGATAGATTAAGAAATTCCAAAAATAAAATGGCAAAAGAAAACCAATAAGAATTGCAATCAGACCAATGACACCCAAAACAAAACCAAAGCCATGAATCGAGTCATGATCAGAATCTTAATGTCGCTGTCGGAACCAAATTACAAATATTGTACAGTCTAATTTTAATAGCCTAAATTATGAAAACTAAATATATACAATTAAAGGTTTGACCAACATTAATAGAAAACAATTAGTCTCTTAATAACGTTTTTACAATTGTTTTAAAATTGTGGCGCAATTAAGTCTTACTAATGTTTTTGCGGTTGTTTGAGCGAAGTTTAAGGGCCGTCTGTTTTAGTTTTTTTTTAAAATGAGTTTTATACAGCAACATAATTTTGTAAAAAAAAATATTAAAAAAGGTTTTCTTAAAATTCAAATGAAAATTTTGTTTTAATAATTATTCATAAAATATTATTTTAGATATTTTACCGTTTGATTAAAAAAAAGTTGAATATAAAAAAATACTTAATTTTGAATCGATTTTAAAAATATCATTTTTAAAATATAACCTTTTGAAAATATTACGACATCGTTTATATTTTGATCATCAATAATATATATTTATGCTATAAGATGTCAAAATTAATCTTTTAATTTAAAAAACAAATATAAAAAAACTTATAATATTTTAAAATACTATTTTATAACCATTCATTTTTAAAAATACATAAGAAAAATTGTTTTTTAAAGATAAAACAAACAAACCTTAAAAGTTAAAAAAAATGTTTTCTCTCTCTTGTTTTTTTTTTCTCCTCCTTCTCTCTAGAAGGGATCAAATTCAAATTTCGCGGCCATGTCTCACGATCACCACCACCGCAACGGTGGCTGGGTGGAGGCCAAGAGAGTTCCTTTACGGCATTAGATTCCACGTTGGGACACACATTCTCCGCTCAGAAGAAGGCAAGGAGGAAAGGAGGATTTGATTGTCTTAGTGTATTTCTCGGAGTTCCCGGATAGATGCAAGGCAAAAGAATTCCATGAGTTATTTGGGGCGTTCGGGGATGTGGATGAAGTTGTTATTGCTCCTAGGAGGAATAAAATGGGGAAGAAATTTGTTTGGTGGCTTGGGTGTGTCGTATTTCGGCAAAGGTGATGGTGTAGCTCAGTCGTAGGCGAATTTTCTTGATTCTTTCGATATAGCTGTTTCTAAATCTAAGGCTATATCAGAGGATTCTATTAGAAAGTCGATTAGCTGTGGGAAGGATGGGGGAAACTTTGGACAATACTTCATTTTTCAAATGTTCCTTGGCCAAGTCATTCAAGGGGCGTCCTTAAAAGACAAGATATGGTAATATGAAGGATATTGGAGGTGGTCTAGTTAGGGGAGCAGTGAAGAATATGAGGAAGATCAAAAAGAAGGAGAAGGAGGTGGGTTGTAATTTTTTCTAGAGCTCACCGAATTTCAGCTTCGGTTTCGAGTTCCAATTTGTTAAGTGATTATATGGCTCTTATTAATGGACGGTCTCTTCCATTGATAGACTCGGGATCGGAAAAGTGTGATAACTCTGATATCAACCAAAATAATATGAAGCAGAGGGATAGATTGGATGGTATCAAAGGGGATAAGCTTCGTTTAGCTATTAAGGCGTTGGGTGTTGTGGATGAAGAGGGAAAAATGAGTTTGGCAAAAAGAATTGCGCAATACAATTAGAAAGGGTGGACAAGTCTAGAAAAGGAGGTGAGAAAGAGAATTCCAATAGTTTCAAATGATTTTAGGCTCTATGAATATTAGGGGTGGAGGTGGTGTTCTCAAGAGAAAAAGATTAAGTGGTTTGATTAATAAAGGGGGAGCAAACGTGTTTATGATTCAGGAAACTAAAATCTCAAATATGCAAGATTTTGTAGCAAAATGTATATGAAGTTTTTGTGACATTAGATATTCGTTTTCCAATTCGAATGGTAGCTCAGGAGGTCTTATAACTCTTTGGAAAGAAAGTAAGGTAGAGGTGGTGAATAGCTTTAAAGGAGAGGGGTATTTGGGGATTAAGGTGGTTTGGAAGGAGGATTTGTACTACATTGTCAATGTGTACTCGTCTTGTCATTTGAATAAGAAGAAAGAGTTGTGGAGTAGATTATTGGATTTAAAGGAAACTTATAGGGATGCGGAATGGATCATAGGAGGCGACTTTAATGCTATTAAGAATAATAGTGAAAGGAAATGTAGGAATTTGGTCAATAATAGTCCGAAGATTAATCTTTTTGTAAGATTCATTTCAGATAACAAGTTGGTGGATACCCCTTGCAAGGGGAAGAGATTTTCGTGGTATCATGGTGACGGCAAGGCTATGAGACGTATTGATTGTTTCCCTGTGTCAAACGTCATTGTGAATAGATGGAATGTGATTGCGCAAAAAATTGGGTCTAGAGATATCTCGGATATTATCCGATTTGGTTGGAGATGGATAAAATGCATTGGGGACCTGAACCTTTCAAGTTCAATAATGAGTGGTTTTCTTTACCTTCATTCGTTCCTTTTGTTGAAAAATAATGGAGGGAATTGAATGTAGAAGGTAGAGGTGATTTTGTCTTGAAGGAGAAACTTAGAATGTTAAAGGATATATTAAAGTGGTGGAACTTAACGGTTTTCGGAAAGATATATTTGGAGATGGAGGAAAACTCTAGAGAAATTAATTTGGGTTATGATTTTTTGGAAGCGGGTGATGTGGGTATGCTTACCGAAATTGTGAATAATCGAAAGGAAGCAACGAGTAAGTTTTGGTTGAATTTGAGGATTAAAGAGAATATGTTAGCCCAAAAATTGAAGGTTAAATGGCTTACAGATGGAGATTGCAATAGTAGTTTCTTCCATAAAGTTTTGAAGGGTAGGAGAAATATTAATCACTTAGGGCCCTTGAATGTAGTGGGAAATATAGTGGATTCGGTATCGGAGGTTAAAGAGGAGGTGATGAGGCACTTTTCGAAATTTTTTGAAGAGAGAGAGTAAGAGGTGGAGGACGGAGGGATTCCGTTCAAAAGTCTTACCTTGGAGGAGAGTATGGAGCTCGAAACTTCTTCTGGAGAGGAGGAGATTAAGGAGGCGATTTGGAGTTGTGGTAATTTGAAGAGTCCTAGACCCGATGGGTACACATTCAAGTTTATCAAAAAGTGTTGGTATTTCCTCAAAGAAGATTTTATCAATTTTTTTAATTGTTTTCATTCCGAAGAGTTTTTGTCTAAAGTCGTTAAGTCATATTTCTTATCCTTGATTCCGAGGAGACTTAACCCGATGTCTTTGGATGATTATCGCCCTATTTGTCTAGTAGGATGTATGTATAAGGAGGTTTCTAAGCAATTAGCGGGGAGGATAAGGAGAGTTTTGCACTCGATTATTTCTCCTTGCCAAAGCGTTTTTGCTCCGGGGAGACAACTTTTATATGGGGTTTTGGTGGCGAATGAAGTGGTTAATTTCGCGAAGAAGGAAGAGAGAAGTTGTTTATTGTTTAAGGTGGATTTTGAAAAGGCATATGACAATGTTAGTTGGAATTTTCTTCGTTTTATGTTGAATAAGATGGGTTTTGGTTTGGTGTAGAGAAGGTGGATGGAGCTTTTGATTTTTCAAAGTAAAATGTCGGTGTTAGTTAATGGTAGTCCTACTAAGGAGTTTGTGGTTGAGAAAGGTTTAATACAAGGTGATCCTCTCTCACCCTTTCTTTATGTTTTGGTGGCGGAAGGCCTTTCGGAATTGGTTTGTAAATCTTTAGAAAATGGGGACTATAACGGTTTTGATGTTAAATAGAGATGCTCAGTTGATATTCTTCAATTCGCGAATGATACTTTATTGATAGGAGAAGGTTCTTGGAATCAAGTGTGGGTGGTAAAAGCGGTGTTGAGAGCCTTTGAACTTATATCGGGTCTCGGTATTAATTACCACAAAAGCAAATTGATTGGTATTAATGTTACGAGTAATTTTGTGGAGGCCACTTCTTATGTTCTTTCTTGCAAAGTGGAAGATAGTAATTTTGTTTTTCTTGGTATTTCGATCGGTACTAATTCGAGAAAATATTCTTTATGGATTCCTCTTTTGAACAAAATGAAGAATCGGTTAGCAGATTGGAAGCATCGTTTCTTAAATCTTGGGGGGAAGATTACTCTTTTGAGATCGGTACTTAGTTCTCTTTCTATTTTTCATATGTATTTTTACAAAATGTCATCTAAGGTTGTTAACGAATTTACTAGTATTCAAAGCAACTTTTTATGGGGTGGAGTTGATGGTAGGAGAAATATTCATTGGGTAAGTTGGAAAAAGGCTTGTCTTCCGGTTGAAAAAGGTGGTTTAGGATTAAATTTACTCTCAGAGTTCAACTTGGATCTTCTTAATAAGTGGAGGTGGCGCATATTGCAAGCGGGTTATTGCCTTTGGTTGGCTTTGTTAAAAGCGCGGTACAGAGACGTGTCGTTGAAGATGATGGATGGGAATTATAGTCGTGCAGTTTTTTATTCTTCTCCGCCTTCTTCTTGTTGGTGGAAGGGTTTAGTTAACATTGGCTCTTTATCTAGTGATGACCCTATGGAGTTGTTGAGCAAGTTTGTGATTGTGAGAGGTTTTACTACCTCTTTTTGGGAAGCTAGATGGTTGGACGAGTGGTTTTTAAAAGATCATTATCTAGATCTATTTTCGGTTTCTTGTTTGAAAAAGGTTGTGGTGGCCAGTATGGGAGGTTTGAGTGAGGGGATTTTGGAGATGGGGTGATTTGGGTATCGAGGTGTCGTTGTTGTCTCTGAATGATCGGAGGAATTTATCATCTCTTTATTTGAAACTTGATGGGATTTTATTAAACAGTGAGGAGGAGGATAAAGTCATTTGGTCTTCAGAGGATAATGACCTTTATTCGGTTTCTTCTTGTTATAAGTGGTATGCTTCAAAACATATTCCTTTTGACCCTAATAATAAATTTAAGGAGACTTTGAGCATAATTTGGAGGATGGAGGTTCCCTATAAGATCAAGGCGTTTGGATGGCGGCTATTTGTGAATAGGATTCCGACAAAAGATCAATTGAAGATTAGAGATATGCATTTTCCTTCGGATTCTTTAAATAGTGCTTTTTATGGTAATTTTGAAGAAAGTAGGGACCATTCTTTTTTCCATTGTCACATTGTGAAGATTATTTAGAATGAAATAGCTTGTTGGGTAGATAAATCAGTTGGTGAAGAGGAAGAATGTCTTGCTAGTTTTATAGAATGGTATTGGTATTGTAAAAGGAATAAGGTTAAGGAAGGAAAAATGGGGAGTTCTTTGACTTACAACTTTTTGGTCTATATGGTTGTTGAGAAATAATATTTGTTTTAGAAATGATGGAGTGGAGTGTTGATAATACGGTGTGGTCTATAAAAAGTTTAGTGTGAAAATGGTTGGGTATAAGAAATATTATCAATCCTAATTTAAGATTTTATGAATTTAACAAAGAACCTTTGCTATACCTTTCTTAATTCTAAATTGATTGATAATTTCTCATCCTTTTTGTCGGGTGGTTAACCTGTATCTTTTTGTAAATAAGTTAGAAAACCCTTAGTTCTCCTTTTGTTAATATACTTGCTTAATAAAAACAAACCTTAAAAGTTGTTAAACAAACGAAAAGTGCTCTGATTAATCAACATACTATTAGAGAGTTTGTGCCCCTTGGATGATTGGAAAAGCTAGAACACACATAAGAAAGGGTGGTTATCTTTAAATTAAAGGAATCGAGTAAATAAAAAAGATAAACAAAAGCATCTTATCCCATGAGTATCCTAAATCGTGATTCCTCAACACAAACACTATTATCCAACCAAAGTTGTGGCTCACGTCAGCCGCGTAATTGGCTTCTAACGAATCATCAAATTGAAAACATTTGGAAAAAACAGAATAATGACAACATAAAGACCATTGACTAAATAAAAATTCTTAGGTAAATGAATCATGGCTCAACTTGTCGTCCCACTTTATATGTCCAAACTCATTCTTTGATTCTTCAACGTGTACGCTGAATTGTAAAGACAATTGCCAATGTGGCTACACTGACTGCTTCACACATGCAGCCACCGAGCAATGCTCACACTTTTAAGCAGAAAAACACACTCCCTGTATGGTTTGCTTGTGGCACATTGCAACAACTCCAACAACTTCTTGTTATTTAAACATCAACTCAGACTCACACAAACTCACTTAGCAACTCATAGCTTATTCTATTAACACGCATTTCATTTTTCTTCATTCTCAACCAAAATGGCATCCATTTCTTTAGCCATTGATTCAAGGAACAATACGCATGCATGTGGTGATAATGAATGGTTTTGTTATACATATGGAGTTTGCAGTGAACAAGATTATCACAACGGGGAAGGTGATGATGACGACGATGATGGTGATTATGACTATGCTCCTGCTGCATAAACTCTATTGTACTACCTAACTATATATAGTATTAACAAAATGTCTGCTACAAATTAACCAAGGCTAGTTATTATGCTCACAGAATACTCGTGACCGACCATGTATTGAGATCCTTTATTTATTTTGATTTCCAACACCACACTTGTCATGTGTTTTTAATTCATTCTCTGCCATATGTATGTTTAGACTCTCTGCCATATGGATTACTTACAAGTAACAGAAACTAGCAACAAACTATAGGAGACAGCTAACAGAAGCTAATCACCCAGTAATAACATTATATTTTTGAACTTTGGCTATGTTCTGCAAGTTGCTGCCGCAAAACCCTTCTCATAACCTTGTTTGATGCCGTCCTTGGAAGAGATGCCACCGGTACTACTTGAGAGACCTAACACAATCAAGCATTTATTATACTATTATTTAGAATACTAAACTATTCTGAGAAAATGAACTTCAGGAATATAAAGAAATTAATCAGTACCCTGAATAATGGATTGAGTGTTTTTTGGAGAGCTGAATTAAAAGAAATCTTCAATTTCTGTAAATCTTGTGCTGTGACGTTTGAGTTCTTTAGCACAGCAGCTATAGCCAACTGCTCTGGCCCACCACCAGAAGGTGGTATCCCTATTGCAGCTGTTTCCACAATATTACTATCTACTCCATTGCATATGCGTTCAATCTCAACCGAACTCACCTATCCCAACAGTATGAAACGTCAGACATGCTAATAAAGTAGAAAGCATGTGCACTCGAATAGAGAAACTGGTTTGTTAACAAATATAACCAAAATAAATTTGATAATCTGTAATTGTACTAAAAGAAAATTTTAAGTAAAGGGGCTGAACAACATGAAACGGAGTAAATCTAATTGGACTCCGTTTGATAAAACTAAGCTATAAGCTGCCAGCTGAAAAGCTAACTAATTGAAATTAAAATATTTGTTAAATTTAGTTGTTGAAAATATAAAATGATATAAAAGTACCAATTTATTTAATTTTAAAATATTTAATTTAATTTTATATGTTACCAAACCTAGACAACCAAGTGAAGTAAAAAATATTGAGGCAAACTATTTTACCTTAATTCCTCCAAGGTTCATTGTATCATCTGCACGACCATGCGCGTGATAGTATCCTCTAGCAGTACGCTCAAATACATCCCCATGCCTCCGTAAAACCTGACTAGAGAAACACAACTGTAAATATTCAGAAATCCCTAATATTATAAAGGAGAATGGTATACCTACCTTTCCATTCCAAAGAGCCATGCCCTTGAAATAGACACCATAATGATCAGCATTCAGTAATGCATTTGATGCCCCAAGCATAAGGGAGCCAAGAGCTAACTCACCTATTCCAGGAGCATTTTCTGGCTGTAATAATAGAAAAGCAGATCGAACTTTAGTTTACAAATTTAATCAGAGCATTCGTTTGTTTAAGAAAGTGACGTGATGTCGCAGATATCATTTGAATGTTTAGAAGTTTGGCAGACTAAGGATGAAAGTTTTTAGAGCAAAACAATACATAGAATTTCAGTTGTCTTTGTAAGTGTAGTGATAATGACATGGTAGTGAGAAAGGTTTGTCATAAGACACATAACTAAGTTAAAAAAAACAGATTTATGTCACTTATGCATGCAAGACCTGCATATGGTTAATTAGCACATTATTCAAAAATAAAGTCGAATGAATAGCACTTACAATAGGATGCCCATCTTCACCTAGAATAAACAAATTGCAGCACATAGCTGGTGTGCTAAAAGCAGCCAATGACTGAGCCTGCAGTAATGATCCAGTGATGAATGCACCCCCAATCTCTGTACCACCACAATATTCAATGATAGGCTGGTAACGACCTCTTCCCATAAGCCACAGGTATTCATCTACGTTAGAAGCTTCTCCGGTGGATGCAAAGCAACTACATTTAAAACAATAGTTCCAATCAGTTGCTGCATGGTTAATCATCAATGGCATTCACATTCATGTGGTACTAAGTTAGTGTAGTAGAGTAGTAGATTAAACAGTGCTCACCGGATGCCAGACCAATCATAGCCGGATGTGGAATTAGCGTTTCTCCAGCTCCGTACAAGGCTTGGAATCACACCAAGCATTGTTACTTTGGCATCCTAAACAGGGTACATTGTCACTCACTATGAATAAAACTATATAATATGTTGGAAAGTATGCCTTAATTGCAGTCTGCTCCTCGGCGCCATAATTGCGGCAATTTTGGATTGCCTTCATTGCAGCCTCCAGCACTTTCATTGTACTGGGTACGAGTCAAGATAAGATATCGGAGGAGTCTAAAATTTATAGCAGGATGGTTTTATTATACCTGTACAAACTTGGCAAAGCCAGACCCAAGTGGGGATCCATTATACAAAGCCATTGAAGCTCCATTTAGCAATGATGCATATACTAACCATGGCCCCATCATCCATCCAAGATTTGTGGGCCAGCAAACTACATCCCCTTTACGAACATCCAAGTGGCACCATGCATCTGCAGCAGCTTTTAGTGGTGTAATATTGGTCCACGGAATTGCCTTTGGATCACCTATACCACGAGGTCAAACGACAATGAAATTCAACCCAGATTAATGAAGTGAATGAAGTCTTAGCATTGTATTAATATTATGTTTACCTCGCATTTTCTGTATCAATACAAACGGTTTAGTCTAAAACTTGTGTAAGATTTCAGGGCCAAATACTAAAATTTAACTTGCCTGTTGTTCCAGAAGAAAAGAGAATGTTTGTAAATGTTTCAACTGGTTGTTCTGCAGCTATGAATTCCTTGCCTCTGAATGTTACATGATAACAAATGAGAACGGGAATTGAAAAATATCATAATCCGAACTATTCATGCTGAATTGCTTTCAGATCAGATGTAAATATCATTACACGTGAAAATGTGGACATGATCAGAGGCATATCACCTGCCAATGATTTCTTATTTCATAAATTGCATATCTATAAATATATCAAAATTGAAGAGCATACTTGATTTTATTGACTCTCTCCAAAAAATCACACCAAGAAATGTCCCCATTGCGCAGTTCCATGCTAAATCCAGAGCCTCTAGTTGGGATAACTATTGCAGTAGGAGATTGTGCTTCCACAATTCTACTGCATTTGGGAAGCAAGTCGAGTAACAATGTGAGATGCCAATTTACTGATAAACAAAGGAGACAACTCAACTAGAGGGTTAGTTTGCTAAACACTGTTAAAAGGGATTTTCACCTGTAAAGTGGAAGGGCTTTATCGCCACGAAGTATGAGATCCTGATAAATAAAATGAGGGGAAGGAGAGCAAAGAATAAACAAGAAAAAGTAAATAACTACAAAAAAAATTATTGGTCGCATAATTGGCACCTAACAATGCCAATAATAACTGAAATATCAAGAAATGATTAAGTTTTAAATATGTTGAAACTATTTAATTTTAGATAGGGAAGAATATAAAGAAAGAGTCTAAATAATATAAAGTTGATATTGATTATGTAAAAGACATGAAAATACAATGTTTTCAGAATAAACTGCTATTTATACTAGATTCCTAGTCGTAATTAAATAATTGAACAAATTTTGAAATATAATGAAAGTTGCAAACCACTACACAGCAGCCATTTAAGATACTCTATTCATTCCTGGAAACAATCATGATATTTGCCGATATTTTATAGCTATTCAAAGTTTCCCCTCAAACTAAAGCTTACTAAGATTTTAGATCTTTTAAAGATTAGCAGCACGTTGGAAGGATAAATCATCATGATGACAAGATAATCCGGAAGAACTGATTGGCATTAAAATGAAAGAAGAATCTTCAGTGGAACGATGATAAGTGAAGTAATTATGAAAAGAAAGAACAGATCTTTTTTAAATCCATCATGAACAAAAAAAGTAATTGTGAGATTCTTCAAAAACTCTTGGAACAAAGGGCTTGTTAGTCATAACCAAAAAAATAGCCAACTGGAGAAACCACCACTAGCATGATTCATCGGATGAGAAAGAATCAATTAGCAGGAAGGGAGTAGCATGACAATCACCTTCCATGTTTTCTAACCTCAATGCTAGCATTTAAAAATAACTAAATAGTAACAAAAATAGAGACTAAACTGCAATGGCAACAGAAAAACAAATGGAAAATCGAAATATTTTTGGACTATTTTTGGCATTCATTGTTGTAGTTATTTCTAATTTGACACTGCTTTATCTATTGTATGGCTTTTTGAAATGCTAGTAAAACATAGAGGTAAAACATTGAGTCTCAGGTTGACTCATTTTGGTAGAGAATTCCTTCTTGCTGATGAATCATACTAGCAATGACTTCGAGTCATTTATTACTCAGACCTGCGCAATGCAGCCTAACCCAATCTCTAGTCCAAAAGTGGCACAGCATTATATTAGTTCTTTTCTTCCCTTTTAATTGCGTTTAAATAAAAGCTTAGCTTAAGCAGGACTACAAGAATAGTTTAAACTATCTAATAATATCATCATTTTATTTAAAGAATAAATAATCTTCGGTGATCGCTTAGGACTGATGCCCACTTGCCAAGATTCATCATATTTCATTATGTGTTTTCCCATTAAGATAGGTTTTAATACTAGTACCTTGAATTTGTGCCGCATCAAACCAATATCAATTTCATATTATTCAATCTTTATTCTCTCTTATATTCCTCTTCTACCTAAAATCCCAATAGTTTTCTACAAGTCTACAAAGAGGAAAAAAGAGAAGGCGTAAAAAGATATTAGGGATTAAACCTGAGTAAATATGAGTTTTGCATTTGATATTTTAAGTCTGGTTGATATTTCCTGTGCTGCAAAACTATCAGCTATCGATACAACAACATAACCTGCAAGAACGATGGCTAGGTAGATGACCACAGATTTACAATTCATTGGCATATCAATCGCAATTGCAGATCCTTTCTCGAGACCCAGTGATTCAAGAGCATAGGCAACTAACCTACAAAGTAACAGAAGCAACAAAGTTTCATTTATCTTTTTCAAAACTTGAAACTAGATAAGCTAATTGTATAGACTAAATACTAATCACGCTATGCAACATTTCAAATCAAAAATACACCTTAAAGTCTACCACAAATCGAAAAACTGCGGTATAAATCTACTACCTATATTTTCGGGCACAATTTGGTTTAGCTAACAACTTCAAAATAACTTCTGTCTATCTTGGATAGTGGATTGTAGTGGCCAACCACAACAAAAATGCTATAACGGATAGAGGGATTGTCACTTTTCTACAAATTTAGTAACAACTAGGTGTGAGTGACCAGTGAGAAAGGGTGAAAATGACAACAGGAGTGAGACAAATTGAGAGAGAAGTAGCCAAATTGTTGCTCTGGCATATTTTTAATTGCAAAACTCTAAAGTACCCAAAACAAAAACCCTAATGCTTAAATTTTAAGATTTGTTTTTTGGTATTTTTTATTTCATTCTGACGTGCAATACTAACTTTCCATGACAACCATTATTCTGGCCACTATAGCAGTTGTGCTAAAGCTGTTACAATAAACTGTTTTGCTACTATGTTTCCTATACAAGCTAGATATCGGGCCGCTACATCCCTATGGCATGCTATTGACAATATTGCATCAAATAAACGTTAGAAAGCAGCTAAAGTGTGTGTGTGTGTGTGTTTGTATCTGTCTCAGAAAAGCAGAAACTTGCAGTTTGTCCTTTAGATATGTATACATCGCTTACAAAATCTTTTAAAGTTTGGGAACTGCAGCATAAAGCAACTGTCTATACTTGTTAGTACAATTGGTGGAAACAAAAATCTTCCAATTTATACTCTGGTAGTTCACTCCTATCAGGCAACTGTTATTAATAATAAATAGATAGGGTATTTGCAGCATACCAAACCTCTTGACGCAATTCCTCAAGTGTCATCCTATGAAGAGGGAGATCATCTTGCAATTCATCACGCCATACTATTACCGTGTCATTCAAACTTCTTCCGCCTTTCAAATTCAAGCAATTCAACGCAGGATTCATCGACGCTCCAGGAAGCCATTGACCACTTGGGTAAGAAGATGAACCGTCCTCGCTTAGATTCTCACTTAAGATGCATTCAGGTGGTTTAGAAAACGATATGTCCATTTCATCGAGCACAGTTTTCCAATAAACCTGAAACAACACACAATAGCAATAACAAAACCAAAGCAATAGAAAAGTAGAAAAAAGCAGAATAAATATTAAGATGATATGTTGGATGATGGACCTGAGGGTTTGAGAGTGAAAAATTGTGGAAATCAGCAAAGCTTGTAATTGGATCCTTATATGCTGATCCCAGAAACTCTTTACCTCTCTTCTCCAGTAACCGACCAACATTGGTGAAACTAACACTTTTCCTAATCACAAATAAAACTAATTAAAATATTGATCACTCAATTAATACTGAAAACCAAAACACGACTCAGACACTGACACGGCGACTTAATCACAAGTATCTGTGCGAGTGGTTTGTAGGTTACATAAATGAATACATGAGAGAACATACGGGTCGGGTAACCAGGCGGGCGGGTCAGGGCCATAATCCTTGAAGCAACCATAGTAGAGCATCTGATGAAACTGGAAAGGTAGTTGAGGGTTGAGGATGCTGGTGGTGATGCTCTGCCACGTGGCAGGCGTGTTGGTTCCATGAATTTGGATTAATTCAGTGAGACGCTGGTGGAGAGATGCAGCGTTGTCTGTTGAAATTCCAAGGGATTCAATATCGGAAACAGAGATGGAAGATAGCGATTTGTAATCCATATTCAAAATTCAATTCAATTTTCTGAAAAGTAATTAACCCATTAGATTGTATATATCAATTCAATATTCAATATTGCGCCACAATTGGAAAACAATGATCCGTGAAGATTATATACTATTCACGATTTTATATTTAGTCCAAAAACATTACCAAAATTTATTTTTAAAACTATTTTTGTTTATAATAAATGGAACAATCAGTATCGGTCAAATACAGACAGAAGGATCTTATCCAAAAAAAGAAATACTGACAGAAGGATAACAAAGGCATCCCATCCATCACCCATCACCCATCACCCATGACAACAGCCTAGCATAATATATAATAATAAATAAAAATATTTTGGTTCTTATTACCTTCTTTTAAGTTACTCAATTTGTTACTTCTGTTGTATAGCATTTGTTTTCTAAATAAGAAAATAATGTTGAAGAATAGATGTTGAGTTTCTATGCTATAAAAAACTCACATGTATAGTATAATAACGCTCAAAAGCATGCCTGGAATAAAACAGAGTTCGAATGATCATGTTATAGTTATGAATATTTCACATATTTTGCATCGGATCCTCTCCATAAAGCATTTCTCAACAACAACAAATAATTGTCAATAGTGACATGTATTTCATGCTTAGAACATGACAGGATCAAGTGTAAGGTGGGCTATTCGTCTTGGGCCTAAAAAAATATTTGACAACTTGCAAGTCATATGTTGCTCATGATGCAGGTGCGCACAATTTCTCTCCAAATTGCATCATACATCCTCCATTCTAATTCTATTTGCTTTCCTATATATAGAAGGAAACGTTCCACTCATTTACTCAAGCTTTGATAGCCAGAAAAATCTGCTAAACTTTCTCCATACCTCAAATTTATGCAACTTCGAATCCCTGCTTAAAGCATTCACAGTTCCAAATTCTTTGCTCATTCTTCTACCTTAAACTTTCCTGAAGCTAACCACACTCTTAGCAAGAAGAATCATGTCTTGAATCGTGCTATCCAAGTCTATCAGTTTCAGAGCTCTAAAAACGTATTTCGTTCAGATAGAATTCTTAACCAAATTATCTCAAACAAAGCATTAACTTATTCTCCACGTCTCCCTGATCCTCATGGTCTTCACCGTTTCCATTTTCGTTGAGAACTAAATCTGATTTTCTGAAAATAAGTGCTCGTTATTATTTGAGTTTTTTTTCCAAATCAAGCCTCGCTCGTTTTAAATAAATTTTTCGCGAGGGTACTATTAGAATCGTCTTGAAGAGATGAATCTAATGGTATCGGTCTGAGGAATTAATTTTACAGTTTGTGAAACTCCAATTTCAGAGAGGTTGGAGCTTGAAGACGATGACATGTCCGTCTTCAACCAATAACAATAATCCATGTAATTTTTTTGAATTTTATCTGATGTGTTTGCTTTGCCATACCCGCGTTTACTTAGCCCTTGGATCTGGTTACTTAAGTGAGTCAGCATCGATCCAACGTGCCACATATTTTCTTGTTTTATTTTAAAAAAAACTTGACCCGTTGTGAAAATCAAGGAGGTCCATAACAAGCACAACGTGTGTGATCCTTTGGATCTGCTAACTCACGCGTTTTGAATGTGATCTAATGGTCCATATTTTTTTGGCTTTTATTTTATTTTCTAATTTTATATTTTATTTGGTTTAAACTTCAAAAAATCATACAAAATTCATTTCTAACTCAAAAATTATGAAAAAAAATCACAAAAATATTTTCAATTATTCTCTTTCTAATTTTTATTTTTTCATAATTTTATTTTCAGATTTTATATTTTTTATGATTTTTCTCTTTTATTTGAGTTATTTAATTGTTTAAGAATATTTTCTGACATTTTTAAATTCTGGAAAAATTATGGAAGGATTTAATGGTCATTTGACAAATATTAGTGACCTCATTTTATTTTTATTTCTGATTTTACCATTTTTTTTTCCAATTTTTGGTTTATTTTACCATTTTCTTTATTTAAATAAAATAGTTTCTGACTTTTAAAAATTTCAAAAAAAAATTGTCAACACTTGTTGACTCTGGTTTTACCTTGGATAATTTTCTTGGAATTTCATTTTGATGGATGGATACCATTATGTATTTCATCAATAAAATCCAATTTAATAATCCATTTTCTTTTTCCGTTATTTTTATTTGGTTAATATTTGTTTTTGATATTGGATTTATTTGGAGTCATAAATTTCCTCAACATCAATGGAACTTGAGTGTTGATAGGTCTCAAGATCAAATCCACCAAGATAGTTGATTGATTTTGATGAAGTTAGATCAGATGAATTCATCTGATGCATTGTTAATTTTGTGACTTTATCCCCCTCACTCTTCGTCTTATCTCATTCTTTTTTTACATGTGTTGACAAACATTAGAGGATGATCTACATATCACTCCTCTTGTTTTCTTTTTCAACACATAAATCATGCTTGTCCGACCTCGTTGTAGGGTGACCTCTATATAGGTAACTTGGTGATTGCTTAACATAGCTCTACATTTTGTCCCGAATCAAAAAAGGATCAATTGGTGGCATAAACTTTATGTTTTGCAAAAGCTCCAAAAGATTGTTTGAGCTTTGATTTTGGTTCAACACTTGTGATACTTGTCGTGTAGTCGCTATAAGTTTTCAATCAAGCTTCTGATAAGTTTTCACTAACATTGTCCAATTGAAATTATCAATCATCTTTGATCAAGTGTTATGGTCCTTAATTATTCCAAAATGTATGGTATACTTGACAAAAAACAATTGAAACTTGTCGTGTGGTCGCTATGATTCCATCAAGCTTCTAGCAAGTCTTCATGTGCAAGTTTCAAGATGATCATTCAGCTACCCTTACTAATTACTAACAATTAACTTTTTTTTGCTTTTTACTTTCCACCTTTATTTTATGCCTTTATTTTTATGCCCTTTATTTTATGCATTTTATTTTAACATTTACATTTCATGTCGTTTTTATTTGCTCACTTGAGCATTTTATTTTCTTGTCATTTTGAATTTGCTCACTTGAGCTTTATTTTCCTTTTAAAACACTTAATAATCTCACTTAAACACTAAAAAACTTCTTAATTGTTTGTTCTCGGACTTGGTTACTATCCCTATGCTAGGAGTTTGACTTTGGACTTAGGACTAGGACCTCAACCTTAACTCGGAGACTCTGTGATCTTGTTGTTATTCTGTCTGTGTCTGAGTTATTTTTTTTTCTGTATGCAGGTTATTTCGTTTGTACTCGTATACGAGTGGATTTCCTCTAAATACAGTTGTTATGCTGCCCATTTGTTTGAAGACATGAATTTCATCTAAGGTATTGGTTTATCTGAGACTTGGTATTTTATCCGATTAATTGCTCGTGTGGTAATCCAAAGGAAGGAATATTGTATTGTTTTTTTATGTCAAGTACTAAGTTTCCTACCCGTTAGATCTTTCTTTACCCTTACCTTTTACTTTTTGTACATAGATTAGTCTCTTCATCTCCTCCCATATTCTTTAATTTTTAAAATCCCCTCTCTTTTTCAAAGGATTCTTGTTTTCTAAACTCAAATCGCTTTCATAAAAAACTCGGACTTAGGTCCGTGCATTTTCAAACTTCTTTTTTCTTAACAAAATCTTAATCCACTTAATAATACTTTGACCATTTTTCATAAGACTAAAAGTCAACCAATCTCATTCAAAAATTTTGAGCCCTTTGTGGCTTT
The DNA here is from genome assembly GCA_021764765.1 of Vicia sativa. Classification (NCBI taxonomy): domain Eukaryota; kingdom Viridiplantae; phylum Streptophyta; class Magnoliopsida; order Fabales; family Fabaceae; genus Vicia; species Vicia sativa. The sequence continues at coordinate 258,407,618 of CM038793.1, forward strand.
TCCTCCAAAAACCATTTTCTCAAAAGATAAGACTCTTGTCAATTCCTTGTAGTGATACGAACCACTATACTTCTACAATACGTAGTGAAGAGAGACGTTTTCCACTTGGTGTCGAGGATGCTTGTTGATGAAAATCAAAGCTTAAATTCTTCGCTTTGAGTTAACAAAACGTTCATTTCTCATACTTGTGGGTAGTAGGCATGTTTGCCACTCGGATACGACGATGATGTCTATTCTTCTTAAAATCAACCAACACACTAATTTCGGTCTTTTTTACCCGAACTACATGGGTTTTGATTTCAACATTGCACATTGTTGGCATGTAGGCCTGGAACTCATTGGAAGTTCTATCAAATAAAAAATTGTAAAAAAAATACTTCTTTTCCCATCCCAACCATCCATTTTGTACATACTTCTTTTATAGCACATAAACAAATTTTCAAAAAGGTTCCTGCGGAGTACCATAGATGTTTAGGGTACCTAATACCTTCCTTTTCCATAACTAACCTCGTACCTTGATCTCATTCTTTTTTAGGATTTTATTCGCTCTTTTTCCCAGTCCTTTGGATAAAATAGAAGCGCGGTGACGACTTTATTGTTATTTTTACAAGTTGAGTCAATTCAATGGCTTATACTCAAAGTTTTTTTGCCGCTACATCTGATAAATATGAAAAATATTATGACTTAGTACATGAAATATGAAGAAATGTTATAACTAAACTAGGGTGTAATGTAGCATATGAAATATGGTGTAAATGGAATTAAATATAATATAATTTGTTCATTCATAAAGGGTTTAAATTATATTTAAAAAGGGTGTAAAGTTATATTAAAAAATGTGTAATTACAACCGATTTTTATTTAAAAATGGTTTAAAATTATATTTAAACAGGTGTAAGTACACCTGATTTTATTTAAAAAGTGTGTAAATTAGCGTATATTTATTTCCGATTTTTATTAAAATATGGTGTAACTATGAACGTAGTTACATCCGATTTTTATTAAAATAGGGTGTAAATAAGAATGAATGTACACCTAATTTTTATTAAAATAGGGTGTAAATAAGAACGTACGTACATCCAATTTTGATTAAAATAGGGTGTAAATAATAATGTATGTACACTTGATTTTTATTAAAATAGGGTGAAACTAAGAGCGTATTTACACTCAATTTTAAATAAAAAAGGTGTAACGTAGAACATATTTACACCCGATTTTTATTTGAAAAATGGTGTAAATGCATTAGACATTTTTCATCCGATGAATATACATCCGATTTTTATTTAAAAAATGGGTGTAAATTTAATTTAAAAAATGGGTGTAAATTAACCTTTATGTACTAGTGATAAAGCTAGGAGATATTATTTCAACTGATGTTGGCTTGCCCCTAGGAGACCCTCTTAAAATTGACCTGACAAGTCTTCATTTCTTAAGATGCAATAAACTGTAAATAACTAATCAAGAATCAGGATGAGTACTCATATGATGTTCTAGTTTTGTTTTGTGCAGTTAGCCCTTACTAGTGAGTCCCTACCTGTTACAAATTTTATTTTGACAACGAGGTCTTTTCAAGTTCAACGTGTAAACACTGAGAGATTAAAGTTGTAGTGATAGCAACATGGGTTCATTCTTTTCTTTTCAAAAGTGGCACACTTGGTTGATAGTACCGAAGTTATCAGACATTTTCAGAAGGTAACTCCGGAAAGTTTTTTGCAAATGGTTGAAAATAAAAAGGTTGAGGCACAAAATCTACAAGACCAAATGTAAATGGTTGAAGAGGATAAGGATATAGAAATGTTGCCAAAACAAAAGCAAAAGAAGAAGAAAATTTATATATAGTTGGTTGAATATTTTGTTGTTAATATTATGACTTCTTAGTACAAAAATATGATTTTGTATACCTTTTGGTAAATATCAAAAATATTATGACTTAGTACACGAAATGTGATTTTTATGTTTATGACTTTATAGTATTTGAAATATTATGACTTCTTAGTACATGAAATATGAAGAAATGTGATGACTAAAATAAGGTGTAATGTAGCATATGGAATAGGGTGCAAATGAAATTAAATATAATATAATTTGTTCATTCATAAAGGATGTAAATGGAATTAAATATAATATAATTTGTTCATTCATAAAGGGGGTAAATTATATTTAAAAAATGTGTAAATTAACATGTATTTACACCTAATTTTTATGGTGTAAATTAGCATATATTTACACCTGATTTTTATTAAAATAGTGTGTAACTAAGAATATATTTACACCCAATATTTATTAAAATAGGGTGAAACGTAGAATGTATTTACACTTATTTTCTATTAAAAAAGGGTGTAACATAGCATGTATTTACACCATTTTCTATTAAAAATAGGTGTAACATAGCATGTATTTACACTCATTTTTAAATGTGTGTAAATTCGTTAGGCATTTCTCATCCAATAAATTTACACCTATTTTTTATTAAATTTAAATGGATGTAAATTTAATAAAAAAACATATAAAAATTAAACTTTTTTTTTTTTGTACTAGTGAGCATCTCCAATGTGAAAACAACATCTTTTGATTGTTTATGTCATATTTTATAGACTCAAATTATTGAATTTAAATTCACTATACTTGATTTTTCATGCAATTTCTGTTGTCCACTCACAAAATTATACCTCAATTTTTTATGTTCGGAAATTTGTTTTCTCTCTCCTTTCATAAAAGCACCCACTTCTCACAAATACATGTGAATGTGGAAGTGAATGTGGGGAAGTGCATGTATTTTAAGTGCAAGCAATCCAAATCCCAAACTATGACATTGTATTTAAGTAATCTATAAACAATTTTAATTATTTTTATTCAAATGATTGTTGTAAGTAAACAAAGTATATTTGACCCTATCGATTTATACTAATTTATTTGTACTATAATTATCAACCATCTTGCATTACTATTTTAATTAAGGTTTGATTGTAATTTTAGTCTTCTAATTTTTATATCTTTTGAGTTTTGATTCCTCTATTTTAAAATTAAAGATTTTGGTCCTTCCATTTTTATATTTTTTGAATTTTGATATCTCCATTTTAAAATCGAAGATTTAGATCCTCTATTTCAATTTGTTTCCAGTATTTTAGTCCTCCATCATATTTTGATAATATTTTTGATGACATGACAAGTGAAGTGATGATGTGTCATAACTTAGGTGACATAATTCAAATTCCACATCATTTATAATTATATTTTATTCAAATAATAATATAAATTTATATTTAAAATTAAATAATTAGGCTATTTAACTTCTTTTTTTATTTTTAATATAAAATTTGTATTATTATTTGAATAAAAAATAATTATATATGATGCAGAATTTTTATTATTTCATCTAAATTATGATACATCTTCACTTTATATTCCGTGCTTCAAGATGTGATGGGAGATTAAAACCCTAAAAGAAAATTAAAATAAAGAACCAAAATCTTTAATTTTAAAATGGGGAGATCAAAATTAAAATAATATAAAAATGGAGGAGCAAAATCCTTCATTTTAAAATTTATGTTTGACTTCACCAACAAATTTAAAATTTAAAATATTATTTATAATAACATCATATGTACATGGCATGAATTAAATTTGAACATCACTATCTTTAACCTTAGAATCAATTTCCTCTTCTTGATCACAAACCATAACCTTAGCTCCAACACCTCCAACTTCAAGATCTCTGCCCATACAATTTCTACACCGACGTTTCACCCATCCAAAACAGCCTCTCCCTTTGATACTCTCCAATGGAGTAAGTTCCCTCCGCTTACACAAGCGACTCAAGTAGCAAGAGAGCACAGCAAGAATAGTAAGAATAATGATCACAGCAAAAAATGGACCAATAGAGCCTGATGATTGCCAAGCACTAGAGTTGCTTGGAGTTGGAATAGCCTCTCCTGAACTCACTTGTTGTTTCTCTGGCTGTAGAAGTGAAGAAAATGCAGCTGTTGCCATTGCGAACATACACTAAGAATAAGCAAAGTAAGAATATATAAAGAGTAGTAATATGGATGGTTAAGATTTTAAGGTTCCTTAGTTGAGTGTTTGAAAATTTGAAATGAGTGGAAAACAACGTGGAAAGGGTTGAATAAGGTCAGTGTAAACTTTCTTTAATTCGGTCAGACGCATGCATGGTTTGCATGCGGTGGAAAAGTATGAAGTTATAGTGAGCCACATGCATGGATGATGCATGCATGTGACGCTTTTTCGTTGGCACTTTGTTATGCATATATTTCCCTTTGATTTCTCTCTTAACACTTTATCTAAACACGCATAAACATATTAAATAAAGCATGGAGTACTCAAAAGTTTTTTTTTTCTGTTATCTAACAATAGTACAAAAAAACCGCAGATTCCTTAACGGAGACCTAAAGTTCCATATAACCTCATTGATCAAAGGAAGCTTGCGGTCTTTTTATTTATTTTTATTTTAGGAAAACTAATTAATTTCATAATTTGAAAGTGGATATTATATTAGTCTAAGACGCACCTCTTTTTCATACATCAACAAAACACTTGGTTATGTTTTATGGTATAAGATATTTAAGCTGTTGAGATGGTTATTATTTTTGGTTTAAATGTATTTTTTTGTCTTTTTATATTAATATTTTTAATATTTTAGTTTCCTGTAAAAAAATCAGTCATTAGATCTTTAATATTATATTTTATGTTTTTTTTTGTCTCCATAACAAAATAGTTTAATTTGTATAGGTGGTATTGAAATTATAAAGTGATATTTTTTAGTTGATATATCACATTATTAAAAATATTTAAAAAATTATTATTTTATTTTTAAAAAAATTTCTTTATAATAATTAAACGTTTTTAATCATTTTAGTTATTTTTGTTTATAAATATTTATTTAAAAATTATATATAATAAATTTTAACTCTAAAATATATATTTTGAGCCTATTCTTAATGACGTAGCAACAATTAAAAAATGTCACATCATAATTTTATTGTCACCCATGCAAATTAGGCTATTTTGTCATGGAAAACTTAAAAAAACATATAATATGATATCGGAGACCTAATAGTTGATTTTTTTTATGGGGAACTAAAATGTTAAAAAAATTAATATAGAGGGATAGCCTATATTTTTCTAAGAAAATTAGACTTTTTTGAGTTATTTATCTCTACTAGTCAGAGACCCGTGCTCCCGCATGGGTGAATTTATTTTAATATTGACGAAATAATTTTTTTGATATACATATGAAAAATTTATATTTATTGGAAAGTATAATGAAAAATTATGAAATCAAAATATTACAACAAAAATATAATTAATCAAAATATAATGGTAAATTTGACAAATGATGTATTTAGATACACATGTGAATTTAAATTGAATTGTGTAATGTTAAAATAAATTTAATGTATTAAGTATTTTTTAAAAACTGGTGAGAAAGAAAAAAATTAACATTTGAAAATAATGATAAAATAGTGACTCGTAAGATAAAAAGTTAGTTGTGTGATTGATATGTAGTATATTCAATTTTATAGAATATATTTTTAATTTTATTAAATTTAAATAATTGATTAATTAGTATTTAATGAGAAAGTACAATGAAAAATTATGAAATAAAAATATTACAACAAATAATATGATTATACAAAGTATAATGGTAAACTTGATAAATGATGTATTTAGATACACGTGTGAATTTAAATTGAATTATTTAATGTTAAAATAAACTGAAAGTATTAAGTAATTTTAAAAAAAAAACTTGTGACATGGTGAAAGAAAAAGAATTTACATTTGAAAATAATGGTAATAATTTGATAGTGACTCATAAGATAAAAAGTTAGTTGTGTGAATGATATATAGTATTATTCAAATTCATAAAATATATTTTTAATTTTATTAAAGTTAAATAATATATTAATTAGTATTTTCAGTGATAATAAACAAATAGGAAAGGTAAAATATGTCATAAAATGTAAATTTAAAATGAGATATTTAATTATAAAAGAATCAATTATAGTAAAATTCAAGTGTATTAAATAATCATGGAGAGAGAGAGAGAGAGAGTAATATAAGATGGGAGAAAGAGTTTTTTAATTTAGACAATAAGAAGTTGACAATTGGTGCATGAAATGAGAAAAATTGAAAAAGTTAAAGATTATTTTGTTAGTTACTAAAATATCCAAAGTGTAGCGCAACTTATTTTTTAGAAAAGAGTAATTTAAATAGTTTGGACAAATATATGTTAGATAATAGATGAGTGGTAGACATTTAGGGTTAACCATGAGTTTGCTATGATCTGAATTATGTGTTGTCTAATTGATTTGGAATTTTTGGAAAAAAAACTTATGCATCAACCAATGTGAAAATGTAGAAGAAAATAACATTTTCCTGATTTTGAGAGAGTATCTTTGTAGATATGTGGTCAACTTATGATTTATAGAAAAGAAATTAGATACATACCAACATAATATTTAGTTTTAGGGAACAACCAACCATAATTTTTTAATTAATTAAAAAGTAAAAATAATATTTTGTTTCTCTTTCATTATCATAATCATCTTATGATTACAATTAAAAAATAAAGACTTAAATATATATTTTTCCTCTATATTAATTTTTTAATATTTCAGTCTCCTATACAAAAAATTATTATTAAATCCCTCATTATTATATTTCATATTTTTTTTAGATCCCATAACAAAATAGTCTAATTTGTATAGATGACATTGAAATTATGAGGTGACATTTTTTAATTGTTATCACGTCATTAAAAATAATCTAAAATATATATTTTAGAGTTAAAATTTATAATATATAATTTTTACATAAATATTTATAAACAAAAATAACTAAAATAATTAAAAACGTTTAATTATTATAAAGAAAATTTTAAAAAAATAAAATAATAAATTTTTAAATATTTTTAATGACGTGACATCAATTAAAAAAAATGTCACTTCATAATTTCAATGTCACCTATGTAAATTAGACTATTTTGTTATGAGAAACTAAAAAAAATGAAATATGATATTGGGGGACCTAATGACTGATTTTTTTATAAGGAGAATAAAATATTAAGAAAATTAATATAGAGACCAAAAATAAGCTAAAAATAAATTAAGTTTTAAATTTTGTTTCATCTTATTTTGTTGTTCCTAAAAGAGTTAAATATACAATTTCTCTGCGATATATGCGAAATCAATTTTATCCTTTTAAAAAAAATTGTATCATCCCTTAAAATATTAAAATTCTATGTGTTTTGTGTCTTAAGTGCCCAAGTTACCCTCTCTAATATTGTTTTGGATTATTACCACTTATGTCAATTTTAATCTTCAGGTCAAATGGCACACACCCTTAGCATAGGTGGCATGTAACATGTTGTTATTATTATTTTTTTCAATTTTATTATGCTGACATGGATTTAGTATTTTTATCTGGGGACAACTTTTCTATTAATTACAAAAATTGGATAATATGACTTCATTCAATCACAAGATCCCATATAGTCTATTAAAACAGAATTGCAAAATTATAACATGACACCTCATTTTTTTTACGACACATAATACTTTTTTTGACACATAAACTATATATATGTTCTTTATTATAAATATTTATTACGCGTTTCTTATTGAATTCCACTATTGAATACTCTAAGCATTGTATTCAGTAATTGATCGTAGCTGATTAGAAGGTTCGTCACGGCCCAGACTGCAACGGTGGTTGAAGGAGATGGGGATACGTGCAAGATACTCCGATGCCAAAGTAAGAATGGGCAAGAGAGAGAGCAAGCAAGCAAAAGGAGAGAATGAATGTGTTACCTAACCCTCTCGAATGAGAGGGTATTTATAGACCCCAGTGTTGGGCCAAAATCTAGTTAGTGGGTAGTTGATCCAAGCCCACTAACAGACTGTTAGGGCTTGCGTGAGCAAGGAGTCAAGCATGTGGCCTCCTCCCTGGTCTGTCGCTCCATGATATGCGGGGTGCTTGACTCGGTATTTGCGGAGGACTGGTGACAGTTACGTTGTGGGAAACACATGGTGTTTGATCCGGTCTTCTCGAAAGACAGATGATGGTTAAGTAACTGTTGACCACGTGGCCCTAACGTGTATAGGAAGGGAACCCTACTCGTTATGAACAGATGGGTCTTCGAATCCATATTTATTGGATTAAATTTCAATAGCAGTGGGTCAGATGTTGGGCCAATCCAAAATAGTAACCATTGAAACCATAACCTTCAAAAATAAATTGCTTAACAAATTCATACAATAGTAAGTGACAAAATGTTTTTTCATCGTTATTAATGACAACATTGTTGTCGATTGGCCTTAAATCATTCTCTAACCTTTACTCTCCTCTTTTCATATCCCACAGCAACTTTCATTTCCTTATAATACAATACAACAATGTAAGGCACTCATAGTGGTGGTAAAAGAGAAGAATGACATGCAAACGTTTTCATTGTTAGGGTAATTTATATGATATTTATATTGCACAAAATCGGTTAAGTCTCACATTCTACTATAATTGAAGGTGTAAGGCACTCATATTGGTGGTAAGAGAGAAGAATGACATGCAAACGTTTTCATTATTAGAATAATTTACATGATATTTATATTGCACAAAATTGGCTAAGTCTCACATTCTACTATAATTGAAGGTATATTCTATGTAAATTTTGTTGTTGTTTTGTTTTTTGAAATTTAAATTACTAATAATTTGTTTGAGTGTATAAAACTCAGACAAATTAGCCAAATTAAAGGACGTGCGTAATTTTGTTTTTCCAAATGATTTTTTGCATGTTGGGAATTTTTTTATCTAAGTTTATAAAAAAAAGTATATTCTTATATTATAAATAAAATATGATTGCCTCAAGATTCCTTTTTTTATTTTCATTTGATTCCCATGTAACTAATTCCTTTAGGCCTGTTAAAGCTTTAGTTAGGTAGATAGGCTTAAGCAGGTTCAATATGATCCAAGAGGTCATATGTAGCCTCTCTGAAAAGAAGAGGAAACTCTTCTCCACTTATTCTTTGAGTGTGAGTTCACAGTTAAGATTTGAAAGCATGTTCTGGGATAGTTGGAAATCTGTCACCAGCCTGAAAATTGGAATGATGAATTAAAGTGGATCATTGAGTATAGTTTCAAGAAAGATTGGCATGCGTGTGCTTTAAAGCTTGTATTCGTAGAATCGGTTTATGACATTTGGAGACATAGGAATGAAGTGGTGTTTAAACACTAGATTAATAGCAATACTTGTTTAAGATATCATAGATTGAAATGAAATTATAGGAAAATTAAGAATCATATAACAAAGTTATTGACGTAGGTTGTTTGAGAGTTGGATCTTTGATGACCGTGTATTTAAAGTTTTTTTAAATTAACATATTTTTTTCCTTGATTAAAATAAAAAGAGCTTTAGTTAGGTTATTTAGCAATAAACTTTTAAGTTAATTTATAGTAATAAGGCTTTTTTCATATATTAGTGAATTATTATATTTTAATAAGGTTTTCCATTGGCCGTTACAATTAAATAATTTAATTTTTAATTATTTTATGTGACTTTATATGTACGTCTAAGAAAAAAACTCATATTTCAATTGATATCATGATGATTTTTTACAATCAAAACAAAACAAGAAAAATTTTATAGTTATTTAAATTTAAAAATTAAATTACGGATGTTAGTCTCAATTAATTTACAAACATGTATTTTTCTCTAATAAAAATATATCTTTTTATCTGTGATCATTTCATATCATTGTTTTCATTATAAATAATATTAAATTATTCTGATAAAATGTTAATAATCGTGTTTTTCAAAAGAATTTTTAATATTTAAAATTTAATAAAAAACGAATAAATTAACTGCTGCATCGCGCGGATTTTAATCTAATTATATTTATTTTTAAGATATTTTACACTAAAAATAATTTTATCCAACTTTTTAGATTGAATAGATAAGAATTCACTTTATTTTATAATTATTATAAAATTTTAACACACTCAAGGTTTAATAAAAATCAAACAAATTTTTAACACACTCAGGGTTTAAACCCATGCTCCAGGTGATAGGAGGTGCCTATCTTAACTACTTGGACACTACAACTTCACTCGTTAGTATTACAAACTAAATAAATTTCTTGAGAACAATTAATTAATTTTCTGATTTAATTAATGTTCTATTTTAATATATACTTTTAAAATGTATTCTGATGTTCAATAAACTAAAATTAATTTTAACTTATAGTATATACTTAGAAATAAACTGATATAATAATAAACTGTAATTATTTTTCTATCATATAGTATATATCTATATAAATAAATTGGAATTAATTTTTGACATATTATAATAAACCTAAATTAATTTTTAATATATTATAATAAATTGAAATTAATTTTAAATATATTGTATATATTTGAATAAATAATCTGAAATTAATTTTTACTATATAATAAAAAACTGCAATTAATTTATAACATATGTATATATTTGAATAAATAAACAGTAATTAATTTTTGACATATTATAATAAGTTAAAATTAATTTTTAATATATTTTAATAAACTGAAATTATTAGTATACTTTAGTATATGAATGAATAAATATAATACATGTATGAAAATATTACTATGTTTGAATTTGATTTGGTATATTAATAATATTAATATTAAAATATTTATGAATTATAAATTAAATATTAAAATTCATATTTATGTATTTTATCGTTAATGTGTAAAAATAAAATTTAAATACATTCTACCTTATTATTAATATGTAGAAAAAATAAATTAGCACATATCAATATATATTAAACATGTAAACAAGAAAATCAAAAGATACAATGTTCTAGTGGTAAGTACTTCGTCCAACTATCCATGGGATTGGAGTTTGATTCCTACCTTAGGCAAAATTTTCAGATTTTGCAGTATTTAAGTTAATTGAAAAAGAAAATAAAATTACATTTGAAAATAAAAATAACAAAAAATAATAAAGCCACGTAATCTTAGGTGACAATTAAAAAAATGAAAAAGAAAAAAATATATCATTAAGCATGCCACATATGTTTAGGGGTTTAGGGGTGTGTCATTTGACCTCAAGGAGAATTTTTTAATGATAAGATTAAATTACGAGAGGTAAATCAAAAATTTCTATATAACAAGTGACAGAACTGATAATAACGCTATTATTTTTATTTAACTCCTTGATTTAGTGTTCAATATGTATGTTTAGGGAGATAATCTAAATAAAAAATATTAGCAGGGAAACCTAAAAAAAATATTCGAAATTTCTTTTTCCACCTAATGAGGGTCTTCTTCGTCCTTTGTGAAAAATTAAAAATATCCTCAGTTTCATAAGATAACTTTTGAATTCTCCAAATAAGGTGAATTTGTATGTTAACTTACGAAATAATCCACTATTTTAAAAAATAAGGTGAATTCGTAAGTTAACTTGCGAATTCACTTTATTTGGGGAATTCACAAGTTAACTTGCGAAATCTACGTATTGTTTTAGTAAACACACAGACACATCCTCAATACTCATTTATTTCAAAATACTCAAAATTTCCCTCTCTACTCCAAACCCTTGCAATTTCTACCAAATCTTTGCAATTTCTACCACTTCAAAGACACTAAATCCAAATTTAACTCATCATTTCAACTCATTTCAACTCCTCCAACATCAACTACAACCTCCATTTTGTGTAAGTTTTCTTAATCAATTTCTATTTAAATTTCTGAATTTTTCTTAGATTATTAGGTTAGGTTGTAGAAATTTAATAGTATATGACATTATAGTAGGATAATGTAGTAGGAAAAATAGAATTTTGGTAGTTATGAGACTGAATTTCTAGGTTTTGCAATTTCTGGACGAATGGGGTTTCGCAAGTTAACTTGCGAATTTTTGTCTAAATGGGTAAAGTCGCAAGTTAACTTGCAAAGTTTTATTTGAATGGGTAAATTCGCAAGTTAACTTGCGAATTTTTGTCTGATTTGTTTTTGAATTAGTATGCTAACAATGTAATGGTTTATTTTAGGAAAATGACCGATCATGATAACCATATGACACGTTTGAGACAGGGTAGGCAAAGCCAGACAACGTCGGCTCGTTGAGAGCGCGACCAATGTAACACCCCAATTCTACCCAAAGTTTATATGCAAAAAATTAGAGTAATTTTAAAATTTCATAAATTAAATACTGAGGCGTTACACCATCAAAAACAACTCTCTTTAAAACAGTTTACTTAAAAGTATAATTTTCGGATACATAGCATCGCAGGAAAACATAAATTGATCCATAGAATTCAAACCATCTCCTTTATTAAACTTCCTCATCAAAATCATGTTTTTATGAATTATGGTTCTTATTCACAAAAGGAATAATAATAAAACAACAACAACAAGACGACATAAATATTTCCCCGAGTGCTACGTATCAGAGCGACACTGACTCAACTAACAGCAGCTATAGGCGTCGTCTTCATAACCTGCACGTTACCAATATATAGGTAACGGCGAAACAAGTAAAGGGTGAGATACTCCAAATCATATAATTAAGGCAGGATAAAATATATATATAATTATATAGTGTCGGAATTATAAAGGGGTATAGATTAATAAGTGTAATTCCAACACATAATCAAAACTCGCTTACTTTACTCGTCATCCTAAGGTGTATAATCTACACTATATCACCATAACCTCATCGGCATAAAACGTCGCAACAACACATAACCCTCCATCACCACGAACAACAACATCAACCAACAACATTAAATAATGCTAGTAATGTAATTGCAAGCTTCTCAATTCATATCTAAAGCATTGGTTTTGATGAAGACAACATGGATATCAACATTCAAAAGGATGTGCAAAAAGTATATAATCATATAAAACATCTCTACAAGTCTTGAAGATTAGAAGAAGAATTTTTAAAGAAACAACAATGGCATAAGGTATAAATGATTCTAAAACTTGAATATAGATGTTCACAAATGCATTCATAATCATATACATATATCATATGTTTAACAAAAGAAAAAATTATGTTTGAAATATTTTTCAAAAAGAATTTCTCAAAACAAACTTTCAGGAACCGGTTCCTACCATACAGGGAACCGGGTTCCAGACTTTTGCAAAACACATCTCCCTGGTTTTTGTACCAGGAACCGGGTTGTACCCATAGGGGAACCGGTTCCTGCGTGTAAAATTTAAAATTCTGGTTGTAACGTTCACCAGGAACCGGGTTCTGCCTGTGTCGGAACCGGTTCCCAGCGAACCAGTGCAGATTTTCTTTTGATTTTTGGATATATTTCAAATGGTATTCATTCATGGTTGCATTGCATCTTTTCACATCAATAGGCATGAATGAAAAGGGATGTGTGATAATATAAATAGTGCAGAATTTTTAAATTCAAAATTACCTTCTTCAATTAACAATTTTCATTATTCATTTTCACATTCCCTTCCAAACTTTTAAGTGTTCTTACAAAGTCATATTTTTGTGAAACTTGCCATACACATTTTCAATCATTTCAAGTTTCATACATGCATTGTGAACATATATAATCATTGTTTTAGAATTGTTTATTTCTTGAAGAAGAAGATCAATCAAAGATTGATAGTGCTATCCATCTATTTCAAATTAATCATTGTATTACAAAAGAAAGATATTCCCTTACTATCCAGGATTGTTGGAAGTAAGTGTTGTGATTTGAAGAGGATTGTTCTTCATTCACATTAGTGTTTGATTTTTGACCTTAAAGGTCTTAAGAACCTTTGGTCACCCTATAGGTTTAGATAGTAAGCATAGGCTGTACAATTATTCTAAACTATAGTGAAATCTCTTTCGTGTTGGAAAGGGACCGAGTACTCTCGATTGTGAGGGAACCAGGATATATCGTGTTCTTTACTTTTCCGCATTTATCGCTTTCATCACCATAACCAAGGAAAGATAAGAACTAGTCAAAAACCTTCAAACACTTAACCACAAAAATTACTACAAGCTCTTTTATAAAACCGAATAAATTTTTATATATCTAATTCACCCCCTCTTAGGCACTCTTAGACTTACAATTGACATCAGAGTAAGTTATAGGTAACTTGTTCCTAAAGATCCGAATGGCGCAAATCCAAATCCGGTTTTCAAAGATGGTGGTAGTAACAAGCCGCCATTGTTTTGTGGTAAATATTTTGATTTTGGAAAATTCGCATGAAGGCTCATCTTGAAGCGCAAGGAGAAGAAATATGGAATGCTGTTGAGAATGGTCCATTCACTCCGGTGTGTGTTGTCAATGGTGTTGGGTCATCTAAGCCTAAAGCATCATGGGATGACGATGACAAGAAAAAGGTTCTTTTTGACAAAAAGGCAATCAACATTCTCCAAAGTGCTCTTAGTATGGATGAATTTTTCCGAATATCGGCATGTACAACGGCAAAGGAAATTTGGGATACTCTTGTAGAAACTCATGAAGGAACCGCCGAAGTCAAAAGGTCTAGATTGAACACTTTGCTTCAAGAATATGAAACGGAACTAGGAAGGCTTGAAAAATATGAGAATCATGAGAAGAAATCCAAAGGCATTGCTTTGAAAATTGATTCAAAAGAAAGTCAAGATAAAGATGCATCAGAGGAAGATGAAAACTTCTTGCTTCTTGTAAAAAGGTTAGGTAAATATTTTGGTCATAAGAATAATATTCATAATGCTAACTTTGTCAAAAGAAATAAATTTTATAAGCATAAAGATAAAGAAGCCTCCACATCAACACAAGATGTCACATGCTATGAATGTGGAAAGCAAGGTCACATAAAGCCGGATTGTCCAAAACTCTCCAAGAAAAATGGATTCAAAGGCAAAAAGGAGTTCAAGAACAAAAGGGCTTATGTTGCATGGGAAGATAATGAGATAAGTTTTTCATCCGATTCGGATAGTGACGAAAGTGCAAATCTAGCATTGATGGCTTCACACCACTCCGATGATGAAGAAGGCGAGGTTAGTTACGATAACTCTCTTTATGATAATGGTGCACAAGGTGCTATAGATGAACTATTAAATGAATGCAAAATTCTATACAAAACTATTTCATCTCAAAAGAAATTAATTTCATCTTTAGAAGAAAAAGTTAAAACTATTGAAAAAGAACATAAAGATGAAAAGAAAAGATGATTAGTGATCAAAAACAAATTTTGTATGCAATAATTGTGAATCACTTTCTTTCCAAATTGTTCAATTAAAAGAGTCTTAGAAAGGTATGAAAAGGACAAGTTGGATTGGAAAAGGTTCTTAGCACTCAAAGATACCCTAAAGATAAAAGTGGACTTGGTTTTCAAAGTTTTCTCAACCAAGTCCCAACAAAACTATCTTTGTTAAGGCTAATAACCAACCAATTCAAGAGAAAGTGAATAAGCCTAAAGTAGTTCATCATTATCCTAAAAATAAAAGAGTTGTTAAGAATAAATCTTATCCTCCTAGATATATAAGTAATTTTGAACCTACTTGTTTTATTGTGGTATAAAGGCCACACACCTAATGCTTGCTATATAAGAAACTTTAGTGTTCCAAGTGGGCATTATGTGTGGTAAAGAAAGGTACTAATTATGAAGGACCCAAAGCAATTTGGGTACCTAACAAAACTTAATTTGTTTTGTAGGAGTGCTTGAAGACCACTTCAAATTTGTGGTATCTTGATAGTGCTTGTTCAAAGCATATGACGGGTGACATAAACCATTTTTCAAATCTTATTTTAAAGGCCAAGGGTTATGTCACTTATGGAGATAACAACAAAGGGAGAATTCTTGGCAAAGGCAAAGTTGGTGCACCACCTTTCACATCCATTGAAGATGTTCTTTATGTTGAAGGACTAAAGCACAATCTTCTAAGCATTAGCCAACTTTGTGACAAAGGCTTCAAGATCAAATTTACAAAAGATGAATGCTTAATCATTGATGAAGTCACCAATGAGGTAAAACTCAAAGGTAAAAGAGTTAATAATATATTTATGATTTCTCTTAATGATCCATCTTTGAAGGTAAAATGTCTCATGGCAAACAATGATGATTCATGGCTTTGGCACAAAAGGATTGCTCATATTCATATGGAACATTTGAATAAACTAATCAAGCATGATCTTGTCATTGGTTTGCCTAAGAGAAATTTTGTCAAAGATAGACTTTGTGATGCTTGTCAAAAAAGGGAAACAAACAAAATCATCTTTCAAATCTAAGAATGTGGTGTCTACTACAAGGCCACTACAATTGTTGCACATGGATCTCTTTGGTTCATCAAGAACAAAAAGCTTCGGAGGTAATGTATATGTCTTGGTTATTGTTGATGATTTTTCTAGATATTCTTGGACTTTGTTTCTTGTGCAGAAAAGTGATGCTTTTAAAGCCTTTAAGAAATATGCAAAGCAAATCCAAAATGAAAAATCACTAAAGATTGTATCCATAAGAAGTGATCATGGTGGAGAATTCCAAAATGCACAATTTGAAGAATTTTGTGAAGAACATGGTATCTCTCATAATTTTTCAGCACCTAGAACTCCACAACAAAATGGAGTAGTTGAAAGAAAGAATAGGTTTCTAGTGGAACTTGCAAGAACAATGCTTAGTGATGCAAATCTTCCTAAATATTTTTGGGCGGATGCGGTCAAGACGGCATGTTATGTTGGAAATCGAGTTATCATTAGACCTATAATAAAGAAGACTCCATATGAACTCTTCAAAGGAAGAAAGCCAAATATTGCTCACTTCCACATTTTTGGATGCAAGTGTTTTGTTCTCAACAATGACAAAGACAATCTCGGTAAGTTTGACGAGAACCGACGAAGGTATTTTTCTTGGCTATTCTCTCTAGTAAAGCATATAGGATTTATAATAAAAGAACTTTAACTATTGAAGAATCTATGCATGTATCTTTTGATGAAACTAACACCTCTAAAGAGGAAGTAGTTGTATGTGATGATGATGATCCTATAGATTTACCCTCGGAAGAACTTTCAAATGATCAAGTTGTGAAATCACCGGAAAATCAAGAAGACATTGTACAACAAGATTCAAACATCAATGACCTACCAAAAGAATGGAGAACTCATAGAGACCATCCTATTGACAAAATTATTGGTGAAATTAGCCAAGGAGTATCAACAAGATTAAATCTAAAAGATGCTTGCTTAAACATGGCGTTTGTTTCTCAAATCGAACCTACCAAAGTTGATGAAGCTTTAGGAGATGATCAATGGATTGTTGCTATGCAAGAAGAATTAAATCAATTCGAGAGAAATCAAGTTTGGGAACTTGTTCCTAGGCCAAGTGGTAAACACATCATAGGTACCGATGGGTGTTTAAGAACAAACTTGATGAGAATGGTCTAATTGTTCAAACAAAGCAAGGTTGGTTGCCCAAGGCTACAATCAAGAGGAAGGAATCGACTTTGAAGAAACATTTGCTCGGTTGCAAGGTTAGAAGCTATACGCCTTTTACTTGCTTATGCTTGTTCATTAAATTTTAGCTTTTTCAAATGGATGTCAAAAGCGCATTCTTGAATGGATACATCAATGAAGAAGTCTATGTCAAACAACCCCCGGGATTTGAAGACTTCAAACATCCTACACATGTCTTTAAGTTGAGAAAGGCTCTTTATGGCTTAAAGCAAGCACCAAGAGCATGGTATGATAGACTTAGCAATTTTTGTGTGAAAAGGTTTCAAAAGGGTAAGGTTGATAAAACTTTGTTCATTAAGAAAATCAAAAGTAACACTTTATTGGTTCAAGTCTATGTTGATGATATCATTTTTGGATCGACTAACAAAGAAATGTGTGAGGAATTTTCATTGATGATGCAAGGAGAATTCGAGATGTCTATGATGGGAAAGATGAACTACTTTCTTGGACTACAAATCAAGCAACTAAAAGATGGAATCTTCATCAACCAATCTAAGTATTGCAAAGAACTCTTGAAAAAGTTTGATATGGAAAATTGTAAAACAATGAATACTCCAATGGGCTCCGGTACATATGTTGATCAAGATGAATCCGTACTCAATTGATATTACAAAATATCGAGGTATGATTGGTTCCTTATTATATTTGACGGCAAGCCGTCCTGACATAATGTTTAGTGTGTGTCTGTGTGCTCGCTTTCAAGCAAATCCAAAGGAATCACACCTCATGGCAGTTAAAAGGATCATGAAGTATCTCAAAGGAACAACCAATGTCGGCTTATGGTATCCCAAAGGTAGTATTTGCACTTTAATTGGTTATTCGACGGATTATGCAGGATGTAAACCGATCGTAAAAGCACAAGTGGTACTTGTCACATCATTGGAAATGCATTAGTATCATGGGCTTGTAAAAGCAAGCATGTGTTGCTCTTAGTACGGCCAAGGTAATATAGCAGCGGTAGTTGTTGTGCACAAATTCTTTGGCTCAAGCAACAACTCCGTGACTACGGACTTGATCTCGGATGCATTCCTCTTCGATGCGACAATACAAGTGCCATCAATATTACAAAGAATCCGGTCATGCATTCAAGAACCAAACATATAGATATTCGACATCACTTTCTCCGTGATCATGTACTTCAAGGGGATGTCGAAGTAACTTTTGTGGATACTCATAACCAACTCGCAGATATCTTCACAAAACCGCTTGCTCGAGAACCTTTCTTCAAAATCCGAAGGGAACTTGGTATTTTGGATGAAGGTGATCTCTAAATGTTTCTCATAAGGTGCACGTCATAATTTTTCTTCAAAAATTTATGTTTTAGTATACTCTGCTTCTACTCCTTCTTTTATATGTTTTTATTTGTTAAAATATGTGTGTGTATATTGTGTGTACAAAACTCTTCCTTTCCTAGCAATTTTTTCATGTTTTTGGCATTTTTTGCACGTGGAACCCGGTTCCCACAAGGGTCGGAACCGGTTCCTGGTACATTTTCCAGAAACGCTACTTTTTACAAAATCCAGGAACCGGGTTCCCTATGGTGCAGAACCGGTTCCCAGCGCAAAAATTTGCTATTTTTTTCTGGCTGAACGCGTTTTGTGTTTTTAAATGAGTCATTATTTGTTTTAGGTTTTGTTGGTATAATATTATAAGTGCTTTTTTAATAAGTTTTTAGGTCATAGTCATCATTCATCTCTATTTCCAACTTCATCTTCTTCCTCACAAACCCTTCCACCTCCATTAAAACAATTCATAAAAGCTCCAACATCTCTTTTTCTTCACCAACATTTCAATACCCACTACCCTAAACTACTATAGAATCACCTCTCCTTCCATTTTTCATACTCAAATCTCACAAACTCTCACTATTCCGAAAATTCCCAAACAAACCCTAACTTTCAGATTTCTACAAAATCTCCATGGGTCCCAAAAGAGCTACAAGGTCAAGCAAAGGAAAAGCTCAGGTTGAAGATGAAACCTCTAACATTCATCCTCAGACCATCAAGTCTAGAAGGCTCACATTCAAATCACGAAGGAAACTTCTTAAAGCTAAGTTTTGTAAGATTCATACATTCCCTGCTCATAGCTTTTTGTTTCCTGCCCAGTTGGCTTCTGCTGGGGTAACTAGGTTTGTTAGTGACCATGGTGAAATATTTCCTGACCTAGTTAGAGAATTTTATCACAATTTCAAACTGACCCCTGATGAGTTTGGTGATATTACTTTAACTTCTCATGTATTGTCAACAAGTATCTCTTTAACTGTTGAAGAATTTGGTGATTTGTTGAGTATTCCTCATGAAGGTCTGGTTTTGGTTAGTGGTGTTATTCCACATGATTGGCTACCCTACAATAAGGCAGAGATTTTTATAGACATGTGTAGGCCACACCAACAAAACACCGCCGCCAACAACTCCTCTCATCATCCAACTGTTGGCTCAAATCTTTCGTAAGTGATGAATGCTACATCTCATTATTGCCTATATCTTATTTCCAAAGAATTCTAACCACTCACGCATCAATGAGTTTGAACTAATGGTCCCGAATGCTTTGAGACGCTTGCTTTGTTAATTGGGCATCGTTATGTATCATATGCAACCGATGCAATCACTAGATGGTGGTTTACCCTATGCTCGAGCCATCTCTCATATTCGAACATGGGGTTAACCTTCAAAGGAAGTGACTAGGATTCAAGGAGATAAAGAGGCTATCTCGACGAATCTCTTAAAAACACCGCATCATTCTTGATGCAAGAGGTCACTTTCATTACAAGGAGGATTTTGAACCAATGTCCAATATGTCGCTCAACCTCCCGAAGGCGGATACACCTTAGATATGTTGTTTAACCAAATGACCCTCTTCCAAAGACATGTGGATGACCGCTTTGATGTGCTCCAACAAGAAAATGCTTCCACACGTCGACAACTTCGCAATGTCCAACGAACCCAAAAACTCATTCTTGAGCACCTTGATAGGACCGAAGTTCAAGAGGAAGAAGTATCCGGTAGTGGTAGTGGTAGTGAGCATGAAAGTGAAGATAACGGTGATGAGATGAATGAAGATGAAGACTAGACTTATTTTTAAAATTTCTATGTCATTTCTTTCATTTTCGTATTTTACTTTGTTATGTTTAGACAATGTTCCATCTTATGTTTCGTGATGTTTAGGTTTCTAATGTTTTGTTGTTCTATGTTGTATCGTACACTTTGTTTTG
Source organism: Vicia sativa (assembly GCA_021764765.1). Classification (NCBI taxonomy): domain Eukaryota; kingdom Viridiplantae; phylum Streptophyta; class Magnoliopsida; order Fabales; family Fabaceae; genus Vicia; species Vicia sativa. Next base: position 258,428,279 of record CM038793.1, read on the forward strand.
TTCTTTACCATGTGATTATGTTTACATGTGTTTTTGTGTTTTAAAATCTATTTCACTCTTTTTCCCCATCCTTTTTGATGTTAACAAAGGGGGAGAAGAATTTGCATATATGTTGTTTTGTTTCAAAGAAAATGCAGGCCAATAACTATCATAAAACTCACTCCAAAATTCAAAGAATCATGGACTTAGGGGGAGCATACAATTTAGGGGGAGCCTTGCATTTGCTTAACTTTCTTGCTACACAAAACAACATAAACGGTTCAAGAACTATTTTTCAAAGACTTGATTGTCATCATCAAAAAGGGGGAGAATGTAATTGCAAGCTTCTCAATTCATATCTAAAGCATTGGTTTTGATGAAGACAACATGGATATCAACATTCAAAAGGATGTGCAAAAGTATATAATCATATAAAACATCTCTACAAGTCTTGAAGATTAGAAGAAGAATTTTTAAAGAAACAACAATGGCATAAGGTATAAATGATTCTAAAACTTGAATATAGATGTTCACAAATGCATTCATAATCATATACATATACCATATGTTTAACAAAAGAAAAAATTATGTTTGAAATATTTTTCAAAAAGAATTTCTCAAAACAAACTTTCAGGAACCGGTTCCTACCATACAGGGAACCGGGTTCCAGACTTTTGCAAAACACATCTCCCTGGTTTTTGTACCAGGAACCGGGTTGTACCCATAGGGGAACCGGTTCCTGCGTGTAAAATTTAAAATTCTGGTTGTAACGTTCACCAGGAACCGGGTTCTGCCTGTGTCGGAACCGGTTCTCAGCAAACCAGTGCAGATTTTCTTTTGATTTTTGGATATATTTCAAATGGTATTCATTCATGGTTGCATTGCATCTTTTCACATCAATAGGCATGAATGAAAAGGGATGTGTGATAATATAAATAGTGCAGAATTTTTAAATTCAAAATTACCTTCTTCAATTAACAATTTTCATTATTCATTTTCACATTCTCTTCCAAACTTTTAAGTGTTCTTACAAAGTCATATTTTTGTGAAACTTGCCATACACATTTTCAATCATTTCAAGTTTCATACATGCATTGTGAACATATATAATCATTGTTTTAGAATTGTTTATTTCTTGAAGAAGAAGATCAATCAAAGATTGATAGTGCTATCCATCTATTTCAAATTAATCATTGTATTACAAAAGAAAGATATTCCCTTACTATCCAGGATTGTTGGAAGTAAGTGTTGTGATTTGAAGAGGATTGTTCTTCATTCACATTAGTGTTTGATTTTTGACCTTAAAGGTCTTAAGAACCTTTGGTCACCCTATAGGTTTAGATAGTAAGCATAGGCTGTACAATTATTCTAAACTATAGTGAAATCTCTTTCGTGTTGGAAAGGGGACTGGAGTACTCTCGGATTGTGAGGGGAACCAGGATATATCGCTGTGTTCTTTACTTTTCCGCATTTATCGCTTTCATCACCATAACCAAGGAAAGATAAGAACTAGTCAAAAACCTTCAAACACTTAACCACAAAAATTACTACAAGCTCTCTTATAAAACCGAATAAATTTTTATATATCTAATTCACCCCCCTCTTAGGCACTCTTAGACTTACAAGTAATATAAACAACATAAACAAATCATCACAAATTGGCTAAAGTCCATCTTCGCTTTTGGCATAAAGTCCATCTTCGCTTTTGGCATAAAGCTCATCATCACAACATCATCACAAACATCATCATATCATATATCATCGCAATTCAATATCATCCATCAATCAACAAAACCCAACGCCAAACAACTCAAACATAAACATAACCGACTCCATGAGACACGACTATGTTATGCATGTGGTACCCATCGCTTTGTCTGTAATTAGGGACACTTGGCATAAAGCCGATCTTCGCTCGGCATAAAAGCCATCATCGCTTGGCATGAAAGCCTCTTCGCTTGGAATAAAAGCCCTCTTCGCTTATGCAATGTATGTGACTCGACAATAAAACAACACAACACAAACACACCATCATCGCTCGTCAAAATTGGCATAAAACCCACATCACTAAAATTTATCCACATCAAGATAAATATATCACCGCATCATATTTGCATTATGCAAAACATCACTAATAATTCATCATTATCAAAATCATGCATTCATAAATCGAAAGCATTTATTAACAACGTCAATTTAATCATCACATTGCATATCAACAGTATTCATTAATAAATACACCGCCGCAAAACTTACGTTTATTAACGCCGCATCGTTATTAATTAATTCACTAAATTCCGAAAACGGGAAAAATAGTCAAACACCTAAAATCGTCGCGAAATCCATTCCTAATAACCGGTATTAATCATGATCGTCAACATCGAAAACGGATTGCCCATACGTGCCTTAAATCTACTAAAACACAATCCTATTCAATTTTACCGTAAATTGGTCTATTTCGGGTCGCTTCGTAAAAACTCACAATTTCGAAAAATTAACTTCACCACTACGTTCTACACGTCAAACTTAGCTAGCACGTCAATTTTTATTGAATTCGGAGCAACTTGCTCCGCCGCCGAATTTACCGAAATCGGAAAATCGGAACATAATCGGGTTCTAAATTTAATCGGCTATTTTATCCCTTAATTATATTTTATAGTTACCAAATATATGAAATTAACAAACAAAACTATTTTTCAAAGAATTATGCAAGCAATGACAACAAGTAACTTACGAAATTCATTGCATTACGCATACACCAATGGGACGGACGTCCCTTGCCTTAACAAGAATGGAGGCGTGGTCCTGAAGATTAAGGGGTGGCTCATTCAAATTCGTTTTCTTCCAAAACCCATGCACAGTGCTGTTTCATTTTCATTTCCATTTTCTTTCTGTTTTATAATTTTACAGGTAGTTTTTTTTTCATTTCCATTTTCTTTGCTATGTTTCTTTTCCATTCCAATTCTCATTTCTACAACTAGTATATTAAACACCCACAATTATACTTCCAATCCAACTTCTCTAATCTATTTCAACCATCAATCAACCAAAACTCAAGAATCAACCCTATTAATTTTTCCCCAAATCTAACATATATCATCAAACCCTAACTATAATGAAATGGAAGATCAAACCCCTTACCTAGCAAGCTTGGATGATCCATGAAGGTTCTACAAAGCTCAACTCCAAGCTTCCTCTCTTGCACTCTTGCTCTTCTTCTTCTTCCAAAACCTCTCTTTCTCTCAAGCTTCTATTTTTGGTAGTGTAGGAAAAATGGGAAGAAAATAATGGAAAAAAAGGTTTTATAAAGTTGTTTTCTTACTAGCCATCACAATTTCTATGTTTGGTTTTTGATATGCAAGGATGGAAGGAAAATGAGGAGAAAGGTTTTATAATGGTATTTCTACTAGTAAGCCAAGGGTGAAAACCCAAACCTCAACCATTGCTCCCCACACCCCCAACTTACTAATTATATCATCAATTCAATTAATTCAATCAATTAAAATAATTCCGGGGAATTAAAATATCGGATCCGAATAATATTTTTACCGGACCGAACGGAACATCGCTAGATAAATTAATAGATATATTAATTAATATAAATATTCTCATCGCAAAATAATTACCGATTGGTAATTCGAAAATATTAATATAATATAATATTAATTAAAACAAGGCGTTACAACCAAAGGGCAAGGACACAAAGGGAACAAATGGGACAACTTGCTATAACATCACCTTCTGCACCGCGACGGAGGAGTCATCTCCATGAGGCATCCTCCTCTCGTGCACATGAGGATGAGGTACCAGAGATGGAGGTACCGGTGGTCGAGTCGCCAGCGGAGGAGGCCCAGGATGTCCAGGACGCCGAGAATGCTAAGGTCCCCGACGACGATGTTGAGGAGCCTGTAGAGGCGGAGGATGCTGACTATCCAGGAGGGCCATATGACAGATCCCTCCTGATTTATTATGGGGACCATACTGCCCATTATGTCTGGAGTAGAGAGGTATTATTTATTTTCGTTCGTATTATTTATTTATTTTCATATTATTTCGCATTATTTATTTTCGTTCGTATCATACTATTTTCGTATACTGCCCGTTCATATTATTTATTTATTTTCATTTGATTCTTATGTTTTAGGAAAGAAAGGCCTTGAAACATGTGAACCACTCCCTCAAGATCTTTGAACTATATGCTCCAAAGACTCAGTGGTTCCAGACTGCTATCCTCGCATCCAGTCTTGCCGGATTATACATTTATGGTTACAGTACCATTAGCACCAGCATGCAGGGTGCTTTTGCTGAGAGATGGCATAGGAAGACGTCATCTTTCCACTTTCATGTTGGGGAGTTGACGATCACCCTTGACGATGTTTCCTGCTTGCTCCGACTACCTATCAGAGGTAGGTTACTTAACCATTCTAAGATAACCAGAGTTGAGGCGGTTGATTTGATGGTTGAGCATCTGGGAGCTGATTCACACAGAGCTGTTGAGGGTTGCGACTCCACAAACGGGGTGCACATGAAATTCTCCTATCTAAAGGAGTTATATGAGGAGCACCTCCGTCTAGAAGCTCTTGCAAAAAGAAATGCATAGGCAGTTGGGAAGCCTGTTGTGGAGGATGTTTTTGTTCAGTTTCACTGGGGCTGTGTCATCTGGTGTTTTCTGATGTACTTGGTAGGCACGTCCGTCTTTGTGGACACGAGTGGCCGCTACACCGACGTGACCTACCTGAGATGTTTTAAGGACCTTTCTACAGTTCAGGACTGGAACTGGGGTGTCGATGTTCTTACTTACCTCTACCAAAAGCTGAATGAAGCTTCCAGGTGGAGGCTAGGGCATTTACCGGCTCGTGCACACTCCTCACGATACATTTTTATTTTAACGATAAATTTTAATTAGTTTTAATTTATTTGTACTTACACATTATGTTTTTGTTGATGCAGAGCAGGATTTTATTGTACTTTCACTGCATCCATGATTACTCTGTGGATCTTGACTACGGGGACTTCATGCCCAAGGCTGCCAGATTTATTCTTAATAGGGGCAACGATAATATGGTTCCTTACCGGGTGTTCCTTGATCGCACCAACCACGACGACATCAAATGGACCCCGTTTGAGGACTACATGGAGGTTGTCCCCTTCGATACCATTTCGTTATACACCGGATGGATAGCCTGTGTGGCTAACATGATGGTCCAGTATCTGCCCGAGTGGTGTATGCACTAGTTTGGTTATGTGCAGACCATACCCCGATCTCCTTTCCAGGCTGCTCCCGACACCATGACATAGAGGGCTCTAGATGATGTCTTCCAGGATTGGGAGAATCATCTTGTGTCAGATAAGTTTCGGTTTTGTGGCCATCCCGTGTGTGGCACTCTATGGAGGGGAACACGACATGGTTCTTTAGAGTGTCGCACCCTAATGTGGAGCTCTTGGAAAACGAGTAGGTCGAGGATGATCATGCCATTAATCTACTGCATATCTGTTAGAGTATCCGGCAGATTGGACATGAGACATTGGATGACAGGATTATCGATGGGGGTGGACCCGATGCGGTGTCGTGGTGGAGATGATGGTCGTTGAGGCAGAGCGTGCAATGCGTTACCATAGACAGAGGAGGGCGTGGGGGTCAGGATTAGGCAATACCCAGTAGCCTTTATGTTTTTTAGTTGATTTTGTATGATCGCATTTTTCTGGACAATTTATGTAATATGATATTTCTGATATTTTTTCTCTTTAATATTTATAACATATTATTGTTTACATGGTTTGCATATATAGATATTGCGTATATTAATATTTTCTGACAATTTTTCTCTTTAATTGAATTTCTGAAAACGGAAACATAATCCAAGTAAATGTGGAAAAACATAGTAGTTTTAAACATGTTTTTACACATTCATGAAAGATTTTGTAAGTTAACTTAAGAATGCACCTTATTTGGGGAATTCGTAAATAAACTTACGAAATATTTCCTGAATGTGTAAAAACCATGTTTAAAATAATAAAACGTACGAAATAAGGTGAATTTCGTAAGTTAGCTTGCGAATTCACCAAAAATATCAATTCGCAAATTAACTAACGAATTCACTTTATTGGATGAATACGCAAGTTAACTTGCAAATAGTAGTTTTGATTTTTCAGAAGTGTAGGAGAAAACCACCGTATGGGTAAAGAAATTTCCAAAAGTATATTACATCATTCCTAAAAATATGGATAATATAGAACTTTTGACCCTTAACCTTCCGATGGCGTGTGACTTCACAACTCTTAAAGTTCTTTTCCACCCACGTGATAAGAACTTTGGGTCAATTTTCTTTGAGGAGGAATGCTATAGTTACACTAGAAGTTACACCAATTTTCTACACCGTAGTTATTATGTGAGAGTGGGATACCATCTGTACATGCACGTGTTTTGAGGTGGCAATAAAATATTAATAAAACTAAAAAACCGTATAAAATACAGTGTAGTGTCAATTTTTTGTGTAAACTTAGATTTTCTTTATATATTTTCGTCTGAGCACACACTTAAACACACAACTAGTTACAAAAATAAATTCAATGTATTAAAATGATAATTTTGCACGTGCTATAAGAAAAACCATAGTGTTTTAAGTTCAATCTCTTCCAAGTGGCTTACCTCTTATCAAACAAGAAGTAATACTTAAAGAACTATTTCCCCTTGGTTTTTTTAAACCAAACTCAAATTTCTTTCTTCTGAAACTCTTTAAATCTTTTGATACGAGAGACAATTATAAAATCTCTTTCTTAGTGAGATTTATTTCAAAAAAATAATTCTTCAAACATAAAATTATTTATCCTTAAAAAATATTAGAACAATTTTTTATAATTTGACAATTCCTTCCCCATCTTTGTTGATGAACTAATTTAGATTTATTTTCAAATTTCTTAGGTTAATCTAATTAAGAAAACCTTCCTCTAATTGACAAATTTGCAAATCAAGGAAGCGCTGAAGTTCTCTCATCACAAACATTATACATCATATCAAAATACTAATTTTATTTTAAAAAAAGTTGTATCAACCTTCTTTAATAGATTTTGTTTTCGGAAGCAACTTGCTCAAACCATCATGCTAAGTCCTATGGGCTTAGACGGTAGAGAGTCTCTTTTAGCTTGAAAAGATTATTAGATAAAAAGAAGTTTTTAGAAATTTAGGAGGTTGATCAAGATACACTTTCTTTTAGATGTAATCGTTTAAGAACATGCTATTTATTAACAGGGCTGTCTTTGAGGGCGTACAAGGCGACCTACCGCACAGAATCTCAAAATTTTCAAGGTTAATTTATGGTTAAATGAGACCTCATAAAATATTATTTAGCTTAAATGGTGATTATATAAGACCTTTATTTGTTTTGTTCTTGCTACATTATGACTAACTTACACAAGACCTCTAAAAACTTGTGACGACCCTGTATTTATATTCATTTGGAAGAGTTTTAAAATTCAAAATGCATGCGAAATCTAGAAGCATCTTTATGGCCTTTAATCCAGCTATATGGTATAGTTCTCATATATGCCTCTATTGATTGTACCCTTACACAATGAATCTTTCTTTATTTCTTAAAATATTTTCATTTTAGTCAAGCTTGTTACGAAAGACCCATGTAGTTATTCTAATTACTACATTAGATGAAGGTTTGGGAACAAGTCCTGAACATTATTTTTCTTATTGATTTAACTCATCTTGTATTTCAAGAGACAACATTTGTCAATGAGAGATTCGTCAACTTCCTTTAGCACAATTTGGGAAACAAAATACATAAGTTTACATACATAACTAAGGGAGTGTAGAGTTGTGACTCCCTCAGAGATATCCCAATCAACATTTTAAACTTAAATATATTTTATGGTCTTTCATTTCTTAAGAAGATTCTAGTGATCATCGCTTGATTCTTCATCTAAATTATCCTTTATTTTTCCTTGGTCTTTTTCACGGTCTTTCACTTAAAATTCATCTTTTGTTTTTGATAACCAGACCATTCATTTAAAAGCAAGGGGCCAAAGAAGCCAGACCAGGTTCTAGAACCTACAGTCTTGCCCAATCTCACCATATGGTGGGCTGCACTATTACAATCCCTATTCAAATACAAAATAGTTGCAGAAACAAAAGAATTTAACAATGTTTTACAATCACTAATAATAGGATCCAGAGCCACAACAAAATCGTTCCCATTTATACAGTCCACCAGGACCATGGCATCAGATTTGATAATTATGTTGTCCAATCTGAGATCCTGCGCCAAATTTAGAGCCCATCTTCGACCCAGGAGTTCAGCAACACTTTCCTCAGCAACGCTAGAGAGATTTTTGCAGCCAACGAGGAAAACATCACCATTTGGATAATACACAACAATTCCTAGGCTCACCACCCCATTGTCAAATCGGCCAGCGTCCGTATGGATACTCCAATAACTAACCTTCTGCATACCTGCTTGAATTGGTAGAGCTTGAGAACCTGTTGGTTTCTTGACAGTGCTAGATTCCAAAATGGATGCCCAGCAGTCGGAAACCACCACCTGAGGATTAGGGGTCTCATGTTTGTGGATAAGCAAGTTTCTAGCATTCCAGATTTTCCACCAAACTGTAGCCACCACTTGACACATCCAAATATCTTTTTTCCTTAGTAATTCACCCAACCAGTCATTCACACAATCAATAGTAGGCACACAGACTCCAAGAGGAGAGGAGAAAAACACCCTCTTTGTGAAGTCGCATTGCAGAAAAAGATGGGGAGCGAATTCCGATTGAGAGTGAGAAAAAGGACATGAAACATCAAGACTAATACCTTTTTTCCTCAAATTGTAGCGTGTGGGAATAATGTTTTTTGACATACGCCATAGAAAATTCTTGTTCCTCTCGTTGATAGGCAGCTTCCATAAACCTTTTCATAACTTGTCCTCAACTCCAACTAATGGCCCAGGTGACTTATTAGAATGCAGGCTGTTTAGAAGGTGATACACGGTTTTAACTAAATATTCTCCATCCTTCTTATAATGCCAAAGAAGCTTGTCTGGTGTCAGCGACATAGGAAGCATGATGCTACTTATATGGGATGTCTCCCCTGTTGCAAAGCTTTCATTAATCAAATCCATATTCCATTTTCCAGAGTCCCAGTTGATGAGGGAGCTGACTTTCACATCACTTGTCGTCGATGTCGTTTGAATGAGAGGTTTAAAACCTGGCAGCGATGGCACCCATTTATCCTTCCAAATTCTAACCTTTTCCCCGTCCCCAATTCTCCATCTCGAACCTTTCAAGACCACTTCCTTAGCACTAAGGATGCTTCGCCAAGCATAGCTAGGTTTAAAGCCCATGGTTGCCTCTGAAATATGGTCGCGAGGATAGTACCTTCCTTTAAAGAATCTCTCAAACAAAGAACTGTCACCTTGAAGAAGTCTCCAAAATTGTTTTCCTAGCAAGCTTAGGTTAAAATTGCTTATTCCCCTAAAGCCCAATCCCCCAACGAATTTTGACTGAGCCATTTTCTCCCACGACAGCCAGTGAATCTTTCTTTCCCCTTATTTGGACCCCCACCAGAATCTCACAAGTATGGAATCAATCTCCTTACAATAACTGTCAGGGATTTTGTAGCAACTAAGGATGTAGGTAGGGGTATCTTGAGCAACTGCCTTAATGAGCACTTCTTTTCCAGCTCGAGATAGAAAGCTCTCATTCCCGCCTTTCACTTTCTTCCAAATCCTATCAATCACGAGCGAGAAAACTTCTTCTTTTTTTTATCTGCCAAATACAACCGGTAGCCCCAAATACTTGGTATGAATAGAAACAGCTTTGAAACCCAAGATAACACACAGGGATTCCTTGTCAGCCTGGTTGGTATCACCGCTGAATGAAATTTCTGATTTGTCAAAGTTGACTACCTGCCCTGACGCCTTCTGATACTGCTTTAGAATTTGGAGAATCTGGACCACCTCTTCCTTATTTTCACGAGTAAACAGCAAGCTGTCATCCGCAAAAAATAAATGAGAAATAATTGGGGCCTTCCGTGCTACTTGGAGAGAGAAGATTAGAGAAATTCAATAGAAGAAAAAAGAACAAATGTGGAAGAGAAGAAAATGCATGGATCCAACTTCAATAATCCAGGGGGTTCAAAATTTCTATTATCTCAAAAACATATGTGTAAAATAGAAAATTGACGGGGTGCAGTTGCATCCCCTGGAATACATGTAGCTCTGCCCCTGATTACCAACATGTTCAACACGATATTAGATTTCCCTTAGGTAATGTAACAATTACAAGTTTTATGTAATAATTGGAGGAAAAGAAATGTGGTCAAGAGCACACTTGATCATCAGAACCAAAATCTTTATTCATGTATTCTCAAACACTTTGCATGGCTTCACTTGCATTGGTGAACACATGTATATGTAATTAATTGATGATGTTCATTGATTTCTTTCCATAAATCTTTTAACTTAATAAAATAATTTGTAACTGACCTTAATAATTGCTTCAAATTATTGATGGAATAACAAAGTGAACATATATAAATCCTATTAGCTTTGGATAACCTTTCCTTCAAATCAGTCCTAACATGAATAAAATTTGCATGGATGATAATAGTAAATGCAATTTCATCAGAAACAAATTTTAACAACCAATAAGGGGTAATTGGTTGTGTCTTTTACATTGTAACCAATTAAGATAAAAAAGATGAGTTATATCAAACGAGGCACCAGTTAAACACAATTTGTTCTTTACATTCAATGCTATATGCATTTATTTGCTCCATGCAAGATAATTTTGAAGAGAAATTGAGACTATAATACATAACAGAAAACAAACAAAAAAATATCTTAAGTCGATCCTTGCGAATGAGCATGATCAGTGATTGAAAAGATAGATCTTATGGAGATTAACCGTTGATGTAGAGTCAGGAACGATCACGAATGATGAACGAACAACAATATCTCTACTTAGTAAACACAAAATGGGTGCCTTCAATCTCAGTGTTAGTTGTTATGATGAAGACTTTGAGAGAGATAAGTGCGTCTAAGATTCATAAATCAAATTTGGCCAAGCTTCAAATAATTTAGCACAAGGGTTTTATTGATAAAACTACTTGTGTGGGTTGCAAACTAAACAAGCCCAATAAACACAATGAACATGTACTGTATTTCACTTAAGTGCATCGTATCTTATGGTATTCCATATTTAAATTAAGTACATTGTACTTGATAGTGTTCCTTATTTAATTTAAGTGCACCATATCTTATAGTATTCCATATTATCGTACTTTATGGCGTACCACATTTCTCTAATTAACGCTAGTGCATTGCAAGACCGCACCATCAGAAAAGCTTCACTTATTTTTTTCCCATCAACCAAATCTTATGTGTGTGATCCTATAGGTTCTCATGATGTTGACAATTATATCAGTTCAATATACTAAACAGTGAGTGGTATCTAAAAACATATCATTGCTAATTAAGTCACGAAAAATATCATGTGATAATTGACAAAATTATTTTGTGACAATGTTTATGTGTATAATTACCCTTTTCTCATGTTTATATTGAACACAATGCATATATTGTGTCACCCTTGTCTAGTTCAATATTGGACTCTTAGACATTTATCATGTTATGCAAGATAGAAAATTTTCTTATAGGCCACTTATGTCCCTCGGCATGATTTTTGGAGTACCCATCAACCATCTTTGTGGTGATCTTATTACGGACAATGTTTGATCTGCAATAAAGTGCTTGAATCAACATCTAGGATCCATAATAGTTTTAGGTCGAATGTTGGCAGGTATACATCACTATCATCTTGAGAATACCTTATGGCACTTGTCTAACATTCTATGTAGTATTCTCATGGTGGATCAATTTAGTATAAACATTACTCCTAATATTTATACCTATAATTCATGATCAGTGTGATCTACGAGATGTGATCATCAGTCTATCATATAATAGTCTCAATAATTTAATGTTATCCCACTTCAAAATAAAACTATATATATAGATAATTTGATACGAGTACTAAGTTCAAATAAAACTATTGGCTCCTAAGATTTACGCTAACAAATTCGATTTAATTAACTTTGGATTGATTGAGATTGAATTTGGACCTTCACTTGATTGAACATAATAGATTGAATCGATGTCAATTTGATGAATAACGGGAGCAGGAGCAGCACGCTGACGCATAGCAAAAAAGGATCTATGATGATCACGAGAAAAGAAGATATTAAGAACAATGTGTTTTTGATGAATGAATCAAGAAAGATCAGAAAACATTGTTGTTGAATTAATTCGCAAATGATGAAGTAGAAACAGAAAAACTCAGCAGAAAATTGAGAAGAATGAAGTGAAAAACTCTATTCACCATTTCATGGTGATTGGTTCCATAATATAAAACTTAGAAAAACAGTTAGGAAATGGAAACTTCATTAGCAATCAAAGAGTATAGAGATACTTATATCACAAGTTAGTGAGTACACTTAGAACTATAGTCTAGCACCTATCATATCACAACTTACAACTAATTCTCAACTGTCATAACAAACTAAAAACACTTAGTTTCATAGTTAGAACAAGTTAGTTATGCTTCCAATGTTATTCCTTGGTTCACAAGTTCTCTCTCTATGGTTACTTGCATATGAAGTAATTATTCTATTTTGTAACACATCTCTTTGTAAGGAAAACTCAAATATTAATTGGTAAAGAGAAACAATTCTCTGAATTAATAGCATTGGTCATTCTAAAATAGTATTTTTCCTTCCTAAATTATAAGTCAATTTGCAAAAACTAATCGGATAATATAACAATCGTTGGAAAATATCTTATTTCCCTTTTCATTATTTCTATTTATTGTCTTTTATTTTTCATTATTCTCTATTAAAGAGAGAATTAATTATCATTATTGTATTACTACTATATATACCAGCCTTAGAGCTGAGGAATAAAATAGAACAATTGTTTACCATTCCGTTCAATATGGTATCAAGAGCTCTGTGTTAGGGTTTACTGTAAAGCTTCCACAACTAGTGGGGTTAGGGTTTTCTGTTCGACCCATTTTCTTACCAGACCCGATTCACATACCTGCTTAACTCCCTATGGCGAATCGCAACACCAGTTGGCCTACTCTAGGGTTCGCCTACACCGGATCCAATAATGACGGCGGTGGCCGCGGTGATGGTGGTGGCCTCGATGACAGCGGTGGCAGCCGTAACGGTGGTGGTCGTGCATTTCAAGCTAGTAATTCTGATCAAGGGCGGAAAATCTCTTCACCTGAGCTTCCACTCACTACGGAACAACTAGACAAACTGTACAAACTCCTCGAGTCTCCAACTCCTTCTTGCTCTATAGCAACAAAAGGTAATTCTGCATTTATTAGTGTCAGTCCCAGTAATACTTGGATAGTAGATTCAGGTGCTTCTGATCATATGACAGGTGAATCTACTTTGTTCTCTTCATATAGTCCATGTGCAGGTAATCAAAAAATAAAAATCGCAGATGGCTCTTTTTCAGCCATTGAAGGTAAAGGGTCAGTTGTGTTGTCTCCAATGTTGACTCTTAAAAATGTCCTTCATGTTCCAAATTTATCATGTAATCTAATGTCCGTCAGTAAATTAGCCCAAGATATAAATTGTCAAACTAATTTTTTTCCAATCTCACCGTGTCTTTCGATTTGAACTCGGGAAGATGATTGGCGCTAAGGAGAGTGGAGGACTCTACTACTTTGACATTGGATTTGCATCACAACTACCTTCAAAACAATAAGTTCTGCTTTGAGTCTTTTTCTTTTGAATAATAAAGATGACAACATTATGGTATGGCATTTAAGATTAGGTCATCCTAGTTTTCGTTACTTAAAACACTTGTTTCCTAAGTTATTTCACAATAAGAACTTTTCTTCGTTTAAATGTGAAGCATGTGAGTTTGCAAAACATCATCGTTCCCAATTTTCAATACAACCTTATAAACCATCAAAACCTTTTTCTATTGTTCACAGTGATGTTTGGGGCCCTAACCGTACAAGTACACTCTCTCAAAAAAAATGGTTTATCACATTTATAGATGACCATACAAGAGTATGTTGGGTGTACTTGTTAAAGGGGAAATCAAATGTTTGTCAGGCTGTAAAGAATTTTTTATAATGGTGCAAAATCAATTTCAAACAAATATCCAAGTCTTTAGAAGTGATAATGGCAAAGAATATTTTAATACTATCCTGGATGATTTTTTTCTAAAAAAATGGGATTGTACATCAAAGTTCATGTCTTAATACTCCTCAACAAAATGGAGTTGCCGAAAGGAAAAATAGACATTTATTGGAGGTTGCTAGAGCTCTACTTTTTTCAAATAAAGTACCAAAATATTTGTGGGGTGAAGCTGTTTTAACAGTTGCATATTTAATTAATAGAATGCCCTCAAAAATTTTGAATTTTCAAACTCCAATTAATACTTTCAAAGAATGTTTTCCTAGTACTCGTGTTTTAACTGATCTGACATTAAGAATCTTTGGTTGCACAACATTTGTTCATGAACATAAAAATGTTGGAAAACTTGAACCGTTATAAAATGTGTTTTTGTTGGATACTCTCCAACCCAAAAAGGATATAAATATTTTGATCCAAAAAACAAGAAAATGTTTGTCACTATGGACGTTACATTCTTTGAAAATAAACCTTTTTTGATGACACTCATCAAGGGTGGGATATAAAAGAAGACTTGTTTCAAATTGAGGACATGATTTTTTTAAATAATTTGTCTTTACCTGCATCACAAAGTTCTGTGACTTATACTTCTGCACCAACAAAAATTGGCCATGATTCTTTAACTGATCCTACTCCTGTTATGAGTAAGGAACTTTGTGAATCTGAGCCCACATTTTCTCATGGAAAAAAACAATGAAATTCCTGAAAATAATAATAGTGATGATCTAATTGAAATGCCACAAAATAATGAGTCACTTCAGGAAAATAGATTTGAATTAGGAAAAGGAATTTGGAAAGGGAAGGTTTTTGTGAAAAAGCACCACAAAGAAAGGGATGAGTCCACATCTCAACACTATCAGGAATCTGAACCGGGGAATGATCAACCTCCTAAGAATAGGAAAGGTAAGTCCATCTCTGTTTCTGAAAGTCGTATTTTGTATCCTGATATTGATGATCTTGTTGCCATTAGAAAACCTGTTAGATCTTGTACTAAACACCCCATATCCAATTTTATATCATATTCAAATTTGTCTTCATCTTTATCTGCCTTCACCTCAAAAGTGTCTAGTGTAGAAATTCCAAAAAATATACAGATTGCTCTAGAAATTCCAAAGTGGAGGGAAGTTGTACTTGAGGAGATGAAAGCTCTAGAAAAGAACAAAACTTGGAGTGTTACGACACTACCGGATGGCAAGAAGACAGTTGGATGCAAATGGGTGTTTACTGTGAAATATAATTTAGATGGGTCAATTGAAAGGTACAAGGCTTGCTTGGTGGCTAAAGGCTTTACTCAGACCTATGGTATAGACTACTCTGAGACATTTACTCCTATTGCAAAACTGAACACTGTAAGAATTCTTTTATCTCTTGCCGCTAACATGGATTGGCCCTTACATCAGTTAGATGTTAAGAATGCATTTCTTAATGGAGATCTAGAAGAAGAAGTATACATGGACACTCCTCCTGGGTTTGAAAACAAATTTGGATCAAATGTATGCAAACTAAATAAGTCTTTGTATGGACTAAAACAGTCCCCTAGAGCTTGGTTTGAAAAATTCACTCAGTCCATGAAGAAACAAGGGTACATTCAAGGACAGGCTGATCACACCTTGTTCACAAAGTTCTCTCAAGATGGAAAATTTGTTGTCCTGATTGTATATGTTGATGATATTGTCCTTACTGGAGACGATACAGTTGAAATGGTTAGAGTAAAAGAGAAACTAGCAGGAGACTTTGAGATCAAGGACTTAGGATCCATGAGATATTTTCTTGGTATGGAGGTTGCTCGGTCAAAGAATGGTATTGTGGTTTCACAGCAGAAATACATTCTAGACTTATTGAAAGAAACGGGAATGAGTGGATGTCGTCCTGCAGATACCCCTATGGATCTTAATGCTAAACTTTGGGGAGAACGAAATGTTCCGGTTGATACTGGAAGATATCAGAGATTGGTTGGAAAACTGATTTATTTGGCACACACCCGACCTGATATTGTTTTCTCAGTTAGTGTAGTAAGTCAGTTTATGCATTCTCCTTACGAGGAACATCTTGAGGCGGTCTACAGGATACTGAGATATTTGAAGGGAAATCCTGGTAAAGGCTTACATTTTAAGAAAACTATTCAAAGAAATGTGTCTATCTTCACCGATGCTGATTGGGCATTTTCAGTCACAGATAGAAGATCGACCTCTGGATATTGTACCTATGTTTGGGGTAATCTTGTGACATGGAGGAGTAAGAAACAAGGAGTTGTAGCAAGAAGTAGTGCGGAAGCCGACTTTAGAGCTATGTCTCAAGGTATTTGTGAAGGATTATGGATCCTTAGAGTATTAGAAGAATTTAAGATGAAAATTGAGCTTCCATTAAAATTATACTCTGATAGTAAAGTTGCCATTAACATAGCTCATAACCCAGTTCAACATGACAGAACCAAACATATTGGGATTGATCGACACTTCATAAAAGAGAAGTTAGATTCTGGAATCATATGTCTTCCTTTTGTGACTTCAAATCAGCAAACTGCGGATATCCTAACCAAAAGTTTGGCAAGACCAACCTTTGAACATTTGATAGACAAATTGGGCATGATAGATATCTATGCACCAACTTGAGGGGGAGTGTTGGAAAATATCTTATTTCCCTTTTCATTATTTCTATTTATTGTCTTTTATTTTTCTTTATTCTCTATTAAAAAGAGAATTAATTATCATTATTGTATTACTATTATATATACCAGCCTTAGAGCTGAGGAATAAAATAGAACAGTTGTTTACCATTCCGTTCAATAACAATTTTTCCCATTCATCCAACATTTTCCTACAACAAATAGTACATATAGCATTTATTTATATTGTAAAGGGTATCTCGACAACTAGATACAATTCGAAAAACTCTTCACCTACAAAAAAAATTACTCAAACATTCATATAAAAACAAAACATATTGTGTTTCAATGATTTTTTCATACATGAGAAGTTTTGGATGCTTTGAAACGAGCCGTGAACCCGAATGTTGCATGTTGTATTGATTGCTGTCATACAATATCAACATATTTTGAATCAGTTGCATGTCCGTCACTGCACATCCACTTTATCATTTGATGATACAAAGGAAAGAACCGCATTTGGATTGAAGCGTATACAAGATATGGAAGGAGTGAAGCAACAAAAACAAGGAGAGTGATAAGCCAATAAGATGGTGCAGGTGCACAAGCTTCAATTAGGACTTTATAAGCAGTGGTTGATAAAGAAGGATTAATAGTTCCATATGTTAAGAGGAAAATATACCAAAAAAGAATGCCACCCCAAATGAATAAATGTTGTATGTAAGTGAAGTAAGTTATGGATAATGCCATTTGAAAATTTACCACAAAGACAACACAAGTGTACATGGTTGCACCAAGAACTTCAAGTCCAACTACTTCACCTCCTTTTCGGAATGCTTGATTCTCCATTGCATTAATGCAGAAGAAAAATATTATGGTTGCACACATTACTCCATTGAATGTCCAGCCTAGAATCCTTTTCCAGCTAAAGAGAACATTTTGTACACCTTCTTGATATAATAATGGGAACTGAAAAATGAATGCAGAGTGAGAGATGCCATGGGATTAAGATAATCAAAATTGTGATTGAAAGGGATACCTTAAGGCATAATCTAGCAGAGACATCTTGGTCAAATACTCCCAAGGCAATTACAGGAAGTGAAGTGAAGAATACATTATATAGTGACAGGAACCAATCATTGTATGCAACTTGCCCAGAGAATGAGGCATAGATCTCATACAAGAATAGAGTAAAGCCAAAGGCAACATTCTTGTAAAAGAAGTAACAAATCTGCGGAATAAAAAAGAGTTTAACGGAATGTGCACTGAGAGTAACATAGAAGAAGAATCACGCTTCAATTGTTACACAAAAGTATTTGTCGTATGGAGAACCTTTGTTTTCTAATGTAATATTTTTAAACACTAAGATTGTTTCGTTACCATTAATGAGATTCTTCTGTAACACCAATGTCCATGCACGAGAAGTAAACGCTCTAGATACCGGAATTGAGCAATTGCAATATCACTAGACATAACTGCCTGCATTCCTTCAACACCACTTATACCAATCCCAATATCTGCTTCTTGGAGCATTCCAACATCATTTGCACCATCACCGATTGCAAGAGTAGTACAACCTGTTTTAATCTTTACTAATCTAGTAACCTGCATCATTGTAATAGAAAGAAACATGTTCAAATCACCATAATATGAAGAAACAAAAGGAACAAACACATATAAAGTCACAAGGAAAGTATACAAGTGCTTTTTGTTTCGGAGAAGAACGACAGCATATAACAGATGCACAACCAACTGCAAGTGCGAGAAACAAGTCATTTACATCATCTTCTAGTGCATATGTCAGAGACTTCCCATCAATTATCAGAGCTAATGCCTCAGAGTTTTCAATTGATGCACCGAGTAATTCCTTTCCTTCCATTAATTGACAAAGAACACTTTTCTTAATTGCCTGCAGAATCAATTAACTTCCATCAATCACTCATCCAATAGGCCAAAGCTCCATGGGATATGATATAATATAGTCAAGTGTTCCATTCAAACATGTATAAAATTGTTTTAGGATTTACCACATCAGCATCAGACTTGTTTTCCATTTTCTCAAGTGATTTGGTTTCTCGAGTGTCTGAACTAATGATAATTTGCTTCATTCCTTGCCGGAGTAAACTACAAGCAAACCTGTGGTCACGCAGAAATTATCAAATCAATGACTTCATATTATTATCACAAAGAATATCAAAAACTATTGATAAGTTTGAACTCACCCAACATTGATTGCTGTCTCCATTTTATCACCAGTCAAAATCCATAACTTTATTCCTGCCTGTGCTAGCTTGTCAATACATTCAGGAACCTATATGTCAACAAGAGATTGAAAAGTGCTAAACAGACTTGGATCAAAAACATTAAAAGCAGTACTAGTTTCTCTGTAGAGGCAGAAAGAAAATCACTACTAGTTTCTCTGTAGAGACAGAAAGAAAATCACTAGTTGTAACGTAAGATACCCCGTTTTGAAGTTTGTCTTCAACTGCAGTCGCACCCAGAAGAATTAAATCCTTTTCAATCTTTTCTAATACTTCCTCCACAATCTGCTCCCGTTCTGCACTTACTAAGTTCTTGGCTTCCATCAATTCTTTATTAAAAAGAGTGTACTCTTCTTCATCAAGTTCGCGATAGGCCAATATCAAGGTCCTCAAACCAGCATCTGCATATTCGTTAATGTGCTGCTTAGTCTTTTTCTCAAACTCCCTTCCATTTTTCGCAAGTCGTTCAAACATGACACTGATTTTGATAAACACAAAGTAGAAACAGTTCAATATTATCAACAACCGAAGCCGGTAGGAAATTATAATCATGAAGTCTATTTAAGATTGCCATGGACAATAAATATTGAACAACCTGTCAGCGCCTTTGCTAAGAAGCAGTAGTTTCTCTTCCTCATCTCGTACGATAACAGACATTCGTTTTCTTGAACTACTAAACTCTAATATATTTAGAAGCTTGTAGGATCTGCAAAAGTTACGCATATTCACCTTTCAATGCTAAGAAAATGCCATAATATAGAAAATCCAAGATTCATATATATAAGATCACAAACCAGACCTTCGAATGATCCTGCCTGATATCGAATCAAACTCGCGCAGCGAAATAGTTGTTTGAGTCCTTTCATAAAACTCAAACCCAAGTTCTTTAGCTGAAATTACAAAAGCTGCCTCATCAGGTGACTCAGCTTCATATGAAACTTTGCCATTTTCTTCATCAACTTCAGGTATTGCAGTATGGCATACCGCCAACAACCGCAAGAAGTTTTGGATTACATTGGCGTGAGTTTCCTCGACCCAATTTCCATTCATAATCCTTTCGTCCATGAAGTTAAAACCTTTAACAGATGGCTTTGCTTCAGAAATCTCAGTAATATTTCCATCTTCTGTCGACTCTTGACTTAATGGCAATCCTTTTCTCCTTGCTAGAGCTCTCTCAACTTCGGTAATACTTTCTTGTCCATATGTAATCCCAGCAATTGAACACTTGACAAATTCCATGGAGTTACAAGTCAGAGTTCCTGTTTTATCCGAAAGAATAGTATCAACTTGGCCAAGTTCTTCATTTAAATTCGAGGTACGAGCATGTGCAGGCTGCTTAGATTCCTCGTAATACATGTGTATATCGTGGTTAACAAATATGCTTTGAAGTACTTTCACAATTTCAATGGAGACATACAAAGAAATCGGAATCAAGTAACTATACAACATTAGTGCTGTCAAGAAATGCAGCATTGCTGCAACCGGCGCTTTCTTCGGATCATAGTAGATTGTAGTATCATCCGGTCTTAGGTACCATCTCTTCATTACTCCATTTTTAAGATCCTCACTTGTCGCAATGCCAAAGAAAACTGAACCGATAAAAGAAATAAAAAACAAAACTAAGAACAGAAAGTAGATTATCTTATCCATTCGCTTCTCAACTTTGCTTCTCTTCGAAGGAGGGTCCATGGAGTTCTGCATAACCTTCGTATCATGGCCGGTAAAGATTACCACACCATATATAAAATCAGTGTTCCTAAGCTTTGAGTCCCTAAGCAGTAACTGCTGAGGCGCAAGCGGGTATAGTTGATCTTCAAGCTTTATATTGCCTATGAATGAGTAAAGATATGCATTTGGATCCTCACATTTGATAATAGCTTTGAAATTTTGGAATGTAGAGTCTTCTTGAAACTTGGAGGTTTCTCCCAGTGCTTGTTTGAGTTTCAGATTTGTTTCTCCATCAAGATTCATAGTCTCAACATAGCAAATAGCATCTTCATAGCTTGATGATAGTAGGATAAGATCAGCAGGGAAAAATTCATCTTTTTCTACTTTCACTATGTCTCCAACCTTCAAATCACGCCATTTAGAGTAGTCGAAAACACCCTCTCCATTATGGACTTTAACCTTTCTGTTATTCATCTCAATGTCCTGATGTAATTAATCATAACTTCATAAGATAATATGCAAACTGAACAGCAAAATTGCAAACTCAAAACATTTTCCACCTATACAATATTCAATTTTCGCAAAGTTGAGGAGAGAAAACAACATAAACAATAATTGAAGAACATTGATTACCTGCTTAAATCTTCTCCAATCCTCAACAGCCTCTTTCCCAATTGTAGCAGCAACGACAACGACAAGAGGAACAACATTGCTAAGAGCTGAGTAAGGAGAGACTGGAAAAAAAGACATGATTGCACAAACAAGGAAGTAAAAATTGGCAACCCTTCTAAATTGCTCAAACAAGGATTTGGGAATGAAAGTGAAGGCTGTATATTTAGTAGTTCTGACATAATTGTCACCATAATTCACAATGTCACTGCCACTTTCTGGTTCTTTGCAGTAAACTACTGTTGAGAAACCAGGTCCACCTATAAGTGAATGTTCACCTTTGAATGAAGCTTTCCCAATTGAGAATGCATGGATTCTGCTTAACTGCTTCCTCTTTCTACTACTTCTACAACCACCAACCATCTTCTAACTGTTTACTCCAAAAGCACTTTTTCACTCTTAAAGCTACCAAATTTCTATATGATAATCTAGGCCATTAACATTGGCAAGTGAAAAGAGTGTTTTTAGGAAGTTTTGAAATTGTGATCACAAGACAGCAATCTTAGTGTTTGTAACCAAAATTTGTGGAACATTCTATGTGTACACATTTGTCTTTTTGTTGGGTTAGAATTTAGAAGGTGAATCTGATAGGTTTGGCAGTTTGACTAGTAGTTGTGAAGAAATGAAAAGACTTTAAAGGTGCACATGGTCATGGAAATTGAGATAGCAAACTTCAATCAATATCTTATATACTACCTCGGTCATATTATGAATTTTATATTTTTTACTATTTCACATAATGTACACTCCCCTTAATTCTAAATTGTATGGTTAATGTTAACTTGTTAATATGAGACCCTTAGGAACTTACTTGAGTCTGAGATTACTCTTCAAGACCATATGTTGGTAGAATCACATTTTATAGTCAACAAATTGGCACATTCAATATTATGAGATTATAAATAATTTATTTTGAATTGTAGGATTTGTATGTGATTATGCAATGTTAGAATGGCTAACCCTAGTTGAAGAAGAAATAAAATTATTCTAACCTAAATAATGATTTGAATAAGAATGATTAAGAGGTAAACATGCCTCATAACAAAGATCAAGTACCCTAAGTAGAATTTTCTTTAAATCTAGTATTTAGTCAGATTAACATTGATATTAATCAAATAGTTCACCAAGACGAAGAATAAACACATTTATGCCTCTTTATGGCCTATCTCTAGGGTTTCTATTATCTATACAAGGAGTTTAAGTAATGTTTGACATAGTGTTGTCTTTTATAATCACGATTCTAATTTGTCACGTGCAAATTGTGATTGCAGCAACTAATAAGTATAAGAGTATTGTACCCACAGGAAGTAAATGCTAATTAGATATGACTTTGTAAGGATTCTATTCTTTTAACTCAAGCATAAGTGAGAAATAATAATGTTGATGGTGATAAGTTAAGTGTTTCTTATAACAAGACTATAAATAGTGTAAACGAGAGTGGAGTATATTAATATCATTTATGCATTTATGTTTCTATGATGTGTGGAATCGTGGCAGGCAGGGTCAGAATGATCATACAGTGTATTTCTACAACATGCAGAACATGCATGCAGGACAAGAGGACAAATCTATAAGTCTCGCTTATAAATCCTCAACTACACTTTAATATTAATTTCACTTAGCTCAACTACAAAGATTTTAGCCCATAATGAGCCGAGTACAAACATCAAATGAAGCTCTTTCTATAAACATCTTAAGACAAATGGAAATGACAAAAGATATAAACCTAATAGAGGACTTGAAGGTCTCCTTGAGATGGATAATCTTCAGGAGGCAGATCCAGTCACGCCAGTGCTCATCAATTAGCACCAGAATGAATGAGGAAAGAAGACTCTCTCACACTTCACTATCCAAGCACATATAATTCTTTGTAAATAATTTCTTTTGAACAACAGAATTCTCTCTCTCTCTCTCTCTCTCTCTCTCTCTCTCTCTCTCTCTCAACTAGCTTCTCCTTTTAGGCAGGGGTTAGGGTTGGTGTCTTATGTAGGATAATGGGCTTGAGTTTGTTAATCACATCAAACCCACGTAAATTTCGAGCCAAAACATCATAACAAAAACTTAGCAAGTAAGGAAAATGTATGAGAGGGGACAAAAGTGGGAGACAATGAGGAGTGTGGCATAATCCACAGCAGACGCAGACGGTGCTGCTCTTCCCGAAGCAGGGTACATATGTATCTTCTTTTGTCTTCTAGCTCCTCCATTATCATCTTTGAATTTGAAAGGTTTTATTCTCCTTTTCAGTACTACCCAGCTTTCCCATCATTTGCTAATTCCTTTGTATGCCTTCCTCACAGCCAACAACTTCTCTTGTTGAAATTCCCTTGTCTAATAATTCTTTCTAAGTGCCAATTAGCGCAACATGCGAAAGCTCACCCCAGTCTTGCCTCTTCTTTATTTTGTTATCCTTTGATCACAAAATGACACAATTAAAAGCAAAAAGGGGAGCACATATTGTGCCTCACACTAAATATTAATTTAACTCTAAAATGCATGAAAATAAACTAAAAAGAAATTATAATACTAAAATAGAAAATACAAGGCATGCATTAACTCACAAAATGTGTGTTAACACATCCCCCAAACTTGAATCATTATTTGTTCTCATGT
This sequence comes from Vicia sativa, assembly GCA_021764765.1. NCBI lineage: Eukaryota > Viridiplantae > Streptophyta > Magnoliopsida > Fabales > Fabaceae > Vicia > Vicia sativa. The sequence goes on from CM038793.1 coordinate 258,452,286, forward strand.
GATGCGACAGACAAAGACAAATAGGACAACATTAAGCATTGATCCCATTTATGGAGTTGCTCCACCTTTTCACTAGACGGGATCTCATTTATGGTGAGTCCAACCTGCTAATTATGATGAGACAGACTACAATTCTTCCAGTTTAGGGCACATAAACTTGATTAAAAATTTCTCTTCCAGTTTCGAGCACAAGAGCTTATTTAGGAGTGCTCTTTGACAACTTCCTTTCTTACACGCTTTGGTGTGTTTATTTACTAAGTCATGCAGTGTTCCCGGAGTATTTCGGTCCTTTTAACCAATGTATTAACCACCCCACTAAGCCTTAATTCTAGTTCATATCTCATACTTAAAACCAAATCAATTTCGTCACAAAGGCTGACTACTTGATAGACTACCTGAGTCATGACATGACTTGGCTCTAACATAAGATTAATGCTCAAAATACTCCTCAAGTCCATGTTCCCTATATTGTTAAAGTCTCAATAGAATTTTCTCTAAGTTTTACTTTAAATAGTCTGTCCTAAGGGAAATTTTACATGTCTTGCTCAGATGTCTTTTTTTTTAACAACACACTAAAATAACTTAACTAAATTAAAAATAATGGAAATGAAAGTTCATTAATTTGAAACGGGCTACAAGCTGCCAAAAGCAGTAAAACAACATAAATGATAACCAAAACGACTAAAACAGTCATCACAAAGTAACAACACAAAAAAATGATTGATAGGGTAAATAAGGAGAAGAATCGAGTCACGATTCTTGCTACCACTCCTCACACACTTAAAGTGAGGATAGTGTCCTCACTGGTCAGCTGGAGGGGTGGGACGTGCCTTTTTTGTGTTAACATTACCAGATATGAACGAAATTTGTTGCTCTCCCAAGAGGGTTTCTTGCGGGCAGGATCTTGCTTAGCTTTCTTCCTAGCCTCCTTCTGGGCAGGCTTTGGAAGCTTGGGTTTCACGGTTGCAGTCTTGACTGAGGACTTCTGTCACATCCCGATTTTTAATAGCTAATTATTAATTATTATTATTATATATTATATTATGTGATAATTAATTTATTTGGTAATTTAAAATGGAATTTGAATAATTTGAATATATATGTTATTTAAATAATCGAGTTTTATGAGTAAAATTGTGGTTATTTGGTTATTGGGCCTAAGTTTAAGAATGGAAGTAATATGGAGGTGTTAAGTGTTAAGCCCAATAAGAAAATCTTAATTAGTAAAGGGTTAGAAGGAAATCATAATTAGAATTGTCACCTGGTGAAAGAAGAGGAAGAGGAAAAGAAGAGAAGAGAAAAGGAGAAGAAGAGGAGAGAAGATGAAACCCTAGGAAGCCAAATATTCAAGAGGTAAGGGGGAGAATCTTCATTATTATGCATTTGTATGTTGTTGGGTAGTGATTAGTAACATGTTATAGGATTGGGTATCTCTAATTCTAGGTTTTTGGTTCTCAATTTGAAGTTGTAATTTGGGGATTTTGGTGACTAAAATTAGATTTGATGATATGAATAGGTTCCTTATAGTGTATACATGTTAGATGATGTTTAAATGATGATTAATAAGCATTAAAACTGTTTTGGAGAAGTAATTTCGTGGCTGGTGCAGTGTTGTTCGCAGTAGAGTTTTTCTGCATAACGCGAAGGTCGTTGAGCGTGCGGGGGGCCGCTGAGCGCGCCTTGTTGTATGCAGAAAAATAAGATTTTTAATTTTTCATGTTTTGGCTTAGGAATTTGCTTGCTTATGATTTATCATTAATTTACATGATTTCTAATAATTGTATTGATGAGTTTTGGATCATGTTTGGATGTGATTTCGTCAATTACATGCTACTTGAATTATTGTATGTATGTTATGTTTTGGATGGATTATTGAGAATAACATGTGTTGGCTTGGATATTATATGTTATTTGTGATGTGTTATGATAGTATATGCTATGTGTGTTGCTTGTTGTTGATGAAACATGATGTTATGCAATTGGTGGATAATTCACATGAGTTGAATTATGGTGATATGCTTGAATAATTGAGGTTGGTGGATAATCTTAATTTGCATATGTTGCTTGATGAATTGCACATGCATACATGGTTGACCTTGAAAATTGAGGTGGTGAAACTTTGGGTTCACATTTGGCTCGATTCTTGAATGGATAAGTAGCGGTGAAACAGTGGGTTCACAATGGTGGCTTTGGTCTTGTTTGGATTGGAAGCGTGGCTTTGATTCTAAGTTAATGAATCAGAAGCGGGGAGAACAAATTATTCTCAATGGTACCATGTAACACCCCTTCTAAATACCCGCGTTTTGTAATTTAATAATCAGAGCATATAACACATATTAAGAGGCGTCACAATTTTAATATAATTCAAAATTATAACCAAACAGATGCCATGCCTTCACTGAAGGAAAGCATTAAATACTAAACCAAAAGTTATGTTTAACAGCGGAAATGAAACATAACAACTCCTGAATACGTCATTCATAATTATTTCCAGGACAATAAATTGAAACATTAATCAAAACTAATATTTAATATCCAAAAGAATCTCAATCAAACGTTTCTCCAATGTTACATCTACCAGAGCACGACAACTGACACGCAGATTAACTAATGACTCGACTCTAGAAACTATCCTCACTGATTCCAAGCAGCTAATCACTTCAAATCTGAAATCATCAAAGAAATGGTGAGATTTCTATCCAATATAAAATGCATTATACGTTTTTAAATACAACAGAATAATTGAATCCATTATCCAAACACATAGTCGTAGTCAATTCACAAAGGCATCTCACACAATGAACATGTAATATAACAAACAATGGAAATTGCAACACTGGAAACCATACTAGCATGTTACAATCCCATATGCAATGCAGACTCTATGCATGTGGTACCAAAACGTGAACCGAGTTCACCCACTGCTCCGTTTACATGTGGAAAGACAGCGGAAATCCATGATTCGCTCATAACCACTGGGTCAAGAATCCAGCCTCACTACCTCTAAATCCGGGTAAGTCTATTGGCTCATCCAGTTCACTTCCACACAATGGGAATGAACCAATTAACAAATGCTTATGCATGCATCCTAAAAGCATGCAATCATCACTTCACAGATCATGATATCAATATAATTCACATAATGCCAATTCACCAATGTATCACATTCAATCATAACGAATATCAAAATACAACATTGTACGCATTAGTTCTCATCTGGTAACTCAGACCATTTGTATTAATTTCCCATTATCCTTAACTATCCACACTTTTCAAAATCGGAAACTCGACTCATTTTCAAAATAATTTCAAGTTTTAGGAAATCTTTTCATTTTATAAGATAGAGCATTAAATTTAAGAAACAACGTCCAAAACGGCGCTCAAAACGGACTTACGCTTTGAAAGTTATGAATTTTCAAAGTTTTAGAATTTTTCAAAAAGTTTCAGTGGAACCCGGTTCCTCCCTATGCAGGAACCGGTTCCCACAAAGTTCAAAAATCACGCCCCTGGAAAAATGTATGGGAACCGGTTCCTACCCTACTGGAACCGTTCCCACGCATAAAATGCCCGCTTTGAAAATTTGGGAACCGGTTCCTCCCACAGGAACCGGTTCCCACGACCTGTATAAATTTCGCTACTTTGACAACACTTATGCATTCTCATTCACTTCCAATCATTTCCATACGAGTTGTAACATTAGAAACACTAAATTACAACCATTATACACCAATATAACATCATACATCATGGTTTCTTCCTTCCTATTGATTGTTCGACACATTAACAGTCTTAAATTCTATATTCCGACACAAAATAGGGTTTAATCCTATAAACATATAATCACCAAATTCGAATTTCCTAACGTACCCAATCATCCGGTTGATTCCCAAAACCCATAAGGCATTAAAATCGAATGAAATCACCCCTTACCTCGCGATGATCTTCGATTTCCTCGGCGTTGGCTTTTTCCTCTCTTCTCTTCTCTTCTCCAATTCTACGTGAAAATAACTTTTCCCAAAAAGACTCTTTTTCCTTCTTTTCCTTTTTATAACCCTTGTTATATTCCTTTATTATTTCCAAATAAAACACATAATTAATAATTAGTAAAAGTAGAGTGATTTGCTCCTCACACCCACTATTTACTCTGCACACCTCCAACCCTTCTTTCTTCAATTAATCCAATTAAATCCAAAAATATAAATAATCAAGCCTTTAATTAATTAAATAATTAAATTCCTTATTATTTAATATTCGAATTAAATCGGGGTGTCACATACCACATGCATATTGAGTCACATTGCATTGTTGTCTCATGAGTCATTGATGAATATGTATTGTGTGTATTGGAATTGTGATATTTGATTATATGAATAGTTGAACTAATTGGATTGGTGACATTTATGTTAATTGTGATAAATGAGAGTATGTTATTCTTTAGTAACAGTGAACCATTCATCAAAGGAGAGAGACACACGTTCTTCTTATTTAACTTTCTCTCTTTCCAAGCTTTAACTGCTTGAAAAATATTACAACATTTGAAATGGCATTTCCATGCCATTAGAAATTATTCTCTTGAGATCGCACACTCTATATTTTTTATATTAATATATTTGGCAGATCATCCAAACAGATACTCTAATACTTCTTCAGTAGTACAATTCCAAAATTTACCCTCACACTCTCAATGTAACTTGCACCTCAAGTTATGATGAAAATAAGTTCATATCTTCTTAACCATACCAAGTTTAAGAGTGTCAATATAAGCTTGTATCAAGATCCCTGACACACTGATGATAAAAGTAATGAATTTATTTCTACAATCCGAATAAAATCCTTGCACCTTGATAACAGTAGAATGTTAAACTACAATTTCATAACATTTCATTTGACATCGTACTCTTTTAGTAATCAACCCAATTGGAAACACGTCTTCCTTCAGCAATGTATCTAATCTTAGAGATATACCAAGATTCAATTAATTCTAATCAAGATGGCCAAAATATCCTCCCATAATACAAACTTCTTTAGATTTGGCCAAAATCTCTTTACTCTGAGACTCACAATCATTCAATATTTCATTTCTAAAATACCTAACGATATAGACCAAAACAAACTCCAAATAATGAACTCCCTCTTAAAATGCGTTATTGAGAGCTTCCTTATTTGGTGCTTATTTCCCTTTAGAGTCTTCCACAATCTCTAGAGTGTTAAACTGCTGAGATGATGTTCCAACATCTAGTTGAACATCAACATCCTTATCAATGAACACATTATTGATTTTGATCCTGAAGTTACTCATCGCTAAAAGTACTTCTCCATATAGAATAACTCAGAGACATACCTTGTTCTCATTCAAGAAGTAGATAAGAACCTTTGAAGACTTCACAGATAATAGATTCACTTTGTTAAAGTACACCAAAGAAAATCATATATACTTTTTTATCCACTAGGACACTCATCTTGGATTGAACCAAATAAAAATATAGAACATCTTGGATTGCACCTTCTGGTGTGACATCTTGACTTCTTTCTTGACCGCCAAGTAAAGGGATAAACAATTAAATACTTATGAAATCTACAAATATAAACAATTCTTAAATCCTCAGAGGAACTTCATACACCTCAATAGTGACAGAATATTTTTTCTTGATGACATATACCTTCAGACCTTGAACACACAACTGACTTATGTTTATCACAATAGTCGTCAGTCCTTGAGTAAGAAGAAAAATCATTACCAAAACTTAGAGAATCCATCTTGAATTATTTAGTTAACTAATGTCCTTAAAATCCCCTTTTAGCATCATCAACAAAGTAACAGTTGATTAGAATAAGACTTAAACAAACCTTCAGAATCAATTTTATTGCAGCTAAGTGTCTAAAACAGTTAGTGTCAAAATACTAATCATCTTAGTTGAAAACATGAGAAAGGTATAAGGCAATAATCACCGTTCTTAAGTATTAACCACTACTTGGTTAAACACTATTAAACCTGGCCTTTGAGAAAGTAACCAAAACTTTAAAATCAACTTAACATAGAAGAGACATCTTCAGTGCAAGTATATGTTTGTAGGATGAGTAAGCTTATGTCCAGCATAATGTTAAGACATTAAGATTTACATCCTTGACTCATCTTTTCCCTTTGATAAAACAACCTTTTGTCAGTTGAGTTTTTCTTGGCTAATTCTAGCTAGAAAACCCAAAACTTTGAATAATCTTCCTTTTAAAAGAAACCTCGTAATTATTCTGAACACACCTTTAAAGACTCTACCAAAATGTCAAGTTTTGAGGAATAATACAGTCACTTCACCTTGTAGGTCATAGATGGTAAACAATTCTTTATTCTCTTACGATATAAGATCAAACGTAAATCACCTTCTACTTTTTTCATGGTTGAAAATCCTTTTTATTCTAGATATACAAATATTTGAATAAAAACATCCAACAATTCACAATATACTTCTCCAATACAAAAATATTTATTAGAAATTCATCTTCTAGTCAAAACAGAAATAGAAAACTCATACAATTGTTCTTGAGATCAGTAAGGAATCCTGCTCCACAAAGATCCAAGGTCATCGCACTCATAAGAATACTTTGACATTGATCAATCTATACTCCAATTCCAGTCTTTTCCTTTAACATCATAAACATGCTGAAGTTAATCCAGATGTTCTAGAAATTTAGTCTAGACATCCTGTCCAAACTCTTCAACGCCTTTTGGCCATTTTGGAGTAGGAGTGAATTGAGTGATGCTTAGTTACTGGGTCAGTCGAGAACAATTATCATGTCACAAAACCCAAACAATTAAATCCAAAGTTAACATTCTCACTTGAAGGAAAGGCAAAAGAAAACTAACCCAAGTAAAACGTTTCAGCATATTATGCACAAATTTCTCCACAACGAATTATATAATAGTCGAATTGCATATTCTACAATCTTCACAACCCCTAAAGAATCAAGTAAACAAGTCGAATTGTATACCTCTAAACTAGGGGAAGAAACAACCCGAAATAACGTTGTAGACATGACTAAATAAACTCTTGCTTTTTCGGAACCTCCTTTTTATAAACTTGAATATGAATCTTTCAGAAAACCATTAAACTTTCAGAAAACCATTAAACTAACATGTGCCACGAGTCATGTCATGTGTGCAAAATATAGATGAGTCAGATGTCAATATGTCAACTCAGCGAGACATATCTGTCACCTAAACTATAATTTTGACTTTGACAAACGAAGGTAATAAAAAAGACTAATTCGGACGTTTTTGAACAATTAATAGATTAATTTAGAACTTTTTAAACTTACGGGACTAAAATAGACCCTGATGTAAATTTAAGAGATAAAAAATAATATTTTACCTAGAATCATTAAATATTCAATGTATCGAATCCATATATATTGACCAAATACATTAATCATTCTATGAATATAAAAAAGTGAATCTTCTCTTATACTACTTCCAAACCTATTTATAAAAAAATGTGCTTTGAATAATTAACCTATCTAATCCTTAATATATTAAAACAGAATACACGTTTAAGCGCAAAATTTAAAATAAAATTTCGCCTGCTAGTTATTATACATAAATCATATAAATTAATTATTTAATGTATTTAAAAAATAAATAATTTATTATAAATAAAAGTAGAGAAGGTAATATTAATAATATTTATTATTAAAATGTTTAAATATCTTTTTGAATGACATAATTATTTTCAGATATAACTACCATATTTATGGTTTAAATGGACGACGTGCAGAGCAAGAGCGTGAAGTGACGCGTTATTGGGTTAGGGCATGACGGAAGCACAAACTATTATTCTTCCTTCCTCTTTCGTTCTTATCCATCCAGTTTTCAAACCACCACCAACCCCTTCTTCTTCCATAAATTAAATCACCCTTCTTCATCACCGATCTTCAATCGGTTCGTTTTCTTTTTCTCAGATCTAAATCTAGATTTCGCTATTTTCCTTTTTATGATTTTTTTATTCTGTTTGTTTTCAGATCAACACCACACAAAAAGATGGAACCCATGGATATAGTTGCGAAATCAAAGGAAGATGCTTCGCTTCCTAAAGGTTTTTTATTTTATTTTATTTTATTTTATTTTATTTTATGTCTCGTTAATTCATTCATTTTTACTCTGTGTTTTCAGCCACCATGACTAAAATTATTAAAGAGATGTTACCGCCAGATGTTCGTGTTGCCAGAGATACTCAAGATTTGTTAATCGAATGCTGTGTAGGTTAGGTTTTTTATTCTTTATTAAATTACCCTAGGGTTGTTTTGGATTCAATTTTCATACTTGATTCATGGTTTGTTTTTGTTACTGATTGAAATTTTGTTCATTGTAGAGTTCATAAACCTTATCTCATCAGAGTCGAATGAAGTATGTAACCGAGAGGAAAGAAGAACCATTGCGCCTGAGCACGTATTGAAGGCTTTAGGGGTAACCATACTTATCTTGCTTATATTATCTGTTCACTTCTTGGAACTTCTGTGTGTTGATTTGTTTCTCTTTCTCTTCAATGTTGTTAAAGGCGGCCGTGGTGGATTTTGTTAAATCTGTTACAGGCAATTGTTTTCTGTCATGGTGCTGTTTGTTAATGCTCTTTCTCTTACAACAAGATATTGTTACCTGCAAACTGTTGATAAATGATTATAGTTATGTTTTGAAAAATATATGTATGTACTCTTAAAAGGTTTTTTTGCCTGATTTCCTTTTCAATTCTTGAGTTAAGGTGTTCCGAATACAACATAATTTTGTTATCTAGTGTTGTAAGTATTTATGAAAACGAGATTGTCAATATTACATGTCTGTTTTTACTTTTTTTTACTTATTGATTTGCTCTCATTTATATCAGGTTCTTGGATTTGGCGAGTACATTGAGGAAGTTTATGCAGCATATGAACAGCACAAGATGGAGACAGTGGTATATGTTTAATATTAACAGCCCATGTGCATTTGATGGCTTGAATGATATTTTCGACAACTTGGTATAATTTGTGAGGGTCCAGGGGATCATATCTACTGTGGATATATTGTAGGCTCTAGGCAGACAAGCCTTACATTGTTAGAAGCTAACCTTACCGTGCTTTCTTTTGTTGGTGAAATTGAATTTTTTGGCTTATGGATCTCCATGAGTTTGAATGGTCATCTATGTTTTAGAGTTCTTAGATTGAAGTTAAATGTAAATAACAGCTTGTTCTGTGGTTGTGATTTGAGATTGAAGAGTGGTGGGTATGCATGCATGACACACAGGGTCTAGATTTTATTGTTCCAATGCTCATTGTGGTCTGAGAGCCACTATCCCATAAGCAGCAGGGCACATAGCTGGCTTTGGTGTAAAACTATTTTCTGATATGTTTTTTCACCTTGCAGCAAGACTCTATAAAAGGTGCCAAGTGGAGCGGCGCAGCTGAGATGACAGAGGAACAAGCATTAGCAGAGCAGCAAAGGATGTTTGCAGAGGCACGTGCTAGAATGAATGGAGGGACCATAACTTCAAATCAACCTGATGCTGACCAAAGTTTAGAGAACTAACTTTAGAGTCTTTATTTTCTTGAAGCATAGGCAAGCATCTCTGACTCTTCCCTATGGGTAATTTAGATCGATTTTGCACAACTCATTCACTACTTTGCTGGCCTATTGTGAATGTGCTCCTCATTTGTGTACTATTAGTGATCCATATCTGTAAGTTAATGTAATTAATTAATGGAGTTCATTCAATCCCCCTTGTCTATTTAGAATTGTATGTAAATTATTTCATTTAGTTGTATCTTCTACACTAATAGCTCTTGGCTTAGTTTTGAAATAGCGAATGTATGAAATTGTAACAGTCTGTTATAAGCTATTATCTGTTATCTGTTATAATTATAATTATAATTATAATTATTATAGCTATATAATAACTATAATAATATAATAAAAGGCATAAGGATTCACAGCAACAATAAGAGTTCCAATCGGGCTCATCATTTGTGCCCTCAGTTCATTAATGTTTTTTTGAAGACTTTGTTCTGACTTTTGTATAGAAACAATGCTGATCTCTTGTATTCTCTTGCATTGATAATTAAAGAAAAGGTAAACTGATCTGGAGTGGATCTTGGTGGTTCCAAGTTCCAACATGACATTCAGGTTCAATGGTGTTGTAGAGCTCATTTCTGTAGAGAAAAAAGTGAGAAACCCTACAACATTGCTGTTTGAATGCCTCGTTAAAAGAATCATATTGTTTTTTAAGGAGGTCAAGGATCATACTGTTTAAAACTAATGAAAATTACCTAGTTTTTTACATCAACTTATGCAAAAAAATTCTTGCCACCCCTAACTTATATCTGAAATTTTAAAATTTTCGGGATTGCCCAAATTTTTGTAATTATTTTTATAAAATTTGGTATACTGGATTTTACTCAAAAACATGCCTCTTTCTCAATATTAATATCTGATTAAGGCAGAAGTGTATTACAACGGCCGCAAATCTGTTGTTGAATTTAAGCTCTCAGATGGATCTGAGTCTTTTGCTACCTTGAAGGAAATGTTGAACAGTACAGAAGGCGTTCGGCTTGCATCTCTGAGGTCTGCTGCGTCTCATCAATTGCTCGAGCCACGACATCTGTTCGATCAATATAGAATCATCTCTGCCTCTGGTCTTCACTGCAAGCAAAATAAAAAATCATAATAAACATAAATATTTTTGAAAAAAATATAACCTATCAAAAATTTTAAAATTTCCGGTATGAAAAGTGTATTGGAAATTTCAGAATTTTCGTATCATTATCAAATAACAATACCGAAAATTTTGAAATTTATGGTACGAAAATATCAGATATTTCATAATTTATGGTAGGCGATACTGGAAATTATGAAATATCCGGTACGAAATACCGAAAATTTCTCCAAATCTATCGTAAATCTTATTTGTTTTTGTGAAATTTTCAGTATCGCTACTAAATTCCGGTATCGTCTGAAAATTTTCAAAATGTCGGTGTACCATAAATTTGGATAATGAAAATTGGTTGGACAAAATTGTCATAACATTGAGGGGTGTCAGGTTAAATGAAACGAGTGCCAATAAAAATTCTCCAACTTATGACAGATTTTCTATCTTCCATTTTCTATTAGGCATTAAGATTTTCCAAACTTGTCATTTGATTCTTAAACTACTTCTTTACCGTTCTTCCTCTTCCTACTCATGTTTGGTTTAATTTCTCTCGGTAATTTTTTATTTTTTCCTACTTATTTATGTTTGTGTTATGTGTGTATGTTGATATTTATGTTCTACATCAAATTGGAAAGGCCAAGCGTGGTCAATATTGGTGTAATGCTTGTGTTTAGGTGTTTAGAGCATGATGTAAGGATTATGTGATCGCAGCACTTGATGGGCATATGAAACAGCGTACAAAAATAAAGTATGTCGATGTTGGTCTGGTAATGGCCTACTTGCAATGTTAACTTAAATCTCTAGCTATAGATAAAAAGGTGTCTAGAGAAATGTATGCAGCTGCAGATATTGCGCATGATTTTTGCATTTAAATTTACACTTTATTGTCATTATTAGAAATACTACTAAATCAGATGTGATGGACATGTATAAGTGAGTAGAAAAATCTCAAACAAGAATTGGCTACTATTTCTAATAAGAATTTTATAAATTTTGAACTTGGATTTATTGTATAAAATCAAAAATTCCAGTTCTATAGATTGAAGAAGGTACTATATAGGTTGGAGCAAGTACCAAGGGTTTGAAATAAAAGAATTGATGGGTTTCTAAAGGAGATAAGATTTGATAAATGCATATTTGAGTATGGTGTGTATATGAAGAAGGATACAATTAAAGGAGTGATCATTATATGTCTCTATGGTGATTTAATAAATGAATTTGAAATGATCGACCTTGTGAAACTACTAGTGAAATCATCAGATAGAATGTCAATGAAGTCGCCATCGAACATTTTTTTATCTCACGAGAAGAAAGAAAAACATCGAGCAAGTCTGAGAGGGAGATATCATGGTCTTACGACCAAGAGATCGGGTAAGAGAGTCAGTTACGCGAGGGGAAGATATTAGCATCCCACACGCCCGTAGTACTTTACGGTATGCACTTCTACTTTCTATCTAATGGGTGTGGGTATCTATTTACAACATATGTCTAAAGTAAAATGAATGAATGCAAAGTATTATGTACAAAAAGAAAGGTTTTTTTAGTCGTGTTTTCCGCGGTTGCGAACCTTTAGTGCCTACGTACCTCATTCGCGCAATTGGGGATCAAAGAACTACGCAGTTATCCTCAAATTTTTTGATCGATTACAATGTTTTTTATGGGAAATTTCATTTCGCATCCTTACAATTGCAATTCGTGCTTGGCGTTGCAGCTTATCGAAAGTCTCATGCTCGGCCACTCGCATACTTAGCAATTCGCTTGGATTTGAAAAGAAACACCCTTATCGAAAAGGTTTTCATAGAAAAAGGTCCGAAGACAAAATGGTTTGAAGTTGGTGGATTGTGTTTACCTTGGCGAAATGATTTGAGTTTATTAACATATTTTGAAATTTGATAAAGAAAATGGTTTTAGTTTTAATATGCAAAAGGGGAAGAAAACATCTAAAGATCTATCTAGCTTTATCCCTAATGTTATCATACAAGGATGGCCCTAAGTCAAGAATGAAAAAGGAATCTCTACCTATGTTGACATGCATGGATGACTCTCATGATGTCTAAGCTCGAAAGTTATCCTAACCCAGCAGTCCTACGGGAAACTATCTTAATATCCACCTTGGTTGACCAGCCAAGGGATACAAAGGGAGGAGGCAAGCAATTTCTTTGGCAAAAGCATACAAACAATACAATCCACAAACAAATGATACATAGAAGCGCGGGGAGAAGAGGAAAGAAAGACCATAGCCAAGGGTGACGCGTTACCCGAGTCAACCAGGAGCTTTCTTTTGGAGAAAAATCATAGCCACAGAGAGCGATTCCGAGTCAACCAAGAGTTTTCTCCGTGGGAAAGGGATTCAGACTTTGATATGAATTACCAAGTGTGAAGAGTATATGAATGCGAGTATCAACACGTGACGACGCGAACTCCATACAAAGCGAGGAGGGTCAGAATAGGGAACCCTTGCCACTATATATATATATATATATATATATATATATATATATATATATATATATATATATATATATATATATGTGTGTGTGTGTGTGTGTGTGTGTGTATGACTCGATAAAGGAAGCTTTCAAGATTCGCGTGAGCTAGGATGATACGGACTGAACTGGGCGGGGGTTGGTTGCTAACCCTTTTCCGCGTGCCTTTCTCATTAGGACTTAATAATGGTGCCATAATAGGTTTCCTAATCACCACACCACTATGCAAGCACAAATGGTAAACACTTATTGAAAAGTACCTACTCACAGGCAGGGTTTTAAACACACCAAGCACAAGTAGCACACTATATGCGAAATTGCCCTAAACAGATTTAAATAAACCAGAGGGGTTCCTGACATGCTCCAACAATAGAAGCCCCATAATGCATCTCTATTTCTACTTCTCATGGTAAGGAAAGCGGTAAACCCCCTACTTCTCATACTCTCTAGAAAAGCGATAAAAGAATGCGATAAAAAGGTAAGAAAATACTGAATGGGTAACAATCCGTGAAAGCTATAGCAAATAGAAAATAGTTCGGAAAACTTCATGAACTGCTGACAAGCAATAAAGAAATCCAATAAGCAATGCGTAGAAGCATCAAATAAGCATGGTCGAAATGTGTGGCGAACACATCCGAACACCAACAGAAACCTGCAAAAAGATAACCACCCAAGCAATGTAGACAAAAGGTGCACACAACGTGTGTATGCAACATCGGGATATGTAGCGGATATATCCAAACCAATCAAACACCTGCATAATGTACATTAAACAATGTACTACAACAAACGGGATGTGTATCGACACGTTTACAGTGATTTCTAGTAAACAACCGCTAGTCTTCCAAATTAACAATATCTTTGGTAACTTACAAGATCGACTAGATTGATCCTAGGACATGTGTCTAAGATTTGTTGTTTAAACTTGTATTGGAACTTATGTCTAACATCTTTTGTCTATAATACTAAGAATTTTTAAGAATATGAATATAAATAACTTCGATTAAATAAATAAAGGTTTCAATTAAAAGTGATAACGAAACTTGACTGAAACGTAAGAACTTGTAAACAATGTAAATGGTTTGTAAACGAAATGTAAAGGATTTGTTAAATAAAAGTAAAGACTTCGAAAGATATAAATTCTGACTAGAAAAATAAAAGAAAGACTGTAATTTGAATGACTTTAAATGAAAGAAACTTTAATTAATTCGAAAGTAAAGATGGTGTTTCTATACGTACATTGCTCTGCAAAATCGTTTCCCTAACACTTGGTAATTTGAGTATATATGAGTTTTTGTACAAATTGAACACACGAAATCCTAACACTAAGACTCCTATTTATACTAATTCGACCTTAACGGTCTTATCATAGAATAATGTCATGTTTGAATATTGCATGTCTTCTGAGCAAGACGGGAAAACTATCTACATCTTGACGAATACTTATTTCAGATAAAGCTAAGACGAGGGTTTATTTTGAGTCTTTCTTATCATCAACTACTCCATATGGCATCTTTAAACCCATCTCCGACTACACATGGTCATCTCTCCACCTGGAGAATGCTGCATAACTGGTTAAAAATCAATACATACCAGTAACCTCATTCAAAGACGAGCATGGAGTCTAACGTACGACTCACTCCCTAACATCATCTTCTTCAAATGGCATCTATAAGCATTCCAGTACATCGTCAACTGTCGATCTCATTCCATACACCAACGAGTACAAATTTTCAAGTGTACTCGAGTGTTCAATCATCTTCTACCTTCAGGTCACGAAAGGCAAGCATATCAATCTAACCCTTAAGGTACAAGAAGATTGAACAGGGGAAACTGTTATACCCAAAAAATTTCCCTCCTATTTTTTCAAGTCAATCCACATCTTCATACTCAAGAATTTCTCAAGGGTTGACCAGATGAACCCTCTCCTAAGCAACCAACCCACAATTAGGGTTTTGATTCTCTCAAGTCCAAGATGAGTTCCATTGTCTCAAGTGGTCATCATACCTCCTCATATGTCTCAAGGTATCACCATGTCAAGTTTCAAGCCTCACAGCTCAAGTTTTCTCAGTCAATTGCTCAGATGATTGAAAATCAATTGTATTGGACAAAAAGTCAACTGTGGTCAACATACAGTCAAACTTCATCATTTTTTGTCAACATCAAGATTTTGAAGTCACATCCATCATTTGATAAGGGTTGATCATGATTCATTAAGAAAACTCAAGATCTGATCAAAAGTCAATGTTTCTAAATTAGGGTTTCTTGATAAAAAGTCAACAGAACTTTGACCAGACATAACTTTCACATACTTTATCAGAAATTTTTCTACTAATGCTCATTTTGAAGAGAATTCAATTCTCTACAACTTTGTGTCTTACAAGCTTTGACAAAAAATGCTTCATTTGAGAATTATGCATCAAGACATTATAAGTCCTTCTAAAAATAAAAAAAGTCATCTTTTTCAAAAGAAGTTGAATTTCCTCCCTGGCTTGGTAGCCCCCAGATGTAGGTGTAGTTAGACACTAAGCTGTGCTGAAAATTCTGCAGAAAATAGTCTGATGTCATAACAGATGTTATGACATTCAGTGTGACATTCTGCTCGTAACTGCTTTTCCCGAGACTTTTCGGAAGTTTGTTGAGCTATATTATGTTTTTCTGTTACTAGAATGCATGCTCACGTGGCTGCTAGGTTAATCTTAGTTAAACCTAAATTGGTTGTTGAACAAACCATATTTTTAGGATTAAATTAAGTGAACCCTAGCTATCTTTATGGAAGCCCAAAACTGAAGTTTCAAGACTGCTTCTATAAAAGGAATTCAACCCTTATACTGCTGCTACGCCTTTTGTACTGTTAGGAGATTTAACAGTTGTATTTTGTGTAATTCTAGTATCTCTTGTGAGCCAAGCAACTATCAATTGATAAGTGTCTTGGACTAGGATTTGTTTGTAAGGGTAGTTTATCACTCAAAGCTTTAAAGCACGAGTGTTTGTCTCTTGATTGAAGCTTTGAAGCTAGATCAAGATAGTTTATTGAAGCGTGTCTTCACAATTCAATTATTCAATAGGTTGATATCACTGCTGTGATTGAGGGGAGTGAGTAGAACTCGGTCTAAGTAGGACTTAGATTGAAGTTGCATTGGGTAGGTTTAAGTGAAGGAGATAAACGGTTGATTTATTCCCGAATTAATTCTACTAATAGTGAATTTCCTCCCGGCTTGGTAGCCCCGGATGTAGGTGTAGTTAGACACCGAACCGGTAAACAACTTATTGTGTTCTTTACTGCTGTTTAAATTTATTATGTAAATTGTTAACAGAGTGTCAGATAGTGTGTCATAACATTCTCTGTGACATCACGTATCTGCTGCCAGGAATTTCAATTGGCATCAGAGCAGGCACCCTGTCTGTTATTTCTGGGTGAGATCTAGGGATAATAGTTTCTGGCATAATGGATAAGGAAGGAGTATTCGGAGGTAGACCACCTATACTGGATGGATCTAATTATGACTACTGGAAACCACGTATGACTGTTTTTTTGAGGTCACTAGATATTAAAGCTTGGAGAGCTGCTGATAAAGGATGGAAACATCCCACCAAGCTTGAGAAAGATGGGACTACTGTCTTGAAACCTGAGGAAGAATGGAGCAAAGAGTAAGAGGAGCTAGCTCTGGGGAACTCTAAAGCATTGAATGCCCTATTCAATGGTATTGACAGAAATATCTTCAGACTAGTTCATCAATGTGAGCTGGCCAAGGATGTGTGGGATGCTCTCAAAACTACTCATGAAGGGACATCCAAGGTGAAGATGTCAACACTTCAAATGCTCACTACCAAATTTGAGAATTTGAAGATGAAAGAAGATGAGACTATTCATGAGTTTCACATGAATATCTTGGAAATTGCCAACACCTCAGGAGCACTTGGTGAAAAGATGTCAGAAGAGAAGCTGGTGAGAAAGATTCTCAGATCCTTGCCTAAAAGATTTGCAATGAAAGTGACTGCAATAGAGGAGGCTCAGAACATCAGCACCTTGAAGGTTAAAGAACTTATTGGATCTCTTATGACTTTTGAGATGGGAATCAGTGAAACTGTTGACAAGAAAAAACAAAAGCATAGCACTTGTATCTAATACTGAAGAGGGAGGCAAGGTGGATGATGAAGAGAAGATATCTGAAGCTATAGCTATGCTAGGAAGGCAGTTCAACAGACTCATCAAGAGGGTTGATCCAAAGTCAAGGACATTTCATCTGACATTGGCAGATCTTATGACTCCAGCAGAAGATCCAAGTCAGAGGATAAAGGAAGTCATAGCAGAGAAATCCAGTGTCATGGTTGTGAAGGATATGATCATATTAGGGCTGAATGTCCTACCTTTCTTAATAAACAAAAGAGAGGAATGACTGTTACTTGGTCTGATGGTGAATCAAGTAGTGACTCTGAAGAGGAATCAACCAAACTTGTCACTGCACCTTCTGAAAGTGACAATCCTGATAATGACTCTAGTGATGAGGAAGTGACTTTTGAAGAACTTGCTGATACTTACAAGAAGTCGTATCGAGTGGTGAAGTATGTCAAAAATGAAAAAAAAAGCGATTGAGAAGTTGGAGGCAGAAAATGTGAAGCTGGAAGCTGAGAAGAAGGAAAATACAATCACTATAAGTCATCTCAACAGTGAGATTATAGTGTTGAATTCCAAGCTTGATCATATGAATAAGTCCCAAGATGTGACCGGACCGATAAGTTGGAAGAAATCCTTCACTTGGACAAAATGTCGGAAATAAGCATGGTCTAGGATATGTGGCTGAAAAGGAACCTGTTAGTGACAAGAAAAAGAAGAGGCATGGGAAACCAAGGTCAAAGCAGATGTCACAACATAAAACAGGAAATGTTCCTGGCTCAGGGCATGTGGCTGCAAAGAAATTTGCTGATAACAGGAAGAAGAACAGACCTAATAAGCCAATGTCAAAGCAGATGTCACAACATTGGGGTCAACATCAGGATCAGAGAAACATGAATAAGAAGTTTCAAAGATGGAGATGTCACCATTGTGGAAGGTTTGGACACATAAAACCCTTCTACTATAGGCTACATGGATACCCTAATCAAACTCCCTATGTTAAGCCTAAGAACATCAAGGTACCCTACACTCAAAAGTGGAAGAAGAGGACTGCAGCATTGATAGCTCACACTTCTCTTAGAGTGTGCCAAGGAAGATTGGTACTTTGACAGGTGTTCCAAGCATATGACCGAATAAAAACCTCGAGTAATGTCAAACCTCATTCTACCAGCTTTGTTACTTTTGGAGATGGAGCTAAAGGAGAAATCAAAGGTGTTGGAAACTTGAACTGCTCTGGAGTTCCAAATCTAAATGGAGTGTTGCTGGTAAAAGGCTTGACTGCTAACCTCATAAGCATAAGTCAGCTATGTGATATGGGATTCAAAGTCAACTTCACTAGGTCTGAATGTCTTGTAATCAATGATAAACAAGAAGTAGTTATGAGAGGAGTTAGATCAAAGGACAACTACATGTGGAATCGAGAACACCAACCTCTCTCATGCTCTACGCACAAAGATGAAAAGGAGGTAAAATTGTGGCATCAAAAACTTGGACATCTGCATCTCAGAGGAATGAAAAAGATCATCTCTATGGAGGCTGTCAGAGGAATACCAAGACTCTATATTGATGAAGGGAGGGTCTGTGGTGAGTGTCAGGTTGGAAAGCAAACCAGAATGTCACACCCAATGTCTAGACATCTGACCACTTCTAAAGTGCTGGAGCTGTTACACATGGATTTGATGGGGCCTATGTAGGTTGAAAGCCTTGGTGGAAAAAGATATGCCTATGTTGTTGTGGATGACTTCTCCAGATTTACCTGGATAAATTTCATCAAAGAAAAATCGGATGTGTTTGATGTCTTTAAAGAGTTATGAAAAAGACTTCAAAGAGAGAAGGAAAGCTGTATTGTCAGAATAAGAAGTGATCATGGAAAGGAATTTGAGAACAACAAGTTTGATGAATTATGCTCTTCAGAGGGAATCAATCATGAGTTTTCTTCTCCTATAACACCTCAACAAAATGGGGTTGTGGAAAGAAAGAATAGGACTATACAGGAATCTGCCAGAGCAATGATTCATGCTAAGAAACTTCCTATTCATTTTTGGGCTGAAGCTATGAATACAGCCTGCTATGTTCACAACAGGGTCACCTTAAGAAAAAGAACCTCCTCTACCCTGTATGAACTATGGAAGGGAAGAAAACCAACTGTGAATTATTTCCATGTGTTTGGTAGCAAATGCTATATTCGAGATCGTGATCAAAGAAGAAAATGGACTCTAAGAGTGATGAAGGCATTTTTCCGGATACTCCACTAACAAAAAGCATATAGGTATTCAACTCCAACCCGTTATGATGGAGTCTATTAATGTCATTGTTGATGATCATCATCAGGAACACAATGTCCCATATGATGTTGAGACATGGTTTGAGACATCACCTCAAGTACCTGATAAGGAAGATGTACCTGCTCCTACTCCACCAAAATCTGAACCAGAGGAAGCCAACAAAGATCCTTCCATCAGAATTCAGAAAGATCATCCAAAGGAACTCATCATTGGAGATCCAACCAAAGGTGTCGTTACAAGGTCCAGAGAAACTGTCTCAAACTCTTGCTTCGTGTCAAAAATAGAGCAAAAAAATGTCAAAGAAGCTCTAAGTGATGAATTCTGGATTGGAGAAATGCAAGATGAATTGGACCAGTTCAAGCAACATGAAGTATGAGAATTAGTTCCTAGACCAGAAGGAACAAACATCATTGGCACAAAGTGTATCTACAAGAACAAGTCTGATGTAGAAGGGATTGTCACCAGAAATAAAGCAAGACTTGTTGCTCAGGGTTACACTCAAGTTGAGGGGATTGACTTTGATGAGACTTTTGCTCCAGTGGCTAGAATGGAATCAATCAGGCTTCTACTAGGGGTTGCTTGCATTCTGAAATTCAAATTATTTTAGATGGATGTGAAAAGTGTCTTCCTAAATGGCTACTTAAATGAGGAAGTATATGTAGAACAGCCTAAAGGATTGTGGATCCAAGTTTTCCTGACCATGTCTACAAATTAAGGAAAGCCCTATATGGACTAAAGCAAGCTCCTAGGGCCTGGTATGAAAGGCTAACCAAGTTCCTTACAGACAAAGGATACAGGAAAGGAGCCTTGGGTAAAACTCTCTTTGTCAAGAATGAAGGAGGAAAGATAATGGTGGCTCAAATTTATGTTGATGACATAGTATTTGGAGGAATGTCAGAGACAATGGTGAAACACTTTGCCAATCAAATGCAAGCAGAGTTTGAAATGAGTCTCATGGGAGAGTTGACTTACTTTCTTGGACTGCAAGTTACATAGATGGAAGACTCAACATTTCTTTCACAGAGCAAGTATGCAAGGAATATTGTCAAGAAGTTTGGAATGGAGAATGCCAGCCATAAAAGGACTTCTGCTCCCACACATTTGAAGTTGTCCAAGGACACAAGTGGTGAAAAGGTTGATCAAAGTTTATATAGAAGCATGATAGGAAGCTTGTTGTACCTAACAACCAGCAGCAGACCTGACATTGCATTTGCTGTTGGGGTATGTGCAAGATACCAAGCTGAACCTAAAGTAAGTCACATTAACCAGGTGAAAAGAATTCTGAAGTATGTGAATGGAACTTGCAATTATGGTATCCTGTATTCCCATGGATGTGAACCAATTTTGTCTGGTTATTGTGATGCTGACTGGGCTGGTAGTGCTGATGACAGAAAAAGTACTTCTGGAGGATGCTTCTTCTTGGGAAACAATCTTGTTTCTTGGTTCAGCAAGAAGCAAAACTGCGTGTCCTTGTCCACTGCTGAAGCTGAATACATAGCAGCTGGTAGCAGTTGTTCTCAAATGGTCTGGATGAAGCAGATGCTGTCTGAGTACAATGTCACACATGATGTCATGACATTGTACTGTGACAATCTGAGTGCTATTAATATTTCAAAGAATCCTATACAACACAGTAAGTAGGACTAAGCACATTGACATTAGACATCACTTCATCAGAGACCTTGTGGAGGAGAAAGTGATTAAATTGGATCATGTAGTCACTGAACTTCAATTGGCTGACATTTTTACTAAAGCTCTTGATGCTAGTCAATTTGAAAATTTAAGGAGCAAACTGGGTATTTGTCAATATGAGGAATTATAGCAATTAAGATTGCTTACAAGGAGGGGAAGAGACCTTTTATTAATTATAAGTGGGTCATTTAATTATTTCCCTCTTATTTTTATAAGTTTCAAGAATATGAAGAGACTCCTCCATAAAATAGCCTTTTCATTTGAAAGTATCATATCCTCTTCATCCAAAAGATACTCTCAAACTCTTTGTCATTCTTGGTTTCAGTTTCTCAACATATCTCAGCGAAATATGTCTTCTTCATCCTCTTCATCCCAAGACTCTGACTGTCCATCTCCCATCATGGCTGAGATTAGGGCAAGCGCTGCAGCCTTGAATGTTGAACCTGTGAAGATCTCTCCTTAGCGTTCCATGGCAACTGACTCTAAGAAGTCCTAGAATCAGCATGCACGGAATACTCAAAGGTCATCAGTTTCGTCCTCTGGTAAGATCTCTGGATCATCCTCATCTGTTCCCTCTGAGATAGCAAATAGAGAAGGTACTCTGTATGTGCAAGAAACCATTGATAGGATAGTCACCAGGATCCTAAACGGAAATCTCTCTGTACCTGGAGTTTCTGTTCCCCTTAACCAAGAATCTGCTAGCCCTAGTTTAGCAGCTGATCAAGATGTCACAAAGAATGTTATGACATATGAAGATCATGTCCAGAAAACTTCTGTGGATTCTGACATTGCTACCCCTGCTGATTCCCCTGTCAAAGCAAAGGGTGGTGTCTCTGGTTCTCAAGTTGAGAAGATGACCAAAGCTGGAACTGTCTCAAAGAAGTATAGAGTTAAATCTGTTGGTAGCTCAAAACCCAAGAGGACACAAATTGCCAAGAAGAGGAAGGCCCCTGAACCTGCTGAGTCTGATCAAGATTTTGATTTTAAGACTAAGGCTGAAGTGACAGTCAGTAATGTTGCTGGTGGTAATGACAATGCTCCCAGTTGATCTGTTGCTGTGACGGTTCTTATTTTGTTGGTTTTTGCTTGTTGTTTTCATCTTGTTTCCTGTTTCTTGTTTTTTTTTTGTAACTCTTAACATTGTTGGGACTTAATTATATTTTGACAGATGGGGTACTTGTATTATTTTCTTTGGCCCTTTATGGCTAAAAAGGGGGAGAAGAAATATTGTGGGAAGTATTGGAAAATTTGGGAAACTGTATGGAAATTTAAAGTTGTATGTGGGCAATTGTGGGAATTGTGGGATTTTTGTATGGGTAGAATTTATCTTCAATCTCTGAATGTCATGATATTTATCAAGACATGCCATAACCTAGTTTTACCAAAAAGTAATGCCAACTTAAAACACTAACAGAAGTGTACATGAGCATGGAAACTTCAATGAATATGAAACTAAAATTAGTGTTTAGAGGACATCTTGAGCTTTCTAAAAAGTCCAACAACACTTCAAAATGTTGAAAATTGAGCAAGTTATGATTTTGGCAAAATTGGAAATTTTGGAGAAGTACATGAAGAAAATATTGACCAAACTTGGAAATTTTCTAAATGGGCCTATATTTCTTTAATTCAAACTTGTTTCTAACATTGCAAAGGACTTCTAAATCCCATTTGCACGCCATGCTTCCAACTATTTTATTTATTTTTGAATTAATTCAATTTAATTCAATTTTAATTAAAATAAAATGCAAAAATCAAATCAATAAGTACAAGGCTTATTTTCTAAGCTTCTTGAGGTCCAAGATACTCCTTGAAAGCTGGAAATTTTGAAAATACTTGATTGGCAAGAGATTGAATGTGATTGAATCCAAAAAAGGCTATATTTGGTGCAAACTTTCAATCAAATATCTCAACATCAATGCAAGATATTTCCTCCATATTTTTGACCTAATTTCAATCCTCTATAAATATACAACACCTTCAGATCACAAGGAGACAAATCCTTGCCTCCAAGAACCCTAGCAAAGTTCCAAAAAAACTTGTGAAAAAAGCAACTTTGGATTCAACCTTGGAGGCCAATTCAAGGAGTTTTGAGGATCAATCGAGCATCCCAGAGGTCCCAAGAATGTTTTCCAATCATTACCCAAGCCTGGAGCAAGCCAAATCGTCCTCATACAATCACAGTTTGCATACCTCTATGTCAATTTCGATTTCATTTATTCACGATGCATAAACATAATTTGACTGCATATTCTTGATCGTGATAATGTTTACAAGCTTTCTGGATTGTTGATTTAATTTTAGATGCAGGTTTAGCCATATGTCATTATTAGGGTTTCGAAGCTTCAGATTAGGGTCCCTCGATCCAGGCAAAATTGGACCAAACAAATGGTACCATTGAATTCAAGAAGCAATTTCCAGTCGAACCATGTCTTCCTTTGAAATTTATATTGCATATTTGTGATTTTGGAAAATTGGAGGGATGTAGCTACAGAAAAGCATCGTCGGTATAGGTTTACCCACGGAAAAGCCGTGGGTAACGTCTGTGGGAAATTCAAAACGAAGAAGATGAAGCCAGCGCGCGCTTTTCGTTTTAAAATATTTTCAGAAAATGTTTTTCCCTTATATTATTTTTGTTTCATATTCATAATAGCCAAGACATCCAGCTCAGATGGCAGCGCATTTTTCTTGGTAACCTCAGGGTTAGGGGTTCGAACCTTGGCACCCCACCTTATTTTTTGCTCATTTTCAAAATATTTTTTTCCCTATTTTCTCATATTTTTTAACTAATTTCTTTTAAAATATTTTCTAAAATACATAAAAATCACAAAAATATTTTTATTTTCAGAATTAGGATAGAAAAATCTTTATTTTATTTTTTACATCAAAAAATATTTTATTTTTCTTACATTTAATTAATTGTTAATTAACCATAAAATTAACTCTTAATTCTTTTTTTTACACTAAAATCAACCTCAAAAAAATATATTTTTTTCTCACATAGAAATTAGGTTAACCTAACCAAAACCTTTTTTCTACTAACCCAAAAATATTTTGCACTAACATCTAAAAATATTTTCTATTATTTATTTACTATCTCGCATTTTTAATTCTAGAAATTGTTGTATAAGTCGCAAAGTTTTTTGTAATAGCGTAGAATTATCTTCTGCCCTTACTTTCCGCACCTCATATTATGTAATTGCACCAAAAGCCATGTAATAGTGTAGGAAATTTACTTCCCGCACTTTATTTTCCTGCAAATATTAAACTGCTTAGATGTATGCTAACTAGGGTTTGTATGACGAGATTAAAAACAATCTTAGAATAACCTTAATTCAAAGATAAATATGTGAATTGAACACACTCCTTGTACCCACTCACACCCTTAGGGTATCCTCTCTTGTTGCCTTTCGAATACAATGGTCATGTCCCTCGAACGTAGGGGTGCCATTAGCAATGTCCCTCAGTTAAATCATCACAAAGATCATAGTCCCTCGATGACCCTCGATGTTGTCTACGAATACATGATCACGTCCCTCGGGTGTTGCCTACGAATAAGTGATGATCGTTCCTTACGAAATTGTGAAGGTATCCTTACAATGTTGCCTTCAATGACCATACGATGATCCTACGATTGTCCCTTCACATCCAACGGATAATATTACCTACCAACTAATGGTATGGATAGCCTTATTCTAAAGGAGAAGAAAAAATAACAAGAAACGACCAATCTGAGTAGGTATATAAGACTCTATTGCTTGCTCCAATCAACAAATATTTTTCACACCTCACACTATTTTCAAAAACTATTGTCCCAAACAAATACTTTGTATACATTCTAGCGAGAATCATTACAAAGTTAAACATTTTTCAAACAAATATTTCCAAACACTTCGTATACATTCCAACGAGAATCATTACGAAGTCAAAAGCGAAATACTTTTAAAAATACTTTTCAAATCACATACACACAGAAAGCAAATTTTCAAAAGTGAGTTAACCAATTAAGAGCCCGTAGATAACTCCGGATGGAAAGGGTGTTAATACCTTCCCTTTTCATAATTACCTCCCTTACTCATAATCTAACAAAGGTCTTTCCTGTTCGTTTCACCTTTTCTTTATTGGATAAACAAAAAGTCGGTGGCGACTCTTGCTATCCGCAATATTTACGATAAAACACAAAACAAATAAGTCAGTTATCCTACCATGTTACATTAGTGTTATAAGATTTACATATATTTGTTTATTTTAATAGACTAATATTTTTAATCATGAGAGTTTGCCTCTACACTTTCTCTATTGCAAAAGAGAGATATGTAAAATATATTGAAGTTGCCAACATCAAAACATATACTCCCAAGTCAAAATAATCACTCTCACACTTATTAGAAAAGTTAGTTAACTATAATTAATTTCTTAATTTCATGTACTATCAAAATAAATTTTTCTATAATATCTTTAATTATATTTGATAAATCAATTATGAATATTAAAGCTTTAGAATTAAATTAGGAGTATAATGGTGATACAAATATTTTAAAGTTTATATATATTATTGGAAGATCGTGATAAATACACTATTGAAATGGCCTTTTTGATAAACTTCAAGAGTTAGTGAATTGAGATTTTTATTGATATTTTAATTATTATTTTCTCACCTACATTCACTAAAGTCACCAAAGACACTGCATATCAAAGGTAGAGTTCCTTACAATAATGTATATTTTAAATTATTGACGGTTTGATCTGTCAAGCAACAGGTCTTGTCTGTCCTAACTGAACTGTTATGAGCAAAATTTGGGATAAGCTACAAGTATTTTTGTTGAGAAAATACTATTGTAAACATGATATAGCACTTTTTTATGGGGCTAACAGGGAAGTGTCAGCTTGTAGGTTGGTGAAATGTAGTCTCTGCATGCAACATAAGGCACGATAATTCAGTACATGTTACACCTCTTAACCTGATGTCACTTGGACCAACCTCAGCACTAGAATACAAGAATGTCTTAGGAGCATGTCCTGCTTCAATAGTGATAGCTTTGTGTTTTGTTTGTTTAACCTCTCTACCATTTTTGGGGTCCTAAGTCAAAAGAGTTAAACGCACAATCCCTCTTCCCTACCCCACAAGAAAGTGAAATTACAAACACGTTGTCTCCTTAGATTCCTTTCTTTTCCTATTAACAATGCACTCTATCCCCTCTTTGATTGCCTTACATATATACTGGTGGGGACTCTTCATTGTTCTTTTTGTCAGGATTCTCTTCCCCCCACTATATACCAATGGAAAAGAATAGAATTACAACAAACAAGACACTAGTTTCTCTCTCTCCTATCTCTCCTTTGATATGAATCCAGTCATGGCTAGAAGCTCAAACAACATGTCCTCTAAGAGACATTTTCATTGGACAAACAAGGTTGGAACTGAAGAAGGTGAACCTCACACTTCTGAATCATTTTCTACACTTATTCAGAAGGAGGACTTAGAGCATGACAAGGTTATTATTGATTCTGAGGCTTCATCAGATGCTAAAGTCACTACAAATGCAACAAGGAGGAAGCTGAGAGCAGTGGCGATCTCAAGGCTTCGTTCGGCTCTTACTGTTTTTGGCAAGAACCGGTCGAACACGCCGTTCGGCCTTGGTTCTCGTGTAGTTGGCACGCTCTTTGGATATAGACGCGGGCATGTACATTTTGCATTTCAGAAGGACCCAACTTCGCAAGAAGCCTTTTTGATCGAGCTTGCAACGCCGATCAGCGGTTTGGTTCGCGAAATGGCATCCGGGTCAGTAAGAATTGCTCTGGAATGTGACAAGGAAAAAGAAGTAGAGAAGAAAGGTTTGAGGTTGCTGGAAGAGCCTCTGTGGAGGACATATTGCAATGGCAAGAAATGTGGTTTTGCTAACAGAAGAGAATGTGGTCAAAAGGAGTGGGATATTCTGAAAGCTGTTGAGCCAATTTCAATGGGTGCTGGTGTTATACCAGGAGCTGAAGCAGGAGCAGATGGAGAACTTATGTACATGAGGGCAAAGTTTGAGAGAGTTGTTGGGTCTAGAGACTCTGAAGCTTTCTATATGATGAATCCTGACAGCAATGGTGTTCCTGAGCTCAGCATTTATTTACTTAGAGTCTAGCATATCATGCAAGTTCTCTTTTTCTCTTTTTGTTCTTGTGGAATTGTGGGTGGGTTAGGGTTATTCATTGGTATACTACTTGCTTAGTTAGCTATTAAGTCATGTTTTCTTTGATGTTTTCTTTTCTTTTTTTACTTGAGGTATAAAGTGAGTTCAAGAAATGTAAGATTAATAATCAGTAGAGTGATCTCAGCTGTTGATCAAGATTTCACAGGAAAATTTTGAGTTTCTGTCAGATTTCTGTCTAACAGCTTGAGTGAGCTGATTGCTGTGACAGCAAGAAATTCCAAAGGTAAGGAATTTGGCTATGTAGCTTCACTCTTATTTTTGTTAGAATAGGCAAGTAGGCCATGTCAGAAAGGGGGATATAGTAGCATGGTAATGGTGAGGTGGGTCATGAAAGGTGTATATGTGTAATTTTCTTATTCCAATCCTTTAATTAATCATGAGGGACAGAGGTTAATGTAGATCATGATTGTCTACACAATTTTTATTCCAACCAGAAATCAGTGTTAAAAATTTTAAACGACAATCATTTTGAAACATAAAACTACAATAGGCTTAGGTGGGAGCATGTGTAAAAGTAACATGTTCCAATCATTGTGTTTTTATGCACTATAGTTTGTGAAATGATCCCAATAATTTGTTTTGAATCCTAAATATAGGAATCATCAAAAGAAATATAGAAAAGAAAAGAAAGACATATCAGTTAGTGACAAGGAACCCCATGTTTTCCTTTTGTTTATATATTGGCCATTGCTTTATGCTCTTGTTGACTACTTTTTCTTTTGTTTGTCTAATTCAAATATGATTCTTAGTAGTTTGTGCCGCTTGAGTTGAAACTAATAGCTCAGTTCCCACCATTGTTGTTAGCATGGAAAACCAAAAAGAAATTTTTTAGTGGCTAATTTAGTCACAGTAATGAACACCCTTTTCCCCTTTCCCATTGTTTTCAGGCTTTCAAGTTCTTAATTAGTACTATTTTCTAGCACCTTGAGAGAAGAGGGTGTAGGTGAGAGGTCCATAAAAGCAAATTCTCAAGATTTCATTAACTAAAATCTATGATTTTTTTAATCATCTAGTTATCATTATTGTTCTAAATAAAAAAACGAATTGGTCCACCTAAAGTTTGCTATTGCTTTATACAATTATTGCTCCAATTAGTGCACCAAAATCCCCAAACCCACCTCTGAAAAAAGAAATACTTTATACCAAAAAATTGGGAAGTACCAAGTGTACATTAAGGATGTAGATAAGACTTATTTTTAATATGAAAAAAAAATGCATTACTAAGCTCAAGACTAAGCACAAGACGCGCAGAGAAAAGAGCAACAAAGATACAAAGAGTTGGGCTCCGGCCACAAGAAATAACCGATACATAACAAAGAAAAACGAAAACAACAACAAACACGGGGCTTGTAAAGAAACAAAGAATCGAGCAGCAGACTAAGACTACGCAAGCTGATCTTACTTAACCAATAATACAAGCTGCTAATAAACATTTACTAGCAGATGAGATAATGATGCCAAAATCATCATGAATATGAAGGAGTGTGGGCAAGGGAATCAGTGATGAGATCAAAATTATAATCATATCTAAATATTAATTTAACTTCCATAACATTATTAGTCATGGTTCTAAGTCAAAGTCTAGTCAATAAAATATGGATGATAGATATATTTAGGGATGATAACAAAACAGTGTTATCATTTAAATTTAGACTAAAAGAATGATTAAACTTCTCTTTTCAACACTTAATCCCTGTTCATAATGATAATCTTGTTGAAATTGGTGATATGGAACGTTAACATACCAACTCAAATCAAATAAGATAACACTTGTAATTCTTGTTCATAATGATAATCTTGTTGTATTGTAATTTGTATGCAGTCAAAACTCCATGGAGGCATTTCAGTTTTTTTTTTAAATATATCAAAATCCTGCACCGCTCAACTTGATTGAACATACTGTTGAACGCGTGAATCCATGAGGCTTTGACTGCATGGAATCTAAATCTGTGATTAAAGCATGTAAAATAGAGCACCCTCTAGTCCTGCTACTGATTAAGCATAAAACGCCAATCATTCTATAACTCATATACACAATGAGAACCTTGGCAATGATCTCATTCGTATTTTATGTGCCACAGCCAGTTCAAGGTCTTCAAACAATACCAGACCTTCTGTCATGTCGATTTTATTCTGCGAATTTCTTCAACTCCTACCTAGATCACTTCCAAATATTTCCCTTTTCCTTAGCAAACCCTGGCTGAAAAATGTAAGGAAAAAAATGTTAGTTTAAAAATTGGTAAAAAGGATTTCAACCATGCCATGCAATTAAGAACCATAATCATCTTTCAGTTGGACCTTACAACTAAAGAAAAGACATTTATTTGTGATGTTTCCTATCAATTTATCACTCATATATGCAAGTATAAAAATGTAAGGAGTTGGGACCTACGAAGCAGTGACTTAACCACTGGCGTTGGACACGCCACTGATACAGACTCAACCATGCGTGTGCATTGGACACGCCGCTGATACAAACTCATGTGCATTGGACATGCCGCTGATACAGACTCAACCATGTGTGTGCATTGGACACGCCACTGATACAGACTCAACCATGTGTGTGTGCACTGGACACGCCACTGAAACAGACTCAACCATGCGTGTGCACTGGACACGTCGTTGATACAGACATAGTAGCACAGTTAATGTCCAAAATATAGGACATTTAGATACCATACATACCCATAAGTGTGTGTGTTTGACATGACAATCAAAATTAGAAATAAGATATACATATTCACTTTCTAAACAGAAAGTTGTTAAACTTATTTTCACATGAAATCTTATGAAAATGATGATAAGATACAATCCTAACATTTTGCATTCAAGTCATTACAAAAGTATTGAAGTTAACTTTTTTATATGGCTATATATATTTTTGTGTTAGGACTTGGGAGTAACTAAGAAGTGTTCACTCAAACTAGTTGTCCGCTCGTTCTCTTGGCCCGTACTGAAGCTGTGTCAGAGAAGCATCTGAGCTGAAAAAATTATATACTTTTGAGATATTGTTAAGAGATGTTACACGAGTGTTTCAGGTATGTGCTAGAAATCTTAGTGCCTAAGACTTGTTTGACACATGACACAATAGTTGTAAGATGTGATAATGTTTTGTAGATGAGAAAGAAGAAACACGGGACCTTAAGAAGCATGGATGGATAGGCAGTAGGTTCAGAAGTGATATGGCTTCTAGTTTTTCTTCCATTTAATGCAGTAACTGATGGGCTGTTAGCAGCAGTTATGTCCCAAAAGCTTCGTTTCTTGGCCATCTGTAGTGGTGAATGAAAACGATGACTTGGACTCCTTAGTTCACCTGTGTTTTCAACCTTTGGCCGTATGCTAGACCTGGTTACCACTCTATTCCCCACTTCCCCGGCCGCTGTTACTTTTTTCTCACTCTTTTGTGAAAGCTCGCGAATAACATCATCTTTCTGCTTTATCATCAAACTGTGATCCTTTTTCATTTTCACTATCTCTGACTCCAGGGCTTTAACTTTTTGATAAAGTGTTCTAACAGTGAAGGCTGTCTCCTCCCTCTTGTTCTCGGTCTTTGGGGTGAGATATGTGGCAGAGGGTCTGGTCCTTCGTTTTTCATTTGGTGGAATAGAGGTTGGAGGTGTGGAAAGAAAAGATGAAGCTGATGGTAGTGTTGGGGAAGAATATGCAGCCAAGGATTGTGCTTTGAGTTTCAAAAGCATCTGTTTTTGGCGTGCTAGCTGAACTCGCAATTGACGATTCTCATTTTGTAGCTCAAGTATCAGCTTTGCCTGGTCTGTTTCTGTTTTAGGTACCGGTAATAGATCTTCGTTTGCATCAGGTGCCTGCATCCATATATAATAGGTTACAGCATCAATA
This sequence comes from Vicia sativa, assembly GCA_021764765.1. Lineage (NCBI taxonomy): Eukaryota > Viridiplantae > Streptophyta > Magnoliopsida > Fabales > Fabaceae > Vicia > Vicia sativa. Next base: position 258,483,585 of record CM038793.1, read on the forward strand.
GAGTGGAATACCTAGTACATTCACTGGGTTGTGATATATTTGACACCAACTGATTTTTTTTTTTAAAAAGACAAATGTGTACAAGCAACTAAGTGTATCACCCTAGAAAACCAAAATATTAATATATACACGCATAATATGCTTGAAATGATTAGAAGAATCGACCTTTGTTCGAATCTCCTTGGCTCTATCAGCCCAATGAAGGGTATTTTGAGTTTCACCAAATGAGAGGATACTCGGGCTTATGTTTGCAATCATGACGGTGTTGCAAGTTCCTCCTAATGAATCTTTGAGAAGCTGGGTGAGTTTTGAATTTCGGTATGGAATGTGCTTCTTGCCCTCTACAAGAGCATTGATGCAGCTGCTTAGTGCAAGAAGAGACCGGTTAATGTTGGCACCCTCAAGAGACCTAAGTGTTCTTTGATCTGTGGCAAGAGCTCTCTCTGACCCTGCAAGATCAATCAATGAAAGTTTGCCCACTTTGTGAATAATATTCATTGCAGCATCTCTAACTCGGTATTCAACCACGACCTAAATGTAAAGAATAATTAAGCATATGTTACAATCTCAACATAAAAGGGTTTTTGCATGATTTTCCATAAACAACCTTCAAAAGTGTACCTGCAAAACAGCATGGGAACGCGAAGATGTTTCATTTGCACGAGTTGGCTCCGTAGTTCTATTACGATTTCCCTGCTGAAGCAAGGCCATCACCTGTAGTAGAAGGAGTAAAGTAAAACAAAAATCATCCGTGAGGGTTCAAACAACCGTCTAAACTTTCAACATACGAAAATGATTCGGTATAAACTTTCAAAATAGGAGAATGGTTTGGGATATTACTTCATCGGTGGAGTAAGCTCTGTATTGCGTAAGACCTGCTGCCACAATCCCCTGTTTATCTTCTCTCAAAACAAGAGGCCTTCCAGGTGAAATCAAATCTCTTACAGTTTCATTATAAACCTCAAGATAGGAGAGATGAACAACATGGTTTCCATCATAGCTTCTGATCCTGATTTTACTGAAGAGATCCTTAATTGCCAACACCATAACTCCTGGGTTTTCCACTGTACCAAGCATTGTGTATGTTTTTCCAGCTCCAGTGGCACCATAACAGAAAACTGTCCCATTCTTCCCTTGCAGAACTGCTTCCACAAGTTCCGAGGTTCTGCAAATACAAAGTCAATGTACATTCTCATCAAATACATTTAATAGGATAATGATATTGTAAGAGAGAGAGAATTAGGAGTTAACTCACGAGGTAGAATACACATCCTGTTGAGTAGCGGAATCAGAAAAGCATGCATCAAAAGTGAAATGACCACCTCGAATCCTCTTGAACCTCAAGTAATCGTTACTCGTAGCGAATTCCGTGATACAAATATGAGAAGAATCCACAAGCTTGACACAACACCTGGAACCCGCTTCCTTTTCCTTGTTAGCAAGTGGCCTCACTCTCACAAACACCATTATCCTGTTCCCATTTTTCTCCCGAACAACAACACCATTGTTCTTTAGGGTTTCTTGTGGAGGCGCGTTGTGGAATTTGTGCTGCTCGTACAACAGAGTTAGGGCTTTCAATTTCTCCTTTAAGCCTTGATGGGGTGGTTTTGAGTTGGATCGAGTTGAAACTGTCATCGGAAGAGCTTGTTGAGTTTGAGATTTAGGTTTCGATCCAATTTCATAATCACGTACAGTGTGGTGTGGGTGAAATGAATGATCAAAGTGTTTTGGAAAGGAGAAAAACAATATTATTTGTTTGTATATAACGGTCATATGTCGCCCAAAATATTAATACCGGGTTGCCAGCATTTTCTTCTCCTCGTCAAATACTTCTGTGATCCCTCTAAATTCATATTAAAGGACTCGCGAAGATAACTATTAAATAAATATTATACTTTTGTATATAAAAATATGTATGAATTAATAGAAAAAAATATATTAAATGATGATGATCATATATCAATTTAATTTATCAAATTGTATTAGTTGTTAAGATATGTATAAAAACTATGTTGAAAAATATATAATTATATGGTGTATTACATTTCACAATTCACACATCACATATTGGACGTCAAATAGGTTCACTCCGTCTAGATCCGTTTCATAAAAAAATGAGTGTAGAACGAAAAAAGGAAAGCCCATAGACATTACACTTTTTAAGACTAAAATAATTTTATAAAAAAAAAAAAAAAAAAATTGTGACTAAAAGAGGAACCTTACTGAAAAAGGAAAGCATCAAAATAGAAAAATTGTTAATTGAGTGACACTTTACAAAACTTGTTAAAGAACTCATTCTAAATTTTTCTATTGTACGATTAAGGATTTCACCTAAGACTAGGTAATCCTATGATAACCAGAATAGTTATTTTTAATTGCATGCTTAACCTCTCTACTAATTTAATTGGAAATTGAAATTAGGAAAGAAGGTTAAAGTTTTTTCACTAAGGAATTAGGAAAAAATAATATTGAGAATCAGTAATTGAGGCGATGAACTTGTTGAATAGATCAAAGAGTGAAGGTTATTACATGACAAATTATACACTCACCCTAGCATACTTTAATCAAACAAAAAGTCAATTTATATCTTGAGCCAATTTACTTTCTGCAAGGATTTATTCCAACCAAACTCAAAACTATTGTTTTTGTTCAATTGAATAAATCATCATACTCAGTATTTCCTACACAATCCTCGAGATCGATACTTGGGGTAAATCTCATTATTACTACATCGGTAAAAATAGTACACTTGCTATTTTTCCGATCAGTAACTAAGTGTGTGTTTTAGATATTCCAAAACTTAATAAGAGTATTCTCGAGGAAGGACATAGAAGTGGGTTGAGTATTCATCTCGGTACTACAAAGATTTATCAAGATTTGAAGAAGTTGTTTTTACTAACATTTTATGTGTTTCAGATGATCCCCAGGGGATTGATATTATGAAGAGATATATCTCATTGCTTATCATTTCGGAACAAAACACCTTTCTTACCGCTATCTCGACCTATGAGTAAATTAAGAGAGCAATTTTCAATCTCAATTATGCTAGTGCTCCTGGTCTGGACGATTATGGTGGTCATTTCTATCATACCTATTGGGAGGTGGTTGAAACAAATGTGTGCAACGTGGTTACCCAATTCTTTCAACATGTTTGGCTGCTTCATAATTTTAATTCTAACACTATCATTTTGATCCCCAAATCAAAGGATGTTGATTCCATGTGCAACTTTAGGCCAATTGCCCTTGCCAATTTCAAGTTCAAGATAATAACGAAAATTCTTGGGGACAAATTGGTAATCTTTATGCCTGTGTTGGTGAATCCTGAGCAAAGAGCGTTTATTCATGGTAAAAGTATAAAGGATTGTGTGTGCATCGCCTCAGAAGCAGTTAGGCTTTTAGGGAATAAGTCCTATGGAGGGAATATTTCCATTAAAGTAGACATTGCTAAAGTGTTCGATACTCTTTCTTGGAAATTTATTCTTCAAGTTCTAACAATGTTTGGCTTAAATAAAGTTTTATGTGATTTCAACCCATTCTTGAGTAGGCTTATCTCCATATATCCATTAATGGTAGCCTTTATGGCTATTTTAACTACACTAGTGGTGTCAAGCAGGGAAACCCGCTTCCCATAATTCTCTTTTGTTTGGCTCAAGAGGTGCTTAGTAAGGGCATTACTAGGCTGGTTAAAGAAGGTGCATTGTCCCTCATTAAAGCATCATCCAACATCCATATTCCTTCCCATATTATGTATGCAGATGACATTCTTCTTTTATGTAAGAGTAGTATAAAAAACATTACTCGACTACTTATGGGCAGATGGTGAGTACGTCTAAATCTTATTTTCCCTGTGCTATCTCGGCTAGCATGATCTCTAGGATTATTGATATGACTGGTTTTAGTTTAGGGACTCGCTCATTCATTTATTTGGGTGTTCCTCTCTTTCAAGGTAGAGTGAAGGCTAGCTATTTGCAACCAATTGCGGATAAAATTGTTGATAAAACTTACGACTTGGAAAGGTTATGTTCTCTTTATGGCGAGTAGATTTTGCTTTTGAAATCCACGATGCACTCAATGCTTTACCATACCACGTTAGTTTACTCTTGGCCCACTTTGTTGCTCAATAAGTTGGAAACTAATATTAAAATTTTCATTTGGACCAGTTCGATGGAAAAGAGGAATATTAGTCAAGTTTCTTGGTCCAAGATGTGCAAACCTTTCTCTCATGGTGGTCTTGGTGTTAGATCTTGAACCAAGCTAAATGAAGTCTTTATTCTCAGGTTGGCTTGATATTTGATTACTGGTCAGGATATTTGGGCTAAAATTATGGTGATCAGAGTTATTAAATCCTATGGCGCCATCAATTATCATACTTTTCCTTTCTCTGGTCTTCAATCAAATTCGAGTACAAGCAACTCCAAATTGTAGGAGTGTGGTCTTTGGGCAACAATCAAGATATTAATTTTTTGCACGACTGTTGGTGTGGTCCCCTGCTTATTAAATATATTTCCTCTGAGTTTCTCCTCTCTAAGGTTATTGATGAATCAACTAAGGTTGCAGAGTTTATTGTTAATGGTCAGTGGTTGTTCCCATCTTGCTAGAATTCCCTGTTTCAGTTTCTGTTGCTCCGTTCTCTTCCGCGGATTTATCCTACAGAGGAAGATAGGTTGCATTGGAAACATTCTTTGACCAATGATCTTACTATCAAAGAGGATTATAAGTACAAAGATCCTTTTCCTCAGTTGCTTTTGTGAAACCTATGTGGAGTCGTGATATGCCGGCAAAATCAATGGTTCTTTGGAAGTATTTGGAGGACAAAATGCCTACGGAAGAAAAGTACACGCATTTAAATCTCACTTCAGTTTCCATGTGTTCTCATTGTAGATGCCATGAAGAATCATCAAACCATATCTTCTTTTATTGTATCTTTGCGAGTAAAATCTGGCGTTGGTTTTACAGGTCCATAAACATCAACGTTCCTCGCACTTATTTGGAGGAATTATGGAGGCAGTGCTCCACCAGATCGAAACAGTGTTCTCTGGTGCTTAAAGAGGCGATTATTTACATCTTATATTTTGTGTGGAAGGCTAGATTCAAGGATCACTTCTCGAACCTCAAGGATACAATTCACAATTTTTTATATCAAATTCAGCTTACCGAAAACAATATTACTGCATGTGCCTCCTCTTCTATGGATGATTTTCGCATCCTGAAGGTTTTTAACATCAAGTTGCAGTCTATCTCCCCCCGCATCATTGAGTATTTTTGGAATTCTCCCTTTCTCAATTGGGTCAAATGTAATTGTGATGGGGATTTTGTGACTAATCCCCCGACTACGTGATGTGGGGGTTTATTTCGGGAATGTCGGGGTAATTTCCACACAATGGATGCAAATACTATGAAATGGTTTTCTTCTACTATGGCGGAATTCCAGGCTGCTATTGATGCTATGGAAATTGCTATTGGCAAGGGTTAGAATAAGCTTTGGGTAAAGTTTGATTCCAAGCTTGTGGTTCAAGCACTTTCTAATCCCTCTCTGATTATGTGGCAGCTTAGAAGAAAATGGTTGTTTTGTATCAATTTATATTCCAATAAACATATCTTTTTCACATAATTAATCTTCGTATTTTATTTTCAGCATTAGCAGCTTTCAATAAAAAATTCATAACTAGAGCTACATGATTGTGATTGAGGTGTTCTAATAATTGTCGGAAAGCTAAGAGAAAGATATACAACTTTGATTTTGTATCCAGAAGTTGAATCATACTGTATCAAGGTTGAAAAGTTCGTTGAAGTTTATGCTTTTAGCATAAGTTGTTTTTGGGTCATTATTTTATGGGCCTAGGTTAAGTTTTCTGACCCAAAATGTATTAGAATTGAAACTCTTATTCTATTAAAAGAACATCAGTTGTGCTACAGGAAGATAACCTTTTTTTCGCGATACCTTGCTTGTACGCTTGAATGCAGAACTAATCATCCAAAATTGAGCTATAAAAATCTCGTTCTGACGCTTTGAGGTTTTTAATTTATCAATTCAACTCTGTTTCTCTTTCAATTCTAATTTATGAAATTAAATTTGTTTAATATGTTATTTCATGGAATGTCTTGATTAAATTTGTATGATTGTATTCCTAATCTTTAATCGTTGTTTACGTCGCTTAGTCGTTAAATCACGTTTTATATTGTGTTTGCTTAATTCGCGATTGTATTAATCTGTTTGCTTAATTCGGAATAGGAATTCATTCTATTTTATATCTATTGAGCTTGTCAATTGGTATTGAAATCGAATATAGATCGAAGTCGCTCAGGGAATTCGTAAGGAAAAAACCAATGATTAGTAGGAACCTGAAAACATTAGATTGACTTATTTTTATACTCACTTATTTTAATCGCTTATTCGCTTTGTTCTTTAAAATTTGATCCTAAAATAAACACCCCATAATCGTTTATGTTAGTTAATAACAATACAAGAATCCTTGTGATACGATACTCGAGTCACTGTCGCTAAACTACATTTTTCAAAAACACTCATTTTGATTCGCGCGAGACAGCAGATCAACTAGTTTTGCCTTGTTACCGTTTCAAAGCTTGTTGATGGGTTTTTTTAGCTCCCATTCTTTTTTTAGGCTTGAATCTGATTTCTCTCTTATTTGTTATGTTTTTCTTTAATATATGAGAGAGAATTCAAAAAAAAGGATTTTATTTTTCCGCCTAGTGGCCTTCTTCTAGGCCTCTGGCAAAAAAACCCAAAATACCCCAAGGTTTTGCAAGTTCACTTGTGAAGTCACCTCGTAGTAGATTTCGCAAATGCACTTCCGAATTAACCCATAATTTCTTATTCCGCAAGTACACTTGCAAAGTTTGTGAATTATTTTAGCAAAACAAACATAACAGACCCCTTAAACCCTTTTATATTCAAACAACAAATTTTCTCACTTTCTACTTAAAACCCTAACATTTCTACTACCCAAACTCACAAATTTGTACTCATCTCTCCATTTCAACTCATTTTAAGTCATTCCAAATCATCTTCAAGCTCTCAAAATTGTGTAAGTTTTCTCCAATTTATTTTGAATCACAATACAATCTTGTAATCATTTATTAGGTTAGTTTGCAGTAATTATATTATGTATGTTAGTGTTGGAATAGGTAAGTGTAGGTTATTGGGTGACAAAAAATTGAGGTTTGAGTTGTTTAGGGCAAGAAGCTGTTGATATTTGAAAATGGTTGTGCGTAGGGGATTTTGCAAGTGAATTTGCGAAGTCACCCTGGACTAGTTTCGCAATTGCACTTACAAATTCTTGCCTGAGTTTTTTTACACCTAACAATTATAATTATTTATTTCAGAAACATGATTGACAGTCAGGACTAAAGCATTCGGTTAAGACAAGGAAGGTCATCGTCGAGAGAGGCAGGCAGAGTAGGATGTTAATCGGTCTCGAGGTTGGGGTCGGGTACAAAGGGAGCAGTTGGATGTAGCTTCCCATTCTACTCCAAGGAGTCGTCTGCATCAGATGTCTTCCTTTTATACGTATGAGAAGGTGCCAGATGAGCCAAATATTCAACAAAAGTTCACGGCGCTTGAGGGGGCGAGGTACCCGAGGATGTTCTGATACATGAGCAGGCGAAGTATGGCTATCCGGGAGGGCCAATTGACACCTCCCTCTTGATTTACTACCATGACCATACCGCCCGTCATGCTTGGAAATGACATGTATATTTTTGGTTGCTATTTTTTATTTTATATTTTTTACTCAAAGACACGATTGTAACAATTATTACTTTTTTTCTCCATGATTGATTGCCTATTAAACATATGAATCACTCCTGGGAAATTTTTTATTTTTCTTGCCAAGGCCTCAATGGTTCTGATACTGTGATTGTAACCGATCTTTTTGGATTATGCTGTACAGGTTACAACACTATAAGTCACAACATGCAGGGGGCTTTTGCTGAGAGGTGACACAAAGAGACCTCTTCTTTCCACTTTCTTGTCGGGGAGGTGACCATCACCTTTGATGATGTTTCTTGCTTGCTCCACCTATCTATCTGAGGTAGATTACTTAACCATCACAAAATCTCACTAGCCGAGGAAATTGAGTGAATGGTTGAGTATCTGGGAGTAATCCAGATAGGGCATATGGTGACTACAAAACATCTAATGGGGGTGCATATAAGGTTTTCCCATCTGAAGGATTTATATGAGGAGCACCTGATTATAGAAACAGATTCCAAGGAAGTAAATGACGAGGTTTTTATTCAGTATCACCGAGACAGTGCCATTCAGTGTTACTTAATGTTCTTGGTCGACATGTCCGTATTTGTGGATACAAGTGAGATCTATACCGATGTGACCTACATATAGTATTTTATGAACATGACTAAAGTTCGTGAGTGGAATTAGAGGGTCGTTGTTTCGGTATACCTATGCCAGAAGCTGAATGAAGCTTCAAATTAGAGGACGAGGGCGCTCATTGGGTCATGCACACTCCGCACAATACCTTTTTTTAACTATTAACTTTAATTTGTTTTGATTAATTTATACTTACATATTATGATATTGTTTTCACAAAGTTGGATAATTTCTCATTTCCACCGCATTCATGGTTTCGAACAAGATGCGAATTATACTGACAACCTGCCAAAGACTTCCAAGTATCTTCTCCGCATAGGGAACCATAAAGTGGCGTCGTACTAGGTGTATCTTGATCGCACCAACCATGATGACATCAACTAGATGTCGTTTGAGGATTACAAGGAGGTTATCCCATTCAATCTCATCTCTTTATACCCGGGGTGGCTAGTATGTGGGTTGAACATTATGGTCAGGTATCTTCCAGAGCAGTGTATCCGCCAGTTTGACTATATGTAGATGATGCTTAAATCTCCTTTTCATGCTGCTCCCGACATCATCGTACGTCAAGATCTTGATGGTATCTTCCAGGATTGGGAGAATCATACGGTGCCACAGGACCATCAAATGATGTCGGCGTCCCTGAGTTGGCACTGTGTAGAGGGTTATGTGACATGGTTCTTTAATGTGTCGTACCCTCTCATGACATCGGATGGTCCTGGACGTCCACTGAGGCTAGCTCATGAGGAGCTCTTGGAGAACGAGTAGGCCGAGGATGACCATGCCATTGATCTATTGTCGATCTATTAGCGGATCCACCTACTTGGGCAGGAGGTGTAACACCCTGCTAAAACCCCAAAATAATATTCAATTAAATAAATCAGAGCAATTCACCAAAAGGGTGTCACATTACTTCATAAATGACATATATGCAAGACTTACTCCGTAACACGAGTTTTCAAAATTATTCATGACATGTGTGTCATTAAACAACAACACCAATACTTCATTGCTCGCAGCGAAATCATAGTTTAAAAATAATCTTTATCAAAGACACCATAATACTTCATAGTTCATCGTTCACAATTTAACACACTTAAACTTCATGGAGGACAATTTAAAATGTCATAACAAAACAAGAACAAAATAGTTTTCAACACAAAGCATTCTCGTCCCCGATGTTACATATTAAAGCAAGACCTTCTAGACTCAACGGAAAATAAATCACACACTCCAAATCTATTCTTACAAGCCTTTAGGAACTACTCTTGATCACTTGCACGTTACCCATGTAGAGGCAAACATTTAAGCATAAAGGGTGAGTTTATCACAATCATTATATAAGACATAAGTAATAGACATAGCAGAATAAACCAAAAGTATCACATCATCAATTTACCAATATCATCATTCAAGTACAACAATATAAATGAAACATCATCAAAATAAACAACTATGCAATGCCACATAAGATGTATTGCAAGGACATAGACTAATGCATGTGGTACCAATTCATTTGATGGACACTGGGCCATCATCCTCCAGAGATGTTCACCATATAATCGATTCTCACTTGGAACCGGAGCACATCATAAACATCCCAATCCACACAATGGGATTGAGACCAACACTGGACCAAACGTCCTCATCATCAAAACAGACCAAAGTTGTCCAATGAATGCATGATGAGCAATAATAATTATAAATGACCACAACTAGTCATACGCATCATCATTCATGTATTCACCAACATCATTATATAAAACTCATCATAATACTCATACAAACAAAACATCATCATTATATCATCATATAAAACATAAATCATCATAGTAACAACATATCATCAAGGTAAACAAGTCATCGTTGCAGTTCGACACGAGAAACCTATTTCTATTCTAATTTTAGGTAATGGAAAAATACTCCTAAGTCCTCATTTTATTTCATCTAATTGAATTCTACCGCGTTAGCTACACACTGCGTTGAACGACACCTCAAACGGAGTCCTAAAACTCAAGTTATGGTCTTTTGAAAAATCTGTCAAAAATTGGATTTTTTGAGTCGACGCATTGGTATTCTGTCAGCCTCAGGTGTGCTCAGGTCGACCCAATGAGTCGAAGCAAACTGAGTCTTTAACCTGCATGAGTAGACACATAATCCCTTTGAGTCGACACATGTTGTTTTATGTTGAATTTTATGCGATTTCACTGCATTATGGGTCCTAAAGCATCATTTAATCATAGGAATTCACCATCTATCAACAACTTAATATACTACATCAATTAGACAATATTTACGGGTCTTTATTCATCACAAATCTACCAATTTTCCATCAAACAACATGAATCACCATCCATGAAACCTAAGACAAACCCTACCTCTATCTACCACTTAAATCAAATATAATAATCAAATAAACACCCCTTACCTTATTGTTTCGAGAGATCAATTCTTCTTTTCACGCCTCTTACGGTGATTTTCCGAACCTTTGTACCCTAGCTTTTTTTCTTCGCTCTTCTCTAACTTTCACGATAAATTGTGAGAATAACAACTATCCTTTTTCTGTTATCACAAAGGACCCCTAATATCTTCATCAATTGCCCTCACTTATCCAACCTCTAATTACCATCATGTCCTTACTCTTTATACTAATTACCAACATAACATTCTAATTAAAATAACCTTTTAGATAAATATTCCTATTACTACTATTATTCCAAATAATTACTAAATAATTATTTATTTACTCCAACACAGCTAACCATCACAATTCTCATGTTGTTCCATGTAACACCCCTTCTAAAATACCCCGAATAATATTAATTATATCAACGATTTAAGTCATAATTCATCAGAGTTAACACGGAACAGGGATGCCACAATTATTAAATAAAATAAAACCTCCAAATAAACAGTAGCCATGCTACACTGAGGATCATTACTCAAAATAATTCAATTAAATTAAGACCATGTCTTACACAGCGGAAAAATATCATAACCAAAACGAAATAAACCAATCATTATTATTCCCAACAAAATTTAAAGAAACAACTGAACAATATCTAATTCCTCAACTAACGTTCCCCAGTGTTACAATCTAATCAGAGCATGACACTAACACGCGGACTTAAATGACAAGCTCTAAAGTCATCCTCACTGATTCCTGAGCTGCTAACTTTAATCTGAAATTGTAAAGTAAGGGTGAGACTTCTCATAATTAAAACACATTATAAGCTTTTCAGTCAATAATATATCACAAGCATATTATTTCACCCATTTCATCATAAATTCAGATTTTAACACTCAGACACAATCATACAAGTCATTATGTATAATCAATAACCAACCAAAGAATTATAACACTGGAAGACATCCTAACATGTTACAATCTCATGCAAACACAAATGCAGACTCAATGCATGTGGTACCAACACGTGACCAAGTCACCCAACACTGATCCATCATCAACCGGATACAGTAACCATCGATTCGTCCATAAACACCCGGACACGAATCCAGCCTAACCACCCATCCTCACTCGGGTATCGGTTATCGGCAATACAAGTCAAATTCCACACAATGGGAATTAACTTCACCAAACAATGCATATGCATGCACAACACCAGCATGCAATATTCAACACAGGTTATGACCACATCAGACATCATAAACCATCATCAACCACAACATGATATCATCAAATATCATGAAATAAATCATCACAAAGCATAATATGCCAAACACTTACCCTTCAATTGGTAAGACTATTCACCAATATATACCACAACAACAACAACTAAGATCAATAACTATCAGGCATATACAACACCAACAAAACACATGGTATCAATACAATCATGAACACACCGATTATCATAAACCGAATCAAAACCAAAATATGATATCTCAACGATCATGCACACCATCATTAGCAACATAAACATGTTTTTCATTCACAAAATACGAATACCTCCATTCCTCACAGTTTCCCCGCTACATACACACCCATGTGCATCAGCCAATAATCACTTACTTTGGAAATTCGATTCATTTTCAAAATAATTTCAATTTTTAGAAAATATTTTCATTTTATAAAATAGAGCATTAAATTTAAGAAATAACGTCCAAAACGGCGCTCAAAACGGACTTACGGTTTGAAAGTTATGAATTTTCAAAGTTTGATATTTTTCAAAGTTGCTTGAACCGGTTCCGCCTATGTACAACCCGGTTCACGAGTTCAAAATTCACGTTTCGAAAATGTATGGGAACCGGTTCCGACACATAGAACCGGTTCCCGAGTGTATTTTTGTCTGTTTTCATAACCCGTTCCTACCCACGAACCGGTTCCTACGTCCTAAAAGTCAAATTACGCACTTTTGACAAGATATTCATTCTCAACCAAAACCAAACATACCCATACGAATTGCAACATGAGAGACACCAAAATAAATCTATTTTGCACCATTATAACATCAAACCACAATATTCCATCATTCCTATTCATCAACTGACACTCTAATTATTTTCGATCTATAATCCGACACAATAGGGATAATTCTACGGAACCCTAACATTCTAAACCGGGATTCCCTAACATACTATGATCATACCATTGAATATCTAAACCGATAATATGCATTAACTAATCAAAATCACCCCTTACCTTGTGAGTTCTTCGAATTCTGACACTTTAGGTTTTCTTCCTTCCTTTTCCTCTTCTCAACTTCACGTATTCTTGTTTTCTCCAAAATGACTCTTTCTTTTCTCTTTTCCTTATTTTATTCCTTTTATTCCTTTAACATAAATAAAATGAATTAAATAATGTGAGTAGAGTCTTTTACTCCTCACACCTTCACTTTACTCAACCCACCTCTGATAATTCCATTCTTTTATTCCATAATTAATCCCAATAAATCCAATATATTAATAAATTATATTCTCAATTAAATTAATAATTAAAAATCATAATTATTTAATTATCGAATTATTTGGGGTGTCACATTCCACATCATAAACAACAACATATATACACTCATCATATAAAACATCATTATTTCGACAATGATCCACAAATACATATAATAATTCATCAAATAAGCAATTTTAAAAGTTGGGGTGTTACAGGAGGGATTAGATACATGGATTATCGATACAGGCGATCCTGAGGCGGTTGTATAGTTGAGAGGATCGTCCGTGAGACATCTAGTACTTCAGAGTACCACATGCATAGGAGGACTCATGTGGTTAAAATTAAGCATACACAATAGACTGTGTTATGTTTTGTTCTTTGTTGATGTTGTAATATTTTTACCGTATTTACTTTGTGCACAATTTATGAATATTATTATTATTATTATTATTATTTATTGACCATTAAGGGTGGCAATTGAATCCATTAAGACAAAGTCCATTCAATCCATCCACCAAAAAATCCATCCATCAAGTGAAAAATAAGTTAATGAATTGATCAAATCTATCTACCACATTTTAATGATCCAATGAAAAAAAAACAAAAGTTTTTTTTTTGGAAAAAAAAAATCCTTAAAATACAAGAATTTAAAAGAAAACTGAAAAAATAATAAAAAAAATTTCAAATTTTTTTGAGAAAAAAGTGAAAATAATTTTTTTTCTCTTAAAAATAACAAAATTGAAAAAAAAAAGGAATTTTTTTTTTAAAACAAAAATCCGAAAAATAAAAAAGTTTAATAAAAAGAACTTTTTTTCCAAAATTTATGAAAAAAATGTGAAAATATATTTTTTTGAAAAAAAAAGTGGAATTTTATTTGTTTTTTAAAAAACTGAAAATAATATTTTTTTTCCGAAAAAAACAAAAATGTTTTTTTTTTTAAAACTGGAATTTTTTATTATTATAAACTGAAAAAATATTTTTTTCGAATAAAAAACTGGAAATGTTTTTTTTGAAAAAAAATTAAAATAAATTGTTTTTATGAAAAAAAATTTAATTTAATTTTCCAAAAAAAAGGTGAATTTTTTTGAAAATAATAATTCAAAAAATTAAAAAACTGAATAAAAAACAGATTTTTTTTTCAAAAGATTGAAAAAACATAATTGTTTTTTCAAAAAAACATTTGAAATAATTTTTTTAAAAATAATTAAAAAACAAATATATTTTTTGGGGTAACATCTAAGATGAACTATCACCTAAATGATGAAAATTAGCTATTGAATTAAAGAGTTCTATAATGATATAATATAACACTCACATAAATTTTTTTTTTCTTCTATCTACCGCCATGTCTCCAAAATCATCATCCTCTTCCAAATTACAAAAGTTGACACATTTCTTTTTCTCTTTCTCTCTATTTTCCTATCTTATATAAATCTTCAAATACAAAAATCATTGAAAATTTGAATTGAAAAATACTATATGAAGGTTTCTGAGTGGTTGAATGATGTTAATCACTTTAAAATGTATAACTCTTATCTTCCATTACCCATCTTGAAAGATTAATAGTTTTCTATATTAAGCTTTTAAAAAATTAATTTTTTTGTTATTGTGAAATCAATTAGATTTTGAAGAATTATATTTGATGTGAAGATTTGTTTCAAGATACAATTGAATTTTAAGTATCGTTGATTTGAAGGAAAAATGGAACAAAGTTGTAGTACTTGCTGCAACTCCAATGAAAAAACGAAGCAGTAACTTTGGCCCAGATTAAAAATATGATAGAATCGTGAATAGTACGTGTTGGAATGAGCAGTTATGCTAGAGTGATATTTGAAGAGAGAAAATATTAAAAATATAAATAAGAGAGATTGGATCTAGTGTAGTAAGGTGTAGTAATATAACAAGGACTTATTTAATCTCATAGTAAAATTGGATGGCACACCGGTGAGAGACTTAATTGAACCCTTACTTTATAAGCCACCATTTTTTGAATGGATAGATATCCAAAATATTGTTAATGAATGAATTTGATGCATTTTATTTTTAAATAGATAGATTGAATTTGATATATTTAAGAAAGATTTAATGGATTGTTTTGATCCATCCATTTTGCCACCCCTATTGATCATATTGTTATGTTTATATTATATTTTCAATCAAATCGTAAAATATCTGTCCGATTGTGAAGTGTATTGTGAAATTGATGAAATTTTAAACAAAAATAATAGGCTTAATTACACTTTTGGTCCCCCTGTTTTCCCTGTTTTTAACTTTTGGTCCCCTCATTTTAAAATCCTGAGTTTTAGTCTCTTTTTTAGTTTTGTTCTTTACTTTTGGTCCCCTTACCAATTTGACTCCCATTTTTTATGACATGGCAGGTTGACTGATGACATGGCAGGGTCCATGTTGGCAATTTATTTTCCATGTTAAAATTTAATTTCCATGCTGGCAATTTATTTTCCATGTCATTATAATTAAATTTAAAATATTAAAAATAAGGAAGAACAAGACTAGGATATGAACCCTAGATCAGTTTGTTCTTCTCTCACGACCGTTTGTTCTTCTTCTTCTCTCACGATCAGTGTCTTGTTCTTCTCTTTCACGATCGTTTGTTCTTCTCCTTCTCTTTCCATTTCGTTTGTAATTAATCTCTTCTTCTCCTTCAAACCATGGATTCCTCAAGGTTTTCTTTTGCCTCTTCAAACCATACGAATTTAAGAAAAAGAGGAAATACATGTTGGTGTAACATAGAATCTCCATTGATGACATCATGGACCTATGAGAATCCTGGAAGAAGGTTTTATGGGTGTGGAGGTTTTAAGGTCATGAGAAAGAAAGGATGTAACCACTTTGAATGGTTTGACGAAGAGATGGGTTTTCGCGCAAAAGAGGTTATTAGATCGTTGAAAAACCGGAATGATGAGCTTATGGAAGCGATGGCGAAAATAAAAATTCAAGAAACGGTGAAGAAGAAGAACAAATATCGAGATTTGTTTTGGGTTTAACAATTGTGTTTTTACTTGTTAGTGATATTTGTACTTGTGTTGAAGTAATTTGTTGTAGTCCCTTAGCATTAAGTAATTTTGTTGTAGTTGTAATGGATTTGTCCGTATTGTCCCATGAATGTAATGGATTTTATTGTAATGGATTTTGTTTGAGATTAATGTAATGGATTTTGTTCAATTAACTGATGTTTGATGCAACTTCAATACCTACATTGTTCTGTCATTGGATTTTTTTGTGGAAGCTTAAGAGTTTTTTTTGCTAATTTTACATTGCTAATTAAGATACATTTTCCGTGTGGACTGCAATACTTTGCTAATTTTCGTGTGGACTGCAATACTTTCTGCTAATTTTGCTAATTAAGATACATTTTGGGCTCGACTCACAGGTTCATGAATATGCGGTATGAATATGAGTGTGTTTTGAGTCCTTTGATTTTGTACATTTTGGTATGAAACATTTCAACAACATTAAACAATTATGATTGATTTTTTGGTTTCTAATTACTTATAGAAATTCTCTGAAGTGAACATTGGATCAAGATCAAAGATCTAGTTTGGTTTGCTCCAATGTTGTCGGTCACGGAAGCGGTTTTTCCAAATTCTGCTATGCTATACATTTTGTACTAAATTGCTTATCAAATAACAAAAGTTGTTTGTTAAAATTCATCTGCAGACATGTAACACATAACTAATTTTGAGCAGACACGCCTAATGTTTCCATCAGATCCTGTCTTGACACCAATTTGGCCCATTTTAACAATTGACTCAACAAAATTAATTTCGAAAAAAGGTCCGATATTGGAGTGAAGGGACCTAAGTATGATTCCATCACGTTTGTTCTTGCGTCATCGTTAAGTCTTGCATCGATTCTAACACAAAACCTTGCCTTATGTTATTCAATATGTTCTTGTCGAATTTTCTTTCTCGTTATGTCCATGGCTAAGCGGTCGTTATCGTGTTCCTTTGGAGGGCACTTTGCCTTAAGTTCGGGAGGAAACTTGGATTTATAGCGGTCGATCCACGGATGGAAAAAGTTGTATAGTCTTTTGTCATGAAGAAACATGTTGTTGTTCCTATTGTATGTGCAGCTGAATTTATATCAAAGAGTGAACCGTTAGTTACTATGGTTAGAAATTATCACATAATATAATACAAGTTGCAAATGCACTTGGTTTTGAGTTGCTCAATTGAATCACTAACATCTGGCATATCATCTGCAAGAGATATATTAGAAACAAGTCTCTCTCCTCCTGAACTTTGTACCAAGGTCCATTTACCTACATCGTGTCAAAATTCATGCAGTGGTATCAACACTCTTGAAAAAAAGTTTGTGAAGAACGTGTTATCACCTAACTCAAAAGATTATTAGTCTATGCAATTACATAATGGATGCATAATGCAAAAGTCTTTAGCTAACAACTTCAATGATGAAAATTCAATTCTTGAGCAAAGAGAAATAAATTAGAGCATGAAGTTAGGAATTAGAACCATGAAAATTGCATCTCTTGCCATGCAACAATATCGCACAAGAAACCACTCTGGACAAGATTCTTCCAATTTTCCTTAGCTTTTCTATCACATCAAACCCTCTAAGACCTAAATGTAAGAATGCATCTCTTTCGCTTTTCCGTTTCGGAACAATATCAATCAAAATGGAACCATCACATCCCTGAATAAAAAAGCATCCAAATCATGTCAAAAAATGTTACTAGAACCAAAACATGTAACTGCTTAAGAGACATAACTAAATTGCTTATCACATAACACATGTAATTACACCTGCAGACACCAACCTACCACATTTCAGATTCAATGGTCATGTAAGTATTTCAGTCCCACCAACAGTACCTTCAAGTATTGCACAGAGATTCTACAAAGTATACTTTACATTACAAGTATACTTTACATTATCTACTTTATAAGTATACATAATAAGTATACTTTACATTATGCTACTTTATAAACCAATATAAACGGAAACATGCTTCTTTATATTATGCTACTTTACATTATACACAATCAGTATTCTAATAACAGAATCTGCTAATTATAAACCAGTATTCTAATAAACCAGATTATAAACCAGTTTTCACACAGTGCATTATATAAGCCAGATTCTAAACCAGATTCTAATATACAAGCAATATAAACCAGTGCATTATATAAGCATTGCCTAGTGCATTATAGCATTATAAACCAGTGCATTACATAAGCAGTGCCCAGTATCAAAACAACAGTACAAAATATAGCATAAACTTCAGAAACTAAGCATCTAGTCTTGAGTTTGTTGTGGCGCTTGCGACCCTCCGTCTATAACCACTTCTGACTGTTTTGCGTCTTCTTAATTTTCTTCGCCACCTTTTGAATTGTTCTCTCGTCGCTTCCCTTTACATGTGCGCACGTTGTGTCCCATGATCCCACATTTCTTGCATGTAACAGTTTGAAGATTCCTGGGCAATGTATTTTGGTATCTCGGCTTATCACTTGATTTGTTACGATTTTTCTTCGGACGACCAATTGATCTCCTCATGACTGGAGGGTTGATTGGCTGATTAACATCAGTTGGCCATAGATCTGGACCGTTGGTAGGCATGATTATATGGCTATAAGTTGCCAACACAGTACTTTTCCTGCACACAAATACAAGTTGTATTGGTTTAATGTAATTCATATACAATGATTTGTCAACACAACAAAGTAGATTTCCTGGATAATAGATTTACCTATAGTATGATGAAACATACTCTTCCGGGTCTTTTTTGTTAAACCATATGCAAGCGATAGCATGACAACACGGTATTCCCGTTAGATCCCACTTCCTACAAGCACATGTCTTTTGCTTTAAGTTGACAGCATATGTAGATACTCCATTCGAAACCCCAAATATAGCAAAATCATCATCTACATGCCATGTTGCAATCCATTCTTCTGCAACCCTCTTTGCCTTTTCTAAGATTTTTTGGACTTTTGGACTTACAACACCTTTGTACCTACTAATAACATCCTTTTGAGTGGAAATTCTAACAGTTATGTAATGTTTTATTCCTTACAACAATGTAATTATTGGCTTGTCCCTATACTCTAAGATTGCTCGATTAAAAGCCTCGCACATGTTGTTAACTTGCAAGTCGCAGTGTGTGTCTGTTTTGAAATGGGACCTACTCCAACATGCAGCAGGTACAGCCATCATGTCTTTCCATGCAGCAGGTGAAAGCTCCTTCATATGACTCATTGCTCTCTCCCACCCAGGGACTGTTGTAGCCATCATCCCTATTTCAAATTTGGCAGTCTCTTTAAATTTGGGAAACCTTACCATATCACCTTCGTCATCACTAGCAGGTGGTGTATAAAGTTCATCCGAATCACAACTTTCAACATCAGAAATATCATTCTTTCTTGAAATTTTCTCTGCTGAAGCGTTTGGAAGAACAGTCGTCCAATCAACACCAACATCAGGACCTAAGTTACACTCATCACTATCATCACTATCATCACTTTCCTCGTAATCATCTGCATCATCACAATTTTCAACGTCAACATCCTCAAAAGTAACATCTTTGCAATTAGCATCTTCATCATTTACTTCTTCAACATCAACATCCTCAACATTTACATCTTCACAATTCTTCTCTTTATCATTGACTTCTTCAACATTTACTTCTTCAACATCAACATCCTCAACATTTACATCTTCACAATTCTTCTCTTCAACATTGACTTCTTCATCATTTACTTCTTCCACATCAACATCCTCAACATTTACATCTTCACAATTCTTCTCTTCATCATTGACTTCTTCAACACTTACTTCTTCAACATCAACATTCTCAACATTTACATCTTCACAATTAGCTTCTTCAACATTTACTTCTTCAACATCAGAATCCTCAACATTTACTTCTTCAACATCAACATCCTCAAAAATAACATCTTCAATATTGACTTTTCAACATTGTGTTCAACATAAACGTCAACAACTTTAAACCCTCTAACATCTTGCACGAACTTTAACACATCTTGATCATTATTCAAAGGCCGAAGTCCAAGAGAAAATGAGAACTTAGGGTCCCGATACCATAAACACCGTATATTGCAATACCCATCACCTTTAATCAAACCTTCAATATCCATGTAGGACATTAGGTCCACATCCCAATCCCAATTCATTTACAAGTAGTCCCCAACATACGACTTCTCCGGATGATAAACCAAACGGCCCCTATGGTGTACTCTAAGTCTAACCAATTGATCCTCGGTTGGCCTATACAAACAAAACAAACATAATCAATGCCAAACCCTAAACATAACAATGGGGTTTTCAACTCTTATCAAAAACATGAATTGAGGTTTTCAACTCTTATCAAAAACATGAATTGGGGTTTTCAACCAAATCGAAATTAAAACCTAACAAATACCGCAAACAAAAGAAGGTTTGGCCATGTCGAGCGGCGTTGAAGAAGATGAAGAAGATGAAACGGCGTGAAAGACGAGAAAGTGAAGGACACGGCAAAGCACGAAGCGTCAGTTGTTTTCAGAAGGGAGCTTGTTGATTTGAGATGAAGAACACGACGTCACTTTTTTCCGGATGAACACGACATAGAGATGAAGAACACGACATTGTGGATGAAGAACACGGTCACAATTGTTTTTCTGAAGAAGCTTTTGTTTCAATGAAGTAAGGGGACATGGAAATTAAATCATAATGACACTTGTTTTCCTTATTTTTAATATTTTAAATTTAATTATAATGACATGGAAAATAAATTGCCAGCATGGAAATTAAATTTTAACATGGAAAATAAATTGCCAACATGGACCCTGCCATGTCATCAGTCAACCTGCCATGTCATAAAAAATGGGAGTCAAATTGGTAAGGGGACCAAAAGTAAAGAACAAAACTAAAAAAGAGACTAAAACTCAGGATTTTAAAATGAGGGGACCAAAAGTTAAAAACAGGAAAAATAGGGGGACCAAAAGTGTAATTAAGCCAAAATAATACAAACAGAAGAAATTTCACAAGCGCATCTATGAACTCACTTCGCAACAGGTTTCGCAACTGCACTTGCATAAAAACCTCTAAATATGAAAAAACAAGATTTCTTCACAAGTGTGCTGAAAGGTGAATTCATAAATGAAGTTGTGAAGAATATTTTTGAGTTTTGAATGATAATCCCTGTGTAGAAAGAAAATTTTAAGTAGGGGTATTTTTGACATTTTAAATGGAAATTTGTTTCGGGTTAATTGCGTAATTTTCTTTAATAAAATAGAAAAAACATGTGAAACCACGAAGTTGACAACTAGGGTTTAACGAAAAGCAGAGGCGCAACGAGCAGTTCCGTTGTTTCACAAATTGTCTACAGAAAACCAAAAGCAACAGCAGCTATGGCGAAAGCAGACGTCGACCACCACAACTCACCCGAGCACGAGGACCAAATCAATGACAGTAACACCAAAAAGAAGCACCGCAAGAGAAAAAGATCTCGTAAATTGGCACAGCAAGTTGAAACCGCAGAATCTGAAGAGGAGAATAACGATGAACACGCTGATGACGTCGAAGAAGAAGAAGAGAATAAAGTGGAGAGCACCGTGTCGTCTGGAATTATGAGCACCGAGACATTCTCTTCGTTAGGATTATCTCAACCTACTTCCAAGTCTATTACTGATATGACTTTCACCCGTATGACTCAGGTAACACACTTTTTTTATTAAGTAGTCGAGTAATTCTATGAATATTTTAATTTATTGAATGATGAAATGCAGATTCAAGCTAAAGCTATTCCACCACTATTGATGGGAAAAGATGTTCTTGGTGCTGCCAGGACCGGTGCTGGAAAAACACTTGCATTTTTAGTTCCAGCTGTTGAATTGTTGTACAATGTTCAGTTCACACCTCGGAACGGAACCGGTGTTGTTGTTATTTGTCCAACTCGAGAGCTTGCCATTCAGGTATACATACATATATACATATATGCTTGTTTTGATTTTTGCGTTCTGTGTAAGTACTGAATCAGTTACCTGAATGGATTTTTCAGACACATGCTGTGGCAAAGGAACTACTCAAGTATCATTCGCAAACACTTGGATTGGTTATTGGGGGTTCCGCTAGAAAGGGAGAAGCTGAGCGCATTGTTAAAGGGGTCAATTTGTTGGTTGCCACACCTGGTCGTCTTCTTGACCACCTTCAGAATACTAAAGGATTCATATATAAAAACTTGATGGTAACTTATGGATAAAATGTCGATATGTTCATGCTTTTTGTGGATATACTAACTCATAACTTATTATCTCTCTTGCTATAACTTTGCATTTACAACATCCGTTTGCTTCAAGTCTTTTTCTTACGTGCAATGGCCGATTTATGCGTTGTTTGGATAGACGATTTAATTAAACACTTGATACTTATTATTCTAATCAAATTGTTTTCATATGCCATCCTAGAGAGCTTATGGAAATTAGCTGAAAACAACTTATGGTCATTTTTTTATAAGCTCTCCCTAACAATCTGACAAGTGTTAATGCCAATTGCTAAGCGCAAATAAGACAATTCAAATAGGACATTAGACACAAACATTTCCTGTTTGAGGAGGTTTTTCTTATGAACAAATAAGTTACTGAATACTTTCTTTGTATAAAGCAATCAAGTTGAAAAGAATACGAGGGGGCATAGTGTTTCCCTTGTAATACATGAGGTGCTTCCTTCTGCATACATGGTTTTCAGTTGCATGTCTTTCATTGTATATTTCTGCAGCTGAGGCTCACTGAATCTGGTTTGGTCACGTAAGAATCAGAACACCCTGAAGAAACCATTTATAAATAGCTTGCTCTAACTGGAGTTATTGTTTTGTTTGTTATAGAGCTCAGTGGTTTCATTGATGGAGCTTGTTTCATTCACTTTATTTTTGTGGGACTAAATTCACTGTTATCATGCTATATATATCTCTGCTCTTTTATTCATGAAAAAAGTCAAGTTATTTTATATGCTATCATGTTGTAAAGATTGTTTCCATATATGTTAGTTTATATTTCAGTCACCATTTGGTTCTTATCAGTATAACTTCTGGTGTCATGGTTTTCTTTTTTCCCATTTTGGAGTGTACTTTTATAGCTTTTAGACTTACATACTTTATATCCAGAATAGATCCATGTGTATACAAGTTTATATTCTGGCTATGATTCTTACTCCAAGCTCTTTTATGATTGGACAGTGTCTCATCGTTGATGAAGCAGACAGGATATTGGAAGCAAACTTTGAAGAAGAAATGAAGCAGATCATTAATATACTTCCAAAGGTATTGGACTCGTGGAGTTTAATAAAGTCATGAGATTACATCTTGTCCTATCCTGAGAAAAATAATTTAACGATTATACTCCCTCCGGCCTCGAAAATGCGGTTTCTTATATCTAACTTTGAGTTTACCTAATTTTTATGAGCATGCCTAATTTTCCGCTTCTCATTTTTAACAGAAAAGGCAAACAGCTATGTTTTCAGCCACACAAACAAAAAAGGTTTGTTGTTAAGTTCTATCTTTCATTTCCCTAATGCAAATCCCAGTTTCAATTGTTAAATCCCTCAATTTTAGATTGTCATATAAATTTTCGCTTGGTATACACAAAGTTAATGCTTGACAATGCATGTTATATTTGAAAGGGAGTAATCTGGGGAATGCAAATATATATGTTACTTATTCTCTGTTCTTTCAAAATACTTTCCCGTTCAATTACAGGTTGAAGATCTTGCCCGCTTGTCTTTTCAGACACCTCCTGTCTATGTTGATGTAGATGATGGGAGAAAAAAGGTCATGCCTCACTTCTTCTATCACGATCTCTGAGATTTTTCTGTAGCTTTATCATAGTATCTGACGCATTCCTCATCGATTTAGGTCACTGTTGAAGGATTGGAACAGGGCTATGTTGTTGTTCCCTGTGCCAAGCGTTTTGTTGCTCTATATACATTCTTGAAGAGATTTCAATTAAAAAAAGTGATGGTGTTTTTCTCTTCATGCAACTCTGTCAAATTCCACGCCGATCTTCTTAAGTTCATTGGATTAGACTGTTTTAATATTCATG
The DNA here is from genome assembly GCA_021764765.1 of Vicia sativa. NCBI lineage: Eukaryota > Viridiplantae > Streptophyta > Magnoliopsida > Fabales > Fabaceae > Vicia > Vicia sativa. Next base: position 258,507,916 of record CM038793.1, read on the forward strand.
GAAAACAAAAGCAACATGCCCGAACAACTACCTTCTTCAACTTCTGCAAAGCAGAAAAGGGGATCTTGCTCTGTACTGATGTTGCTGCCCGTGGACTTGACATACCTGATGTGGTATATTATATATTCTTGTTAATTTACTTGAATATATTTCTGATCTCCAATGTAATTCAATTCAGTAGTGTCAGATTCTTAAGGGAACGCCCAAAAGTATATAGTATTCAGTTGAAACTTGCATCAATACAATCTTCATTTTTTTAATGGGGTTGCGGATACAAAAGAATTTTTTATAATGAAAAAAGGGGAATTCTGCAGTACTATAGTACAAAAGAGAAATCAAATAGTACAAAAGTTCGAACATACAGAAAAAAACACATCGACTAACTCTAGCTCATCAGATGTAGATCTGATCTATTTGATTTGGTTTCTGTTACCATCAATTTTTGAGTTAATTACTGTATTTTATCTGCCATTATGTTTTGTTAGTTTGACACCATTTAAGGGCATGTAAAAGGTTTATCTCTTTTTCTCCTTTTCTGCTTTGTAGGACTGGATTGTGCAGTATGATCCACCAGATGAACCAAAGGTGCTTTTCTTTATGATCATGATCTTGTTCAACTTTTTTTTAAAAAATTTTAAATTTAATTATTATATTTATTTATCAGTGCACAGTATAACATGTGTTATTTTAATGCTTCCAGGAATATATCCACAGAGTTGGTAGAACTGCTCGTGGAGAAGGTGGAAAAGGAAATGCTCTACTTTTCCTGATTCCTGAAGAATTGCAATTTCTTCGCTATTTGAAGGTTAGATTCTATTCCCTTAGCTACATATTTAATCAGGTGCTTCTGATGTATGCAGTAGCTTTATCCTTAAAGCTGTAATATAGGTCACATGAGGAAACCTTAAGAGTGTGTCATGCTTTATAATGTTAAGGGGATGTAATAGTTTTGGTCTCTCTGGCGTTGTATAAAATTAGGCGGTGAAATGAAAATATAGTATTATATTGCTTGAAAAGTTATTACTAGATTATCCTGGATCGGTAAATTTTAATTTTTTTGCTTTACTTCAGGCAGCAAAGATTCCTTTGAAAGAGTACGACTTTAATGATAAAAAGCTTGCAAATGTACAATCGACACTGGTATATTCCTTCTTCCTCTAGTGCTACTCAGAATATTTAACACAACGAATTGCATCTTATCTTACACAGTATCATGTGGTTTTACAGGAGAAGATGGTGGGCACCATTTATCATTTGAACACTATGGCTAAAGAAGCATATAGGTCATATATATTGGCATATAATGCACATTCTATGAAGGAAATATTCAATGTTCACCGCCTTGATTTACAGGTACAACTTTCACGTCACATTTTACATTATGGTTGTTTTCACATTTCTTAAACTTTATGAATATATCCCATCTGTGTTAAATAGCCAACAAATCTATACCGATATAGGTCTGAAGTCGCGGGTACAAACACATGTTTTCTTTAACGATCGAATAAGTAGTAGTAGCAGCAGTACTAATAATAATATAATACTGAAACAAAAATGAGAAGATGGCTACATAAAGGATATTTTGTATTTAAATTCCAGGGTTTATCGTATGTATGTTAATAAAATTGAAATTTCTAGGATAAAAATTACAGTTTAGATACAATTACAATATAATGACAGTACAATTTACTGTACTTGTGCAGGCTGTTGCTACTTCATTCAGTTTTACAAACCCACCGAAGATAAATCTGAACATAGATAGCAGTGCTTCAAAGCATAGGAAGAAATTTCAAAAAGTGGAAGGAAGAAGACGTTGAATTGACTACTTATGAACCATTATTTGCAGGAGATGTGCTACCAAGAAAGTTTTGTTAGGAATCCCAATTTTACATAGTGAGATAGATTTTGCAGCTTTGTCAAACTTTAAATTATTAAAGTGATTGGAAGTTCAAAACTGGATCTTGTGTTTTGTGCAATTTTGAACTGTAATATTATTCTGACATGATTATCTGCTTACAATCCTAGATTTCCAATTTAATTAATTTTTGTTGTAAGTTCTATCATTAACTTTCAAATAAAGATTTTGAAAAGCAACATCAATACTCTTGGTGAGCCACATCTATATAAATGACATACTACTATCAAATAAACAACCAATAGTTCTGTTAATCTCAACACTTATTGAATGTAAGAACAAGGATCTGATTGACAAGATCAAACGTCAATAAAGATCCTTGGAGTTGGTTACTACCAATCACTGTAAGAGCAGAACTCTCGCCTTCTGCAAATGATAGACAAACAGTGCCTTCTTCTGGCATGACGAGTAACTGGTTGTTGTTCAACTTGTAAGACACAAAATTCTGACCTGCGATATTTCCATTTTCAAAGTGAAGCTCAATAGTTGGAAACACATTAGATGAATCAACTTTATAACAAAATTCTAACCCCTCATATCCCAACGTCTTTGTACGATTATGATCTGTTCTAAGTATCTCTGATCTGAACACACTATAAGCATCAATTGGTAAATAAGTTAGCATTGTTCCTACATCTATAATAACCCCACCATCATAGTTCAAACCATAACCCCAAACTCTAGATTGAATATCCAACATAAATCCATCAACACTTATACCAACAAATTGCAAAAAGTAATGAAAAGGATATCCACTGTTCTCTGTCAACGCAATCATAATGGAACCACCATGTTGGTCAATTTCTGGTGGAGTATCATAAAACTCGAGAGACGAAGGTTTGTCCGATCCTTGACTTACAGGACAAAAAGAAAATGCCTTTGCATTGAGTTGACTCTGAATCGAAAGAGGACCACGTCCTAAACCCAAAACGCCTGTGAATTGAGTCATAAATGGACCCTCATATGAATCTCCACAACCTATGATGAAATTCTTAACATCTGTACTGGAACGTTCGAGGATAAGTGTATCGGTCACCATTAGACCAAAGGAATGAGATTGACGGTTAGTACCATATTTCACATTGTATCTACATGTCCAGCCAGTGCTGTTTCCAAAAACTTCCCTCATCATTGGGATCAAACATGTATCTGAGTAGCTGCCAAGTTCTCTAAAGGTACTTGATGCTTTTTTGTTAAAGGGTGGGCGTTGCATAGGGTAACAAGTATTACATGGATCACATTGTGACCATGAAATCGGGCTTCCTATGTCTACCATGACAAGTACAACTTGTACTGGAGTACCAATCCATAAGAATATTGCATATGCATTATCTATCGGGTATATATCTGTTGTGGCTTCTTTCTGAGGATGTTGAATTTTTTTCTGATATAATGGGATACGAATTATTGATCTAGAAGTAAAAGGTGAGGGAGATACAGAATGAGACAATAAAATTATACAACAAAAAAATGTTATCAGAATATTCATTTTTGTTTTAGCTAAAAGTGACTCTAATTTGGAAATATTGGTTGGTTTTTATACACTTTATAAATTGCAATTACATGTTTTTTTTTAGTATTATTGGGTTGGTTGATGAATGTGAGAGTTTGGTAACTCATTTCATTTGCATGGTTCAAATGAAACATCTGAGTAGTCATTATAAAATGTTTAGACAACGGTCATTTCATTATCACATGTTTTTCACTAGAAACCTATCCACTTTTAAAGGTGTTTTAAGGTTCCATGTCTTATAAGTTATTTAAAAAATGACGTTTTATACTTTCAAATTAACCTTTTTATTTAAAATAAACTCCTTTAAAAACACTATTTGTTGGACAAATATTCAAAATATAATTTGCAGTTAGGGTTGGACAAAGAATTGTGTCCAACTCGACCCACAATTTTTTAAAAATTATTTAATATGAATTTTCGGTTTAACATGTTTAAAAATAGGTTTGAGATGGATAGTTATGGGCAAGTTCGGGTAAATATAAGGGAATTTTTTAAGCTATTCTATGTGGTTGAAAAAGATCATATGCAATTATGAAAATGCTCTCTGATTTTCAGAAATGTATTCCTCAGTCGCATCCAATACACATACAATTCTTTCGTTTTTGAGATACGTTTCATTTTATGACTTAATTTATATCGATAATGCAATTTCAAAAGTTTTAAAAAAATACATTTATGGTTTCTAACCATTTATGCTCGATCCACTTTTTTTTATAGTTAAATCGCACAACTGACAATACATTATTCTTAATGTTTTAAACCAATTCCCTATAATATTTTAAGTGAATTTTTTAATCGATTCCATAGGGGTGGGGTGCACCATATGGAAACCCGAAAATACCCTTCACAAAATCGGAATTTTATTTCCGGTTCGCGCTCCATTTTGAACAACTCAGTCAAAATGTGGTGTGACCCTTGAATTTGCTTAAAAACTGAACCGGAGATGCACTTCCGGTATCGAACCAGAAGTATATCTCCGGCTATGGAAGCGAGAACATTAAATTGTATGCCACCTGAATATTTTGTATGAAACCGAAAGTATACTTTCGGTTTTGTCACGAGACTGATTGCTTAAAACAACAACCATAGTGATCACCACCATTACACTCTTTCTCCTTCAAACCTCTTAAAAACCCTATCCATTTGCTAATCCATTTTCCACTCCAAATCCTCATTTTTGTGGTTCATCATATCAGGAATAGCTCAACAAAGAAGAATTTCAGGTAAACTTCATCCCTTTTATCCCTCATTCACTACATTAATCTATAAATTTTTGCTGAAAATAAGGTTACATACAAATCAGATGTATACTTCCGATTTCTGGTTGAACTAAACCAGAAGTCTATTTTCGGTTTTGTCTGTATTAAATTTTCCAGCAACTTTCACTATGACTGGTGTATAATCATGTTTTTCATGTAACATAGGTATGGTGCACCCCGATAACATTCCTAAACCCGATGCGAATGAAGTTGTTTTGCCGATCGTAGCTCCGACTCTCGTAATTAAGGTGGTCGATGTTCGTGAACATTTTGAAAAATGTTGAAGAATTTGAATTATGGGACGATATGTTGCAGTGGATGGATTCATTTAGAGGGAACGAAGCTTGGATTTGGTACTGTGATAGCAAGGTCCGATAAAGACACTGATAAAAGAAATGTGTTTGTTATATTGACTTACGAAAGGAGTGGAAAATATGTGGCTCACATTCAAAATTTGAAACGCGAGGAAACCAATACAAGAAAATGTGAGTGTCTGTTTCGGTTGCGTGGTTATTGTTAGACGATGTGACGAATCTAGAAGGAGGGGGGTTGAATAGATCCCTTTTAAAATTTTGCGCTTTTTGTAAAATTGTTTTTATCAGAGAGCGACATCCCTGAATCTAATCGTCTAAATTTTACGTATTGGAAAGATCGGATATGCGAACCGATTTGATGAAAATGATGAGAATAGAATCACAACTAAAATTGAATATGATGAATCGCTTTAGTAAGTTTAACAAGGTGTAAGTTATTACCAATTAGTTGCGGAGAAGATAAAGCAAATTTGTGAGTTGTAAATTCACCAAACACTTGGTGTACGTACTACACAAGGTTTGGTTATACTCAAATTGTAGTGATTATAGCGATTCAAATGAATGCTATGTGTTGTAAAATTTAGTTTGTCACTACAATTATATTGTATAAATGAGAAAAATTAATAACTCACAAATTCAAGCAAATAGAAATAAAATGCGGAAAACTAAAATGGACACAGTATTTGTTAAGGTAGTTCACCCAGTCGTCCTCGGGTGGGCTACTCTGCCCCCAATTCTAGAATCTAGAATTAGGATTATGAAATTAATTTTGCAAAGTTTGTAAGAGAAGATACAATCACCACAATTCAAAGTCACTTGATGAATCTTATATGTTGCACTCATATTCCCTTGATTCTAGATGAATCAAGTATGCCAAATCTTGCACAAAATCTCCTTCTACCTTGAATGATTTTGAACCCTAGAAATTGGCCCAAAATCCTTCTTCACATTCCTCCGGTAACCGTTACTCAATTGAACAACTCACGTTCTTCCAATCCCTTAGCTCGGTTGAATTCAATGAAGCAAAGACTTGTGATAAAATCCCCCAATTTTGGAGGAGAAAACCCCAATGGTTTTATTCAAGAAAAAAAATCCACAAAGATCTCTACCCAAATTTGAAATTTGCACTTTCAATTCGGACGTTATCAACTAAATCCCAAAAACTTGATCAACAAAAATGATTGTGTGTAATTGTTGATGGTTGATGAGAGGTTGAAGATGAAGAGAGCTCTTGTGTCAATATTTCACTTTTTCTTGTTCTTTTAGAAAATAGAGGTCAAACTATATATATAAGTGATTCCCATGATGTAACAAAATAGCAGAAAAATGAGACAATTTAGCGATGCGTCGGCTCATGTAGGATGTGCAGAAGGCGTGCGCCTTCCTGAGCGAGAGAGGTTGAAATTCCTTCAGACATCCGCTGACTCATTGCCTGATGAGCCGACTCATGTTTTCCCAGAATTATGCATCGATGCATAGAGAAGGTGTACGCCTTCCCGGACGTTGCCAAACCAAAATCTTCTTTTCATGAGCCGACCTAAGGTTCCATGAGCCGGCTCATGCAGTCTGTTTTGAGAAAAATGCTTGTTTTTTATGTTTCTCACTTGCACTTGTTTGAAGCATGATATATTTGCATAGATAGGTTTTTGACAAGCATTAAAACTCAGTTCCTTCACCTTTGCCCTCACATACTCCCCCTTTTTGATGATGGCAAAAACCGCAGATATGAATCATCTCAATGATTGCGAATCATCCAATCATCCCCCCCTGAGATATTGCATATTTCTACTGTGTATTCCTTATCCCCCTTTGACAACATCAAAAAGAAACAAGGACATGGATTAAGAGAACCAAAAAAATATAGAATGACCAATATTTTGCAACTTCGAAAAAAGAACACAAACAAACATACACACAATATGAAGCAAGTGCAAACAATAATAGATGCAATAACCAATAAAATAGTACAATAGGATATTCATTATTACAAATCCAAAATAAAACATAAAGTAGTACGGGAAGTAAAACAATTTAATACAAGACCATAATAATACAAGCATAACAAGCAAGAAATAAAGTGCCAAGCATTAACTAATGTTGTTGTTCCTCATTGTCTTGTGGTGGTTCAATAGGTTGGTTTGGTGGAAAGCGAGCCATGAAAGCCGACTGAAAGTTTTCCAAGTTTGTGTTTTACGTTTCCATCATTCCATTAAGAGTGTTATATCGACGGTCTTGAAGGCTAGCATAATCCTTAAACTGAATGTTTTGAAGATTGACTATGCCAGCAAGATTGTTAATTCGTTCATTTGCTAATACCATGTCTTCACAATGGTGGACATCCATTTCCTCAAGTTTGCGCATCACCTCGTCATAGGATCTATGAGGCTCACCATCATCGTTGCCTTTGTCATCTTCTTCTTCCTCTTTCTCACTTTCTTGATTCTCAGTACCAACTTCACCGCCCTCAGCATCTTCCATTTCATCATCCTGTTCAACATCTTCATCTTGAAGCATTACCGAGTTTGATTTCACAAAGTACCTGTACCTACCAAGTCAGGGATCCCATTGATGACCCATGAGTGCGAGAGTTTTGGAGGTAAAATCTGAATCCGGCAGGATAGGTGTAGGTGAAATACTAGTAAGATCAAGGTTTGCTTGACTTAGAATTCCATGAATGAACGATGGATACCCCAAAGCATATCCTCTAGGGGAATCCCTCAATGGAAATAGCCGGCTAGTGATGTAATACGGCCAATGAATCTTAATTTTGTTTAGAATAGCCCAAATTAACAAAACCTCAGGTTAATCAATACGGGACAACCTACCCTTTTTGGGAGGAATTATCCTTGACACAATCCATTACATAATTTGAGCTAGAGGAACCAATTGACCTGTTGTGACAGTTTTTGGAAAAGCACTACTTCGCACAAAACTCTCAGGATATGGTCGTTTTAACATAGAGTTCAAGGTATGTTTGAAGTCATAGTCTGCATGAAGCTTTGTGTCGGTGATTTTAACAGCATCAGTGTCAACAGGGAACAACTCAAAAGCTTTCCAAATTTCATCATCTACCTTGACAACCTTATTTACAATTCTGTATGAAAATTGGTGATCATAGAATTTACCTTGTATACCCGCATAGAATACCTTGACGAGTACCTTATTGTAGTCTCCATCCAACTCAAGGAATGGAAACACCTTTTGATGGTCCAACAATTCCACCACATCTGAGATATGCAGGCGTTTGAGGGTGAGACGGAAGGCACAAAATTTCCTAACCAACCTCCTTCTAGCAAACTTCTCATCATACTTTTCAGTGAGATCAGGAGGAAGAAGTGATAAAGGAGTAACCCGAGTTTGATTTGAAGAGCTGCCTCTGATACTTCTCTTCTTTGTTTCCTTAGAAGCCATGGATGAAGGTTTGGAGAGATTTGGAGTTGAAATGACAAAGTAGAATTTTAGGGTTTTGAGATGGAGAGGGAGGCCAGATGAATGCTAGCAAGAGGGAACAACAACATTGAAAATGGATGCATGAAAATGGAACCACACAATACAAACTAAGATATAATGAGCTTCCACACAGTGACGCGTCGACTTATGCAGGGATGCATCGACGCATTCCAATAAAAAAAGCCTAAATACGTTTTTCAATCAGGTGTGCGCCGACCGCTCAGAGCTATAGGTTGGATCATGTATGTAAAATTTTGAAATTTCATGTATTTCATGGCATGTAGGTTTCGTAGAAATTAATTGAACACAATAAACAAGTACGCATGCACAAAAGCAATAACACACAAAGCATTTAAGCATTTCATAGCACAAACATTTAAGCAAAATGGTCACTAATGAGAAAGAGTAGGAAGGATGTTATCGAACGTATTTGAATGACATGATGCCCTCACATGTCGCCAGCCCAAGATGATATTTACAAATCATAGAGACACAAAGATAAATAAAGAGAATGCAAATCATTGGAGTTGCGATCTATCCAAAATATCAAGGACACCGAGTACCCTACGAATATGAAACAACAGTTCGGTCGCAAGTGGTTTTGTAAAAATATCGGAAAGTTGATTTTTGCTATCAACATGCTCAAACACGACCTCACCTTTCTCTACATGATCCCTAAGGAAGTGGTGCCTAATTTCAATATGTTTAGTGCGCGAGTGTAAAACTGGATTCTTGGTTAGATTGATGGTACTTGTGTTATCACAAAATATTGGAATATGATTAAGTTTTAAATCATAGTCGAGTAATTGTTGTTTGAGCCACAAAATTTGAGCACAACAATTACCAGCTGCAACATATTCTGCCTCGGCCGTTGACAAAGAAACTGAAATTTGCTTTTTGCTATGCCAACTAACTAAGGAGTTTGAAAAGAAATGACAGGTGACACTGGTTCTTTTCCTATCAAATTTACAACCCGCAAAGTCGGAATTAGAATAGCCAACCAAAGAACAATCACTACCATTGGAGAACCAAAGTCCATACTTAGGAGTACCATAGAAATACCTAAGTATATGTTTTACATCTTTTAGATGACTCTCCTTAGGACAAGATTGATATCTAGCACACATTCAAACACTAAATATAATTTCGGGACGAGAAGCGGTAAGGTAAAGAAGAGATCCAATCATACCTCTATACCTTTTTACATCAACTGGCTTACCATGTTCATCCTGATATAGGCTAACCGCGGTAGGCATTGGAGTGTCAATAACTTTTGAGTTTGCCATACCGAAGCGCTTGAGCAACTCATAGCAATACTTTGTTTGGCTAACAAATGTTCCTTCCTCGAGTTGTTTGATTTGAAGACCTAGGAAGTAGTTTAACTCCCCCATCATACTCATCTCAAATTCACCCTGCATCACTTTAGAAAATTCCTTGACCAAGGTGATGTTAGTAGACCCAAAAATGATATCATCTACATAAATTTGCACTAAGATTGAGTGATTTCCTTGGCGCTTAATGAAGAGGGTTGTATCACCCTTCCCTCTAGAGAATCACTTTTCTAGTAAGAACTTGCTAAGTCGATCATACTAAGCCCTAGGGGCTTGCTTAAGACCGTATAAAGCACGTTTAAGTTTATAAACATGTTTAGGAAACTCATGATTTTCAAATCCGGGAGGTTGAGATACATAGACTTTTTCATTAATATAACCATTTTAAAATGCAATCTTAACATCCATTTGAAATAGCTTAAAGTTTTGTGAGCATGCATAAGCTAATAACAAACGTATAGCCTCGAGTCGGGCAACCGGAGCATAAGTTTCCTCATAGTCGATGCCTTCCTCTTGGTTATACCCTTGAGCAACAAGACGCGCCTTGTTATGAGTTATGATTCCGTTTTCATCAAGTTTGTTCCTAAATACCCACTTAGTACAAATTACTCGATGGTCTCGCGGAGGAGGGGACAAGGTCCCAAACCTCATTTCTCTTGAATTGGTTTAATTCTTCTTGCATTGCCAAAAACCAATGTTCATCAAATAAAGCTTCTTTAGGGTTTTTAGGATCAAATTTAGAGACGAATGCGAAATGATAACAAAAGTTACTTATCTTAGACCGTGTAGTTACTCCCTTTGATATGTCTCCAAGAATGTTGTCAATTGGATGATCCTTGGCTTTTTTTCACTCCAAAGGAGGATCTATTTCATTTGTTGGTTGAGTGTCTTATTATTATTTGCTAGACACATGATCCATCTCCCCTTTTTCTTTCTCAAGTATGGGCTCATTACTCTTTTCATCTTGATCATTGAGTATCCTTTCCGAAGAAGCACCTGCACCATTAAAAGAAATACCCTTTCCGACCATTTTTGCACAGGATTTATCAAAGAAAACATGCACGGATTCTTCCACACTTTGTAACCTTTTATTAAATACCCTATATGCTTTACTAGATTGAGAGTATCCGAGAAAGATACCTTCATCGGCTTTTGAGTCAAATTTGCCAAGATTTTCTTTGCCATTGTTTAATATAAAACGTTACAGCCAAAGACATGGAGATGAGAAATATTTGGTTTTCTACCTTTCAAAAGTTCATACGGTATTTTGTTGAGCATAGGACGTATCAAGATCCTATTTAGCATATAACAAGCCGTATTAATGGCATCGGCCCAAAAGTATTTTGGAAGGCCATGTTTATTGATCATAGTTCTCCCAAGTTCTTATAGAACATGATTTTTACGCTCAACTACTCCATTTTGTTGAGGTGTTCTAGGAGCAGAAAATTATGATCAATGCTATTTCTTTCACAAAATTCATCAAAAAGGTGATTTTCGAATTCACCTCCATGGTCACTTCGGATGGTAACAATTTTTGTATTCAACTTGTTTTGAGATAATTTGGCAAATTTTTCAAAAGCATAGAAAGTCTCACTTTTATTTGCTAAGAATGTCGTCCAACAAAATCTAGAGCAGTCATCAACTATAACGAAGCCATAATAATTTCCACCTACACTTTTAATTCTAGACGGTCCAAATAAGTCCATATGGAGGAGTTCAAGTGGTTTCGTTGTAGAGATGAAATTTTTAGATTTAAAAGAGACTCGTGTTTGTTTACCCATTTGACAAGCATTACATAGATGATCTTTTGAAAATTTGATTTTGGATAAGCCAATCACAAGGTCTTTAGATATGATTTTATTTAGCAAATCAAAGTTAATGTGTGCTAATCGCCTATGCCAAAGTCACGAGTCATCACTCATAGAGACTAAGCATTTAGCACCTGTTAGGGACACATCCTCTTTCTTATCATTATGTTCGATTATGCAATCATCCTTTAGAAAAGTAATTTTATAACCTTTATCGCATAATTGACTAATGCTAATAAGATTGTGTTTAAGGCCTTCAACTAATAGGACATCTGAGATAGTGGTGGATGAGGGATTACCTACACTACCTTTACTGAGTATTGCTCCCTTGTTGTTATCACCATAAGTAACAAATCCTTTATTCTTTTCCACAAAGTCAAAGAATAGCGAAATGTCACCCGTCACGTGTCTTGAGCAACCACTATCGAGAAACCATCTTCTCTCGAGAGGCTCAAGACATTCCACCTGAAATATCAAACATGGGAGATAGGTACCCAACATTCATTGGGTCCTTTAGAGTGAGTTAAACATTTGTTGCCTTTGGGGAACCATTGGTATATGCCTTTAGGAACTAAGAATCTCCTAAATCGACATTTACTAATGGTATGTTCCTTCTTGCAACAATATAGGCAAGACATATCTAAGTGAGATCTACTCTTGCTATCTTGATCCCTTACTTCATAGGTATATTTTTGATAGGGATTAATCATACTTTTCTGAAGTTTGAGCGATCGATGGCAAACATAATCTTAGGTTGTAAAGCTTTGTCTAGTTTGGCTTTGAGAGTTCTAACTTATCTTTGCCAAATATGACAAGTTTCACATCCATGCCATTTAAACCAAGGTCTCTCTTCTTTTTCATATTTTCCTTCAATATTTTCTATCATAGATGCTTTAAGAGCTTATAATTCCTTTTTGGAATCAGAAACCTTTTGTTCTAGATATGAAAATATTTTCTTTTTTGAGGCTAAGCGCTTGAAAGCTTCCTTAGCCTCTTAATGTAAAACATTTAAGGAATTTAACAATTCTAAATAAGACATTTCATCAACATGATCATATTTAGCATGACTTACATTCTTTTTCTTATGATGATGAGCCATGAGACAAAGGTTGACCTTTTCTTCTTCGTCACTTGAGAAACCTTTACTTGAGGGATCACTATCTCTCTCCCAAGCAATGTATGCTCTTCTAGCTTTGGTTGGTTTCTTTTTTATTTTTGGCCTTGGATTTGTCTTTCTTCAAATAGGGGCACTCCGGCTTGTAATGAATGGGTTTGCCACAATGGTAGCATGATCCTCATGACTTAGGCTTCTTACTTTCATCTTGCTTGCTTGGTTGATAGTGGCGTCTATAATTGATGAGATTCTTATCCGAATGTTGAATTTTGTTTTTCCGGAGAAATCTATTGTATTTTCTTACGAACAAACCCATATCCTCGTCCAGAATCTCATCTTCATCACTTGATTCACTTGCACACGAAATTGAGGTGGATGACTTGGACCTTGAAGCCTTTAGTGTTATAGACTTCTTTCCAAGTCCCTTGAAATTTCCTTCTTTTCTTTCTTTGCATGCTTTCCAAGGCTTATGAGCTCTTGCTCATGTTCTTGAAGTTTACCCCATAGTGTTGTGAGATCCAAAGTATTTAAATCATTGGCTTCCTTAATTGCAGTAACTTTAGGTTTCCATTCTCTGCTAAGACATCTCAAAATTTTGTTAGTAGAAACAGAATTGGAAACTACATGACCAAGTGTATGCAAACGATTCATTATATGAGAAAATCTCTTTTGCATGTCGGCAACGGTTTCACCTTGCTCCATGCGAAAGAGATCAAAATCTTGCGTTAAAGTATTGATTCTAGCCAATTTTACATCGTTTGTGCCCTCATGGGTGACTTGTAAAGCGTCCCACATTTCCTTAGTCGTAGCACAATGTGAAAACCGAAAATACTCATCAACTCATAGAGCTGCTATGAGCATGTTTCTTGCTTTCCTGTCATAGGCATAATTTTTCTCATCTTTTTCATCCCATTGTGCTTCCGGTTTAGGAACGATTATCCCGATAACATTTTGCATAGTTATTGCAACTGACCCATCTTGAATAATCTTCCATATTTTCCTATCAACAGATGTGATATGGACACGCATAAAATCTTTCCAATTGCTATAGTTTTCACCTTTGAAAATGGGTGCTCTAGTGTACGCCCCTTTTAGATCACAATCCATTTCTAAAAGTTGTATGTGAAGCACTGGATAAACCGGCGCTCTGGATACCACTTGTTAGACGATGTGACAGATCTACAAGGGGTTGAATAGATCCCTTTTTAATTTTGCACTTTTTGTAAAATTGTTTTTATCAGAGAGTGACAACCCTGAATCTAATCGTCTAAACTTCACGTATTGGAAAGATCGGATATGCGAACCAATTTGATGAAAATGATAAGAATAGAATCACAACTAAAATTGAATATGATGAATCGCTTTAGCAAGTTTAACAAGGTGTAAGTTATAACCAATTAGTTGCGGAGAAGATAAAGCAAATTTGTGAGTTGTAAATTCACCAAACACTTGGTGTACGTACTACACAAGGTTTAGTTATACTCAAATTGTAGTGATTATAGCGATTCAAATGAATGCTATATGTGTTGTAAAATTTAGTTTGTCACTACAATTATATTGTATGAATGAGAAAAATTGATAACTCAAAAATTCAAGCAAATAGAAAGAAAATGCAGAAAACTAAAATGGACACAGTATTTGTTAAGGCAGTTCACCCTGTCGTCCTCGCGTGGGCTACTCTGCCCCCAATTTTAGAATCTAGAATTAGGATTATGAAATTAATTTTGCAAAGTTTGTAAGAGAAGATACAATCACCACAATTCAAAGTCACTTGATGAATCTTATATGTTGCACTCCTCTTCCCTTGATTCTAGATTAATCAAGTATGCCAAATCTTGAACAAAATCACCTTCTACCTTGAATGATTTTGAACCCTAGAAATTGTCCCAAAATCCTTCTTCACAATCCTCCAGTTACCGCTACCCGATTGAACAACTCACATTCTTCCAATCCCTTAGCTCGGCTTAATTCAATGAAGCAAAGACTTGTGATAAAACCCCTCAATTTTGGAGGAGAAAACCCCAATGGTTTTATTCAAGAAAAAAACCCACAAAAATCTCTACCCAAACTTGAAATTTGCACTTTCAATTCGGAAGTTATCAACTAAATCCCAAAAATTTGATCAACAAAAATGATTGCCTGCGAATAATATCATCATAGTCCCTTCAGTATAAATATCATAGTCCCTCGATGACCGTCCAAGTTGCCTACGAAAAGATGATATTGTCCCTCGATGTTGCCTACGAATAAATGATGATAGTCCCTAAGAAATTGCTTAGGTATCCTTACAATGTTGTCTTCAATGACCATTCGATGACCCTACGCTTGTCCCTTCACATCCAACGGGTGAAGCTACCTACCAACTAAATGGTATGGACAACACTATCTCTAAAGGAGAAGGAAAATAACAAGAACGGCCTTTGAGTGGGTAATAACTCTTAATTACTTGCTCAAGACAAATACTTTTCACACCTCACATTTTCAAAATATTTTCAAACACTTTGTATACATTCTTGAGGACTGATACAAGAATCATTACAAAGTTAAAGTCAAAATATTTTCAAACAAATCACACACACAAAAGCAAGTTTTCAAAAATGAGCTACACAATTAAGAGCCCGTAGATAACCACAAATAAAAAGGGTGTTAACACCTTCCCTTTTCATAACTTACCCCCCGAATCCAAAATCGATAAAAGGTCTTTCTTGTTCTTTTCACCTTTCCTTAATGGATAAAAGAAAAGTCGGTGGCGACTCTTGCTAGCTGCAACATTTGCGATAAAATGTAAAAAGTCAGTTCTTCCACCGTGTTACACTTAGGTACTTGGAATATACTTCTTAGTACTCATTTTAATCCATCTAACTAAAGTTCATCATGTTAGTTGTCCAGCGCTTTAAATGACGCCTCAAATCGAGTTCTAAAACTCAAGTTATGGCATTTTGAAAATTCTACAGTTGTCCATCACCCGAAGCTCTGCTCGACGACGTGGAAGCGACAACACATCAATTCCATTCTGGCCTCCATCGCTCGACGACGTGGTGGTGACAACACATCAATTCCATTCTGGCCCCATCGTCCGACGAAGCTCCTTGCTCGCCTGGCGACATGCCTCTCGCTTCTGCATCGCCCGACGACGACGCGAGCGACACACTCCAGTAACGTCACTTTTTCCACCCTTCTATTGCTCCTGTGCTCGCTCCGCAATGGCCAAGTGAGTCACCATCGCCCGACGACACATCCCTTCGCTCGACGATGCATATTAGACTCTAACTTCCTATTGCGATTACATGTAGCTCTGTTTATTTTTGTTGTATTATATGTATATTTTGTGACACACAGACTTTATATTTATTGCATTATATTTTGGCGATTACATGTTTCGAATCGATGATGAACATAAAATAAAACAGTACAACAAACATAAACCAAAAACAACTAAACATGAAAACCTAGGCACTACCGGATGTTTTTAGACATTTATGCATCTTGATTATGTCGTCGGACGGGTCTTCGGATCTCCACATCCAACTCAATTAGACATTTAGTTATCCTACATCGAAATGTTTTCCACACAACTTTCACATCTTCATCGGTCGTCAACTCGATCAACTTGTTTTTCACCCAACCATATGTATTATATAATGGTCTCGAAACTCGATCTTTGTCACCCTTATGTTATCAGAATCAAACAACAAATCATTCAACGTTTTTTTTCAAATTGGCAAGGGATTTAGAGCCATCTAGAATCTTGAATTCAACAACAGGGTTGCATTTGTTGTAATGTATTGATCAACTACCGAGGAACATACATTTTTTGAGATGTTTTTCTTTGTATCATATGCCCCTATTTATACAAATGGCGATGCATTCTAGACCACACAAATTTGTCGATGCAATCTGAATCCTCCGATGTCGGCAAAATCTCGATCGTTAAAAAAACTTTAATACGTTACTTATAGGAAATTTCAGTATAACTCAAATTTTCGATACTGCATGATAAATTTGAAATTTCTAAAATATCAGAATTTTTAAATGCACTACCGAAAATTTAAATACACCAAATTTTTTATAAAAATGTACCAAAAATTCCGTTGATACCGAAAATTTCAAATATATCTATCTAAAATTTGTTTGTAATTCATCATGGTCATTCGATAATAAAAAAATTAAAAAAATAACATATATATAATTTGGGGTGGGACTTAACGCTAAAAAAATTCTCTTTATTTTATTATTATATATGCATCCGAAAGACCTTTTCAAATAATATCAACTTCAACTTGTATCATATAATAAATTGAAATTCTCTTTATTTTATTATTATATATGCATCCGAAAGACCTTTTCAAAACTTCAACTTGTATCATATAATAAATTGATTTATTATTAAGTTTATATGATGAAATATAATACGTTATATTTGTGTCTAGTTCTATTGTCTTTTATTTGATTTTATTTTATAAAAAAAATATATTATTCAATTTTATTTAATAATAAATTAAAATTTAAAAGATTCAGTTTTATTTTTTATCATTTGTAAATGGATTTTGAACAACTACATTATTAATACAACACTCTAACTAAAAATATTCATAATTAATTGTTTCATTTTTTATTAGAGCTCTTGGTGAGAGCATCTATAGAGTCAGAAGCGATCCTGAATTTCAGCCGTGAGTTTTGAATGATCATTTCTTATATAATACTACTGCTATACGTGCATAAGGACAAGAAAGATAGAGACTTATACCTATTATTATTGATTAACAATAGAAAATAGAAAATAGTGGACAAAATCAACTTCTTCGTTAATTAGTTAATTATGTTTTCATCACATTGAATTATTAAAATAAGGGTTAAATACGTTTTTAGACAATTTTGCAAAAATCTAAAAATGTTTGAAATTGCGGGGGTTTTAAACCTCCTTAAACTAACGCAGGAAAAAAATTTGATTCTGAACTTTTATAAATTTTTTGCAACAATGGCAATCAATTCATAAAGAAGCCTCATGATTGGACTTTCGCCAGAAACTTTGATCCGATAAAGCTATTTACCAAGAGCAAGTGTAACAAAACCAATTGAAAAAAATTGTTGTCATTGAACCTGTTACTCCACCCATACCCAAAGCATATAAACACAATGATGTGTAAAACATTATAGCCACACCTCCTTTCACACGGATGGATTCACCACATGCTTTTTTGGGTGTGAATTTTTCACTGTAGCTTGAATTGTGATCATTACCAAAGCTTGCACAAATTAAGTTCTGAAAATCAAAACATGCACAATACATGCTCGACGAAATGACTGACCCAACTGTGCAATTTAATTTTGTGTGAACTGGTTTCATTACGTTTTAATTATCATACGAAGTTGTCATGATTTGGATGGTTAACACACATTTAACTATATTAATTAACAATTTTCATTTTACTTTCTTTTCATTTTTTTTTACTAATTTAATTATAATATACATATGTAATTAGAAAAAATTTACAATATTATTTCACCAGAAAAAAACTTACACTGTTATTTCATAAATAAAATATAATATCATTTATTCATGATATTTGGCCAGCATATTTACAGCTCATTGAGGTAAATATGTTTTTTCTATTATTTATGTATCAAATGTATATGATATTTGATTCATTTGCAGACACAAATTAAGATTTAACAAATGGAAGAGCTTAGGAAAAAGGTAAAAAAAACTTATTGAAAGTAATGTGTTTATGTAATCTTTTGTCATCTAACCCTGACTAGTTATGATTGCACTTATGCCCAGCACTACTTAGAACATGTATTGGAGTAGTAAAGATATTAAAAGATACTATTTTCAATTCCAATACTAATCACTTGACTTCATCTCATTTTATGTTTCTATACCATTGAGACCATTAATTGACTTAGAAGCTAAAGGGATTGAGGTGCAAATTTTAAAATCTTTTATGAAAAGGAGATTAAAAGAAACTATGGATCAAACGCTCTCTTGCCAAAACTAAGACCTCAGCGTATGTTGATTCTAGTGAACTGAAAAAGAGATTTTTTTTTGTATTATACAGTTCCATAAACATGAAACGCAACACAAAGCATGCTCCTCCATATTAGAGAGGTCCCATTTGGATAAATATGAATTACAGAATTCTTTCAATGCTCCACCATTATTCCAAAGGTATATCTGTAGATATTCTACTTTATTTCATCATGATTTGTGTAAATATAGTTGTTGCAAAAATTGCTTGCAAGGTGTTTGACAAAAGTTCAGAACTAATATTTATCTTTTTTTTTTCTGGGTTAATTTAGGGAGGTTTGCAATTTCAAATGTTTTCAAATTTTTGCCCAGTAGTATTCCACGTGACGTGCCACATCAGCCTCCGTTAGTGGAAACTAACGGGAACGGGAGGGACCAAGAGATGGAAAATTTTACGAGGACCATTCATTGAAGAAATTTATTTGAGGGACTAAAATTACAGGGTTGCATATTTATAGGGACCCTTGACATATTTAACCCTTAAAATAATTATTAATTTAATTTGGTTGACAGACTTTTTCTTCTTCCATATGTTGCAACTTGTAACAATTTACTAATAAGCATTGTGAAGCTGCATTATCGTCTACCTTGCATTGTATTTTCTATCCACACCAATTTCACAAACTATTCTTACTTTGAACTAAGTTATGGCAGACTTTGTTGGAGGAGCACTTCTTTCGGCTTCTATGGAGATGTTGGTGGAAAAGATTGTTTCTGGTGAATTTGTTGATTTATTTCGGAGGACTCAGCTTGATGATTCGTTGTTGGATGAGCTAGATACAACTATGACGAGTCTTCAATCTCTACTTTATGATGCTGAGAACAAACAAATTGATAATCCCGGGGTGAAGAAGTGGCTAAATAAGTTGCATGATGCTGTTTTTGAAACTGAAGATTTATTTGACGAAATCAACACTGAGGCGTTGCGGCGCGATGCAGAAGCTGCTCAGGTTCTTAAAAAGTTTTCTTCTTATTTTAAAAGGTTTAATAAAGACATCAATTCGAAACTGCAGAAATTATTTGAAAAATTAGAACATTTGAGAAAGCAGAAACTTGGATTGAAAGAAGGTGTTTCTAACTTTGTTTGGAATGTAATTCCCACAAGTCCTGTTTTGGGAGAAGAATCTGCTATTTATGGCAGAGAGGATGACAGAAAGAAACTTAAAGAGTTTTTGCTGTCAGAGGATAGTTGTGATAGTAGAAACAAAATAGGAGTCATTTCTATTGTGGGTATGGGAGGGTTAGGAAAAACAACACTAGCTAAACTCCTTTACAATGATCATCATGTGAAGCAAAAGTATAAGGTTAGGGGGTGGTCACATATTCCAAAAGATTTTGATATTGTCACTGTCACTAAAACCATTCTTGAATCTGTCACTTCAGGAACAATTACAGACACTAACTTAGTTAAACTCCAAGTCCAATTGCAACAAACTTTAAGTAACACCAAGTTTTTGTTAGTATTGGATGATATATGGTATGGAAACTATGTTGGTTGGAATAGTTTAAGTGATATTTTGAATGTTGGTCAAATAGGAAGTAAGGTCATCATCACAACTCGAGATGGAAGAGTTGCACTTCCCAGGCAAAAATCTCTCTATGTCCACCATTTAAGATCTTTGGAAACTGAAGATTCATGGTCTTTACTAGCCAGACATGCATTTGTAGAAACAAACTACCAACAACATCCCAATTTAGAAATAATTGGTAGAGAAATTTCCAAAAAATGTGGTGGCTTACCATTAGCTGCAGTAACATTGGGAGGTATTCTTCGCACCAAATTATCACCAGATCATTGGAGTGATGTATTAAACAGTAGTATTTGGGGACATAAAAATGATGAGGTGCAACCATCTTTGCTATTGAGCTATCGATACCTTCCAGCTTCTTTAAAAGGATGCTTTGCTTATTGTTCCATTTTTCCAAAAAACTCAATCTTAAAGAAAAATATGCTGGTTCAGTTGTGGATTGCAGAAGGCTTAATACCTCAGTTGAAAAGTGAGAAAAGTTGGGAAAAGGTAGCTGAAGAACACTTTGATGAGTTAGTGTCGAGGTCTCTGATACGTCAACAGTCTAATGATGATAAGTCGGAAAAGTTCATCGGCGATGATGAAGTTTGCTTTGAAATGCACGACCTCATCAATGATTTAGCTATGACAGTTTCATCTCCATATTGCACTAGGTTGGACAAACATAAGCCAGATATAAGGGTCCAACATTTGTCATATGATAGATTCGAATATAACACATATGATAAATTTGATAAATTGCATGGATTAAATGGTCTGCGGACCTTTCTACCTATGCCATTGCAATTTTCATGGAAGTATGGTGATTATGTGTCATCGAAGCTATTTTCTGACTTGTTGTCGACAATGACACAATTACACGTGTTGTCACTTTCAGAATACAGAAATATCACCGAATTGCCCAACTCAATTGGAAATTTGATATATCTGCGATACTTGAATCTCTCTAGCACTGGGATTGAAAGACTTCCTTCAGAAACATGCAAACTTTACAATTTGCAGACGTTGTTGTTGTCAAGATGCGAGAAACTCGCTGAATTGCCCAAGGACATGGGAAAATTGGTGAAACTACGCCACCTTGACATCAGAGGCACCAAATTGAAGGAAATGCCTGTACAAATATCCAAATTAGAAAATCTGCAGACGTTATCAAACTTTATTGTTAGCAGCCTTAAGGACAATGGATTGAAGATTGAAGATCTTGGAAAATATCCCCATCTACAGGGAAGTCTATCCATCTCACAACTTGAAAATGTAATTGACCCAACCCATGCTTCTCAAGCAAACTTGGAGATGAAAAAAGAAATTGACGAGTTGGAACTAGGATGGTCTTACACTACTTATCTAAACTCAATAACACAAAGAGTTGTATTGGAGCAGTTGCGCCTACACAAAATTGAAGTGTCTGATCATCTCCGGATACAGTGGAGAAAAACTACCAAATTGGTTGGGTGATCCTTTATTCAGCAACATGGTGTGTTTGAGGATCTCAGGATGTAAAAATTGTTCATGGATGCCATCCCTGGGGCAACTAGGTAATCTAAAAGAACTCTTTATTAGTAAGATGGAATCAGTAAAGAGTGTTGGTACAATGTTCTATGGAAGTGGTTCTTCTTCATTTCAATCTTTTACCTCTTTAGAGATTCTAAGCTTTGAAGATATGCCAAAGTGGGAGGAATGGAAGTTGATTGGAGGCACATCTATAGAGTTTCCTAGTCTTATACGCTTGTCACTAAGTGTTTGTCCAAATCTCAAAGGAAACATACCGGGAAACCTTCCTAAACTTGAAATATTGTCACTTGAAAGATGTTACGAGCTCAAAGGGATTACACCCAACAACCTTCCTTTACTTGCGGACCTTTTCTTAGATGGCTGTCCGTTGATGGAAACCAGACATTCAAATGATATTATAATTACAAGCCCACCATTTGAAGTATTCAGTCAATTGATGACCTGTCTCAATCTCAATTCTATTCAAAAGATTACCTTTAAAAACATTTCATCTCTAACATCCTTTCCGAGAGAAAGCCTTCCCAAAACCTTACAATCTCTCATAATTAAGAACTGTGAGAACCTGGAGTTCCTTCCTCATGAATTTCACAATTACACATCACTTGAGCATTTGGCTATATTAGCTAGTTGTAATTCAATGACATCATTTACCTTGTGTTCTCTTCCAGTCATCAAGAGTCTTAAGATTTCCGGCTGTAAACATTTAAAATCCATATTACTTGCACAAGATGCATCGGAACATAATCTCTTGTTTCTTAGAACCATCATAATAGAGTTTTGCAATGACCTGGAGTCAGTTTCCCTAAGTGGATTTCCCATTCC
The DNA here is from genome assembly GCA_021764765.1 of Vicia sativa. Classification (NCBI taxonomy): domain Eukaryota; kingdom Viridiplantae; phylum Streptophyta; class Magnoliopsida; order Fabales; family Fabaceae; genus Vicia; species Vicia sativa. The sequence goes on from CM038793.1 coordinate 258,530,511, forward strand.
TAACCTCACTCATTTAAGTGTGTGTATGTGTGAGAAGCTTCGTTCTCTTCCCGAATCAATAAAGACTCTAGCTAGCCTTCAAGAAATGCAAATTCGTTACCTTCCAAATCTGCAATCGTTTTCCATAGATGATTTGCCTACCAGTTTACGGGATTTGTGCATTTGCAATGTTGGAGGGATTATGTGCAATGCAAGTTGGGAACATCTCACTTCTCTTTCAAATTTGGAAATTATGGGCGATGATATTGTGAATGCGGTGATGAAAATGCAAGTTCATGTTCTACCCACTAATCTCCTTTCCTTAAGGATCTCTTATATTGAAGATATAGAATGTTTGGATAGGAAATGGCTTCAACATCTCACCTCTCTCCATACACTTGAGATTTATGTGGCACACAAGCTCATGTTGTTGCCAGAGTTGCCTTCCTCTCTTAAAGAATTGGATATCTATGAATGCCCGTTATTGGAAGCAAGTTTGCGGAGGAAGCAAGGGAAAGAGTGGCGTGAGATTTCTCACATTCCCTCTATATATATAAACTTCAAAATCTTCAAATGAGGTGAGTCACCAAAATACATCTTTCATGTTTCCTGTTATAAATAGCTTCAATATATATATATATATATATATATATATATATATATATATTTAATTTCATGTGTTTATGGATAACATTTTCTTCCTAAGTTATAGACATGATATTAAGTATTAGCTGCAGTCTAATAACATGTATTGTCTCGGCATCATCATTTATGCTGCATTGAATCTAAAGCCATTAAGCAACATTCAGTTAGATGTATTTTTATCAAATGAAAAGAAAAATAAAATAGTTTTGTACATTGAATTTCAATTGCCATTATATAGTCTGTTATATATTTTGGTTATCTGGTTACAACTTATTTTTGTTTGTCTGCCTAAGTATTCTGTAAAAATTTCTTCCATCACGTACTTCTTTGTTTACTTTTCTCCTTAGATTCATTATTATGGGATTGATTGTTATGTTTAATAATATATATTTGTTCAAAAGGTTGATTCTAAGATGAAGGAGATTGATTCTAAGAGAACAAAGTGCAAAGCTAGAGACAAAACAATTGTATGTGTTTTCTCAATCTGTTATGCATTACTTCTTTTATTTTTCTGTTCTACCCCTTACAAATAGTTTCCTTCTTAATGAAGGCATTTAACCTTATGTTTCACTTACTTAAGCTACACGGCTTTGAGTATGTTTCAACTTTACCTAGTTTCTTCGGAGTCACTACAACACCATCTTTTTGTTGATTTTTGTTTACTAATAAGTGAATAAGTTGCTCGAGTTCAGCTGCTCTGATAAATTGTAACTTGTAAAACATAAATTTTATTAATACAATAGAACTGCAGCTGTTCTGCAGTCGGAGACGTAGGCACAATTGGCCGAACTTCGTTATCAAATATCATGTGTTCTCTGTTTCTATTTTTTGGTATTTATTTTGTTTTGGATTGAAATTGTTGTTCTAACAATTTCAATTACATTGAATTTTGAACCACTTTCTTGAGTTGAGCTGTAAAGATGTGGTGAGTTTAGCAAAAGTATATCACAACAAAATGATTATTCAGTGGCTGAAAATTGAATAAAGAAATGAAAAAATGTGTTTATTGATGCAGTTCTCTTGTGAACACTGATCTTGAGAAGCTAGGGAGGTAGCAGCATGATATGCCACATGAAAGGAAAGTTTTCTTAGGATGGACTGGTTAACATGCTGGCAAGATAAAGTGCTAGAGAGGACATTGGAAGGAAGATGTTGCAGAGGCGATAATTCAGAGGTTGAGATATTTATTTGTTCGGTTGCATGCAGCTTCACTCTTCAGGTTATATTGCTTATTACTATAATAAGTACTATGATAAAGTTTTAGTCCTTGTATTTCAGGGTTATATTTTGTGTATAACAAGTGAGACTATATACAATGGATTAATTATTCAACATCCTTTTTTTCCTCTTTATATTTCATATTATTCTCTCTTTCTTCCACCTAATAATTTAACACATATTCAATTTTTACTCACTACAATAGTTTTGTTTAATAAAATTCAACACTTTATTCCACTATCATTCGCAACACACTGTAAATCTAAACATTATCAACGACCAATAAAATTTTACAAAGTATTTTATGGGACCTCACTCTCTCCTCATTCAACATGTTAAATGTTTTTAACATCAATTAATCCACCTCACTTTCAACATCACATTCAACACCCAATTATAAATATTCAACTATTGAATTCTTTTTCAACACTCGATTATACATAGCCTGATGAGTATAGTTTGATGATTAAGCTATTCTTTTTGGAGAGGCTTAATATTTATAGGTGAATATTATCATTGATACACCATAATTTAAGAGTACCTTTATGGTTTTACATGGTTTGTATCTACTACTAATTTACAAAAGTTAATTACGTTAGTTACGTTCTTCATATATTTCATGGTTTTATCCTTATGATTATTCATATGAGGATTTCTTAACACATCCCATACTTTTTTTAGGCATCACACGAAATTCTAAAAATATTTATAAAAATTGAAAATTAAAAATTGAAAAATATTTCTAAAAATAGAAAATATATTTCTAAAAATATTTCTTAACACACTCCATATTTTTATTAGGCATCACGCGAAATTCTTAGGCATCACACATATAATTTATTCGTTTTCTGAGATTTTCTTATTTTACAACAATTTTTTTCCAAAAATATACTTCCGATATAAATTGGAAATACACTTCCAATTTTTTTAAAGCTACATCGACAATACATGAATTCAATTTTGTTTGAGTTGTATTTGGCATGTATAGCTTTTCAACAATTTTCTTTTTCACATAGTAAGTTCAAATTCTCTGTCTTCTATGACATATATAGTAAAAAATTTAGCTTCTCTGATTAATCAAGTTGCATTTTTTTAGGCCACCGGAAAAAGGTCCTCAAGGTGGTATTCCTAGAGGTGCATTTTCGATTTATATCAAAAGTGAATTTCCGATTTATATCAAAAGTGCATTTTCAGAATTAATTTTTTTATATTTTAAAGGGTGAAATCACAATTAATCTGTTTTATGTAAAAAGGAGTGTGAACCAAAAATACATTTCTAGTTTTCCAAAAGATATTTTTGGATTTTCATATGGTGTCTCACTCTACTATAGGATGGGTAAAAAAATTCCCTTATCCATATAATCATCTTTTCTTCATAATAATAAAGCCATATGATAATAATCTCCCACAATAATAGCTTTTATATTTCTATTTTATAATAGGATTAATACACCTTTTGTCCGAGAATTTAACATGTCACCCCGAAAATTATACATGTCACTTCCTTTTTATTTCAATTTTATCCCTGATAAGATACAAAGAATTTTCAGACGAAATTTCTGGTAGGATGGTGGAAATTTCCGGTACCAATTGAAATTTCCAGTACACCCCCTACCAAATTTCTAATATGAGGAAAATTCTGGTAGTATATTTGAAATTTCCGGTTCATCCTGGAAATTTCAATATAATTGAAAATTCTGGTAGATTTAAATATTAAGTTTTTTCAACGGTTGAGATTTTATCGACACTTTTAAAGGGTCATAATTGCACCGACACATTTGTGTGGTCTAGAATGCATCACCATTAATATAAAATGGGTCTTAGGGTTATTGGATAACATAAATAGGTGTTTGTATCAGCGGGGGACACCACGTCAACTCGCTCAACAACAACCTCAACTACCAGCTTCTGAACCACTGACTCCTCAACTATCTGCTCCTCAACCACTCGTTCCTCAATCACTAGCTCCTAAACTACTGGCTCCTCAACCATCGGCGTCTCAACTACCAGCTCCACAATATGAACAGGAGTCTGAACCTCCACAACATGAGTCTGGACCTCCACAATATGAGTCTGCAGCTTCTCAACAACAATGGGTGCTCTAGCAGTCCGACGACGAGGTGTGCGGAACCCCATCACCGCCTGCTGCTCGGCCATCTGTTTTCGGTAATAACCGATCAGAGGACGACGTCAAACACGTAGCTCTGAGGCCTGCATCTCATCAGTAGCTCGAGCAACAACTTCAACTCTATCGGTGGTCTGTCCCGCAATAGAACCGTCTCTGCCTCTGGTCCTAACTGCAAAATTTAAAAATATAAGAAAAATAAAAAATATAGGAAACTTTAAAAAAAATGGTATTTTTAAAAAAAAAAATTGAAATACCAAAAATTTTCAAATTTCTGGTATGATATTAGAGACCGGAAATTTCAAAATTTCCGGTATTATTGGTAAATGATAATACCATAAATTTTAAATTTTCCAGGACAAAAATATCAGAAATTTTGAAATTTCCGATATTTTCTTACTTGTTTTCACCAAATTTCTGGTACGTCTTCAAAATTTCCCGTATCATCGAAATTTTTAAAAAATCTCATTCTTGCCGTAAATTTAGAAAAATGTGATAATTGAAATTGATTGGACATTTTGGTCTTTTCATAGAGTATGGGGTAGCATATATAATGTGGGGGTGGTAAGATAGTGTCTCCTTTAATCTATCATTTAATATTGACCAAATAATTTTTTTTGATATACATATGAAAAATTCATATTTATTGCGAAAGAACAATGAAAAATTATGAAATTAAAATATTACAACAAATAATATGATTATACAAAATATAATGGTAAACTTGACAAATGATCTATTTAGATACACATGTGAATTTAAATTGAATTACGTAATGTTAAAATAAACTCAATGTATTAAGTAATTTTTAAAAAAAATTGTGACATGGAGAAAGAAAAAAATTAACATTTGAAAATAATGGTAATAATTTGATAGTGACCCGTAAGAAAAAAAATTAGTTGTGTGAATGATATGTAGTATTATTCAATTTCATAAAATATATTTTTAATTTTATTAAAATTAAATAATAGATTAATTAGAATTTATTGGGAAAGTACAATGAAAAATTATGAAATCAAAATATTACAACAAATAATATAATTATACAAAATATAATGGTAAATTTGACAAATGATGTATTTAGATACACGTGTGAATTTAAAATGAATTACGTCATGTTAAAATAAATTTAATGTATTAAGTAATTTAAAAAAAAAACTTGTGAGATGGAGAAAAAAATTAACATTTGAAAATAATGGTAATAATTTGATAGTAACCTGTAAGATAAAAAGTTAGTTATGTGAATGATATGTAGTATTATTCAATTTCATAAAATATATTTTTAATTTTATTAAAGTTAAATAATAGATTAATTAGTATTTAATAGAATTGTTTTTACATTTTCCAAAGCACTTTATTTCAAAAAACCACAAGTCAAATAATTGTGTTTTTTTATTTTTTTTCTCTTATATTTTAGAACGGATGGAGTATGTAGTATGACTATATTTCATAAAATAAATTTTTAATTTTATTAAAGTTAAATAATAGATTAATTAGTATTTTAGTGATGATAAACAAATAGGAAATATAAAATATGTCCTAAAATGTAAGTTTAAAATGAGATAATTAATTGTAAAATACTCAATTATATTAAAATTCAAATGTATTAAATAATTATATAAAATAAAAAGAGAAGAGAGAAAAAAGAGAAAGTAGTGTAAGATGAAAAAATGAGTTTATTAATTTGGACCAATGAAAAATTGACAATAGGTGTATGAAATGAGAAAAGTGAAAAAGTTAAAGGTTATTTTGTTAGTTAATAAAATGTCCAAAGTTTAGTGTAAAATATTTTTTTGAAAATGACAATTTAGGTAGTTTGGGCAATCTTTTAGTACATGTTAGATAATAGGTATTATTGGTAAATGATAATACCGGAATTTTTAAAATTTTCAGTATAAAAATACCTGAAATTTTGAAATTTTTGATATTTTCTTACTTGTTTTCACCAAATTTCTGGTACGCCTTCAAAATTTCCGGTATCGTCAGAAAATTTAAAAAATCTCGTTCTTGCCGTAAATTTAGAAAAATGTGGTAATTGAAATTGATTGGACATTTTGGTCTTTTCATAGAGTATGGGGGTGGCATATATATAATGTGGGGGTGGCAAGATAATTTCTCCTTTTTCCCCCTTGTCATTTGAGGCGATTTCGAAAAACAATTCTTTTAAAAAAATAACTAGTTAGAGACTCGTGCTCCCGCACGGGTGAATTTATTTTAATATTGACCAAATAATTTTTTTGATATACAAATAAAAAATTTATATTTATTGAGAAAGTACAATGAAAAAATATGAAATCAAAATATTAAAACAAATAATATGATTATACAAAATATAATGGTAAACTTGACAAATTTAGATACACATATGAATTTAAATTGAATTACGTAATGTTAAAATAAACTCAATGTATTAAGTAATTTTAAAAAAAAAACTTGTGACATGGAGAAAGAAAAAAATTAACATTTGAAAATAATGGTCATAATTTGATAGTGCCCGTAAGATAAAAATTAGTTGTGTGAATGATATGTAGTATTATTCAATTTCATAAAATATATTTTTAATTTTATTAAAGTTAAATAATAGATTAATTAGTATTTAATGGAAAAATACAATGAAAAATTATGAAATCAAAATATTACAACAAATAATATGATTATACAAAATATAATTGTAAATTTAACAAATGATGTATTTAGATACACGTGTGGATTTAAATTGAATTACGTAATGTTAAAATAAACTCAATGTATTAAGTAATTTAAAAAAAAAAACTTGTGACATGGAGAAAAAAATTAACATCTGAAAATAATTGTAATAATTTGATAGTGACCCGTAAGATAAAAAGTTAGTTGTGTGAATGATATGTAGTATTATTCAATTTCATAAAATATATTTTTAATTTTATTAAAGTTAAATAATAGATTAATTAGTTTTTAATGGGAAAGTACAATAAAAAATTATGAAATCAAAATATTACAACAAATAATATGATTATACAAAATATAATGGTAAACTTGACAAATGATGTATTTAGATACACATGTGAGTTTAAATTGAATTACGTAATATTAAAATAAACTCAATGTATTAAGTAATTTTAAAAAAACTTGTGAAATGGAGAAATAAAAAAATTAACATTTGAAAATAATGGTAATAATTTGATAGTGACCTGTAAGATAAAAAGTTAGTTGTGTGAATGATACTTTATCCGTGTCAAATTATAAGAGAAAAAAGCATTTTCTTGTCCCAAAATATAAGAGAAAAAAATGCATTTTTCTTGTCCCAAAATATAAGAGAAAAAACCACTTTCATCATTTTCAAATTAAAATTAAATGAAAAACGCATTTAGTTTACATTCTCTCTCATATTTTCTATAACCAACAACTAATTAGATTTCTTTTTACATTTTCCAAAGCACTTTCTTTAAAAAAAAGCACAAGTCAAATAATTGTCTGACCTTTCAAAGAAGGCATCTTGGTTCTCAACAGAACCATTGTTCATAACAATATAGCATGTTGGCTTATGTAAAGCCATCTCTTCAACATCAACATCTGCCGAAACGTCCACTTCAATCAAGCAATCATATTCTGCTGGCAGAATTGATAAGATATTGACTAAAATATCTAAACTTTCTTCAGAGTCAGACTGAAAGTCATCAGTAGCCTCTTTAGAACACTTAGCCACTAGTTGATTCACAAATTCTCTAATTCTCTCTTTAGCAGCAGTATCAACCTTTACTTTATATTGTTTCTGATTGCCTACTTTGTTCGCAGCAATCTGCCCAGTGGCTTGTCTCTCAGCCTACTTTCGACGTTGGAAACGTCTATATTGAGTCCGACTCATGGGATTGTTTCCCATGTAGTTTTCTGAAATGTGGCTTTTTCTTTCAGACTTAAACTCGTGCCGGTAGGTCACAGTCGTTTTTCCTTTAATTGGATCTCTAGCAATAGAACCATTATTTGGTGCCCCCATTCTCCCCTAAGGCTTGATCCTAGTACCTCTGGGAGCAGCATATGAAGGAACATAACTCCTTGGTCTGGCTTCGGAATTTCCCACAGCTCTTCTTAGGTCCCTTGGGTTAAGAAACCTTTGATTATTCAGCTTGGCTTTGCCTTTTTTCAATTGCAACTTCTGAAAATTTTCAGCAGCAATTTTGTCGGTTAAGGCACCGAACCTAGGGTACAAGCAAGCCTGGGAGCCCTTATTCTTGCACCGGTATAGGAAATCCAGCAGATCCTCATCAGGCTTTGGGTATACGTCAACTAAGTTGATATTTGGACTTTATCCAGTACCCTCGTCGATTATGTCATATTCTAGAAATTCAGTGATTTCCACGATGTTGATTTCGACATGATCAACAAATAAAGCCTCCTCTTGTCTAAGAGGATCAGTGTCGATTTTCATTTTCCTAGCAGCAAATTTCAATCGACCTTCCTGCAATGATTTCTAAAAGAGATCCCTGAAAAGAAAACATTGAGAGGTTGTGTGATCAAGATAATTATGATGTTTACAAAAACCTCTTTTTTGTCGTTGTTCTAATGGTGGTAATTTAGCATTTGGAGGTACTAAAATTTGACCATATTCGACTAACAAATCAAAAATTTCTTTTCATTTAGTGACATCAAAAGTATAAGTTTTTTTGCTGGGAACTTTGAATTGGTTTCGACAGTATTTTTCCCTTTAGCATGAAACGGTGATTTACACTCATATGCAGACCATGGCTTCATTTCAGCCACGTCGACTTCTACCTCAGTCGACGAGATATAGTCGTCCTCATATATGGGATCTGTATCATCATAATCTACATAGGCTACTTTCTCTTTCTTAGCCTTAGCCTTAGCATGTCTGACCTTTTCTAGTCGTAGACGCTCAAGATGTTGAACTCTATCAGCTAACTGTGACATACTCTTAACAAATGTCGGATCTATTTTCTTCCTGATAGAATAATCTAAACCTCCAACAGCCATTTGAACAAGCTCATGTTCTGGCACTTGAGTAAAGTATCTCGCTTTCAATGACCTAAATCTATTAAGATAGTCATCAATGGTTTCAGAAAACCTTCTTTTAATGCTAGACAATTCGACCAAACTAATTTTCGAATGGCCCTCATAAAAAAGTTTTTCCAACTTAGTCCACGAGTCAATCGAATTTGGGGCAAAGTGGTAAACCACGTGAAGGCTTCCTTAGTAAATGACCCTTAAGCTTTCACTATTCTTCATATCGATTGCTGTTATTCCCCAAACTCTCCCCAAATTTCGTATACTCGGGGATTTTCCATCCTCCAGGGTTTTCAATCTGCAAAATATATTCAGACAAATGGGAAGAATATATTGGCTATTGAAATGTGGTATTCATACCGTTCCTAGCCATAATTCTCTCGACAATAGTGGTTAGATTATTTTCTACAGCTAAATCCTCTTGTCGAATTTGATCAACAATTTGATCAGCCTCTTGTTGTCGATTTACTAATACCTTAAGTGGGTCGACTACAAGATTCCTTTGAGGCACTATTACTTGTCCCTGATGGACAGTTTCATCCTTTATTGCCCCCATGTCTGCTTGATCAGGGGAAGCTAGTCGAACAGGTGGCGGCTGTCGAACAGGCGCTGGGGGAGCACCCAAAAATTTACACAAATGTATTAGTCTCAGCCGAATCCTGCACTATCAGATTAAATACATTACTCATTTGAGTAGTTAACATATTAACCAAATCATGGTTATTATCATCCATTTGTTGCATTAACACCGCTACTGAAGTGTTAGTGGGAGGTGGTACTATTGGCTGAGAAGGCATTCCTTTATTTTTGTTACCTCTATTTCCTCCGAGTGCAGATCCTTGTAAAGGAGAATTCAAATTTTGAACATTATTTGACACTACTGCTGCAATCGATGTCGACTGATATCCCGGCATCATGGAATACGACATTCCTTAAACAGGATTTGCAGTGCCAAAATGAGGCACATGAGGGATTTCGAGTCATCGTAGGCCACAGGCTCACGGCGAGCTGAGGAATGGGCGCAGAGACTACAGTCGACACTGGAGCAGTTGGATTGTTTACAGGAGGCAAAGATGCAACCTGAGAAATCACTGGATCTATAACACTTAGAGTTCGTGACAGAACTTCATCTACGTTAGGGGTAGGATTAGTCTTCCTGGGTGTACGTCTCCTAGTTGGTGGTTTTTTGTACTATTTGATTAAACTTCCACTCCTAAGTCTCATACACTTATGGCATCTAACAACAAACACTTAGCATTGGTCCCACCGGGTGTGCCATTTGTTTACTATGGAAAATGGTAAACAACCGATGGTCCTCCCAAAGCCCTAAAAACTAAGGGTTACTCGCAAGATCAACCAGTTGATCTTAATACATGTGCTAATATTTTGATATTATACTTGTTATGTCGAAATCCTTATCAAGAGAAATAATTTTCTATGAATAAGGGAACGCGTATAATGACTTTCCACACTATGATTCGACCAACTGACTGGTAACTCGTGACTGACAACAAATTTTGATACGAATTAAGACTCAATAAACTAACTGATTGGTGACTCGTGACCAACAGAGAGTATTGAATTGTTTACGTGAAGTAGGAAATAACGTAAAGAGTTTGCTCGAAAGTAAATAGAAAGCAAGTAAAATAATCAAAAGAGACAGTTGGAAGATAAAAGATTTGAATTGAAATAAAGGTGGTGATTCACGTACATCAAACACTTCTTCACTCTTTGTTTCCTAATGCTCGGAATAACAAAGTTTTGGCAAGTGATTTTAGTACAAGTAAACACACACAAAACTACACTGAATCTACTTATTTATAATACTTACAATGTAACTGGCTAGATGTAATCTACAAACATATTTGAATCTTGAGGTAACTGCTCCACTGGATGTCGCCACCTATTTGACGCTCAATCAGCACACAAACTACTAGTAACTGCTTGTAACTTTGAAATTTGAATCTTCATGCTTCTGGCTTGATTCGACACGTTTCCTTTGGCAAGATTAAATCAACTGAATTCTTCTAAGTTTAGAACTCCTTTTGGTTGACAAGACCAACTTCGACCGTCTTTCTTGTTCTTCAAACTCAGGTCGACTAGACCAATTTCCAAACATCTCAACATATGTTCTTGTCTTCTTTATGTCGACTAAACCAATCTTTAGTATTTTGCCAAGTGTTATTCTTCTCCTCATGGTCAACAAGGCTCGACATTTTGGCTTAATTTTCCCATTGGTCATTAATTTCTCTAGTTTGATAAAACCAAATTTCAAACACCTTGGTTTCAATTTCCTAAAATCCCTTATTTCAGAAGCTCACCCTTAACTTATGGGAACATCTTCATTTGCTACACGTGTTTGAATACCTTAATATTTTTCAAGGTAACAGGTGTCTATTAAATGAATGTTTGTAAGTTTGTATGATTGATGAGCGAATCGTTGAGTTATAGTATGAAATATCGATGGTATAATGAAGTAACATGATTGAGTGTATACATTTGCGCGCAAATTTAAGTTATTGTTGTTTGTTGTTGATTATTGTGAATTATGATTAATACTATATGTTGTGATGAAGTTTGATTATGTTAATTAGGGGTAGAAAAACGGACAGTGGCCCGTGGGGCCGGTCCGCGCACCCGCCAAGAAACTGCGGGTTGGGTTAGGATTTTAGGACCGCTGCCCGCTAAAGCCCGCCCACCAAAGCTCGCTTCCTTCAAAGCTCACCGCCAAAGCCCGCACCTTTCCGTTCATTTGGTCCCGGCCCTTCTATTAATCTATTAAAAATGAAAAATAAAATAAATAGGCGGTAAGCCGCCGCCAACTCGGGACAAACTTGATTTTAGGCTCATTACACTTAGCGGGCTTGCCCGCCACACTCCTTTTTTTTGTTGACGAGCTTAAGGTGGGGTGGGGCGGGCGACCCGTTTTGCCACCCCCTAATGTTGATGTCATTACAATGATGTTGCTAAAGTGATGTTGTTGAGGATATTACCACAATGTCAATATTGAGGATGATATTTTATTGATGTTGTTGTGATGTAATTTATGTTAACTGTGATGATGTGCATGTTGATATATATATATATATATATATATATATATATGTGAAGATGATTATGTGAATGATGATGCACTTGATTAGCCGCGTCGAATTTTCATATGACGTTGTTGTGCATCATGCATTCATAGCATTTTGACGGTGGTCCTCTATTTTGGAAGGTGTTCATCTTATGACGGCCTCAATCCTATTGTGTAGATTGAGCGTATTTATTATGTGCCCCGGTTCCAAGAGGGAATTAATCCAATGATGTGGATCATTGGAGGGCGATGACTAAGTATTCATCAATGATTTGACACCACATGTATTGACTAGTTGTTGTTGCATTAACATTCTATGTGACTTTGCATTATTTCCATTAGTGAGTTGTGATACGCCGATAATTGTGAAGTATGTGACTATGTGATGTATTGATCTTGAAAGATGTTCATATGATGTTATGATGTATTGTGTTAACATGGAGTATTGACAAGTTGTGATATTCTATTGTGTGAACATTCTATGTGACTTTGCATTATTTCCATTAGTGAGTTGTGATACGCCGATAATTGTGAAGTATGTGACTATGTGATGTATTGATGCTGAAAGATGTTTATATGATGTTATGATGTATTGTGTTAACATGGAGTATTGACAAGTTGTGATATGATGAAAATTGTGAACTATATGACTATATGATGTTTGATGATAAAAGATGTACATGTGATTTTATGATGTAATCACGAGCATGAATTATTGATGATTGTATGTGTTGTTATATGACGATGTTGTTGAACTATTGTTCTTTGTCTTGTGTCTTTTATAATAACTTGTGATTACTCACCATTTCTGTTTGAATGTTGCCTCCACGTGGGTAACACGCAGGTGGCCTGGAGTAGTTCGTATAAGTTGTGAGGATAACTTCAAATTGATTTATTTAGTTTAAGTTATTTAGAAGCTCACTTGTTCTGATATGTAATATCGGGTTGTGAACGCCTTGTTTTGAATATGACGTTTCTTTTATGATATGTTGACATGTGTCATAAAGATGTTGATTTTAGCTTTGATTTTAACAATTGATGAGACTAATGTCATGGATTTTTGAGAAGTTTATTATGTTATATGAGAATGAATTCTGTTGGGATGTTTCTAAAATGATGTGATGATTTATAAATCAATGTATGTTTTCAAAATGATGTAACTCGTGTTACGGAGCAGGAATTGTTGTTATGATATTTCTATGAAGTGTGACACCATTGATGGATTGATTTACTCTGTAAATTAAATGAATATTATGTGTGAGGTTAGAAGTGTGTTACAATACACCCCAAATTGGATGGAAGAAAAAAAGAGAAATTAGATGAAATGGATTCCACCTTGTTCCATTGCATCCGTTATTTACAAATCCTAATAATGGAATCTCATTAGTTATCACTCTACTCCATTCCATTCCCTGCCATGCTACCAATCTAAACATAGTATTAAGACTATGTTTGGATATCATGAAAGGAACGAAGCAGAATGGAGCATGATGAAGTGGAATGGAGCCGAACAAATATATCATTATATTGTTTGGAAGTTTTAGGACATAATAAGGCAAATTATCCATTCAACCCAAATCAGAGGGGAATGAATATGGTGGTAAGTGATAGAATGAAATGAAATTCATATCATTCCATTAGTTTCTAAATTATCCAAAATAATGACATATCATTTTATTCTATTTCGACTCGCTCCATCTGATTCCATCTATCCAAACAAAGTTTAAGACTATGTTTGGATATTGTAAAACAAACGGAGCGAAATGGAGTGGATCAAAATGAAATAAAATAAATATGCCATTCTATTGTTTAGATATTTCATGACGGAATATAGATGTTTTGTCATTCCGCCCAAATCGAAGTATAAAAAAATAATGAAAAATGATGCAATAGGATGAAATGCATTTCATCTAATTTCGCTCAATTCCATTATTTTTTAATCAATCCAAACAATAAAACTTAAATCTATATGATTACATTTTATTCCATTCCATTTCATCAATCCAAAGATAAATGTTTCAAAATCGAATCCAAACCGATCATTAGTTGAATGACCTACTATCTAGTATCTTGGTTAAATTAACGAAAAACCTTCTCTTATCTTTTAAGGATTTTCAAGCACATACATTATTTGTGTTTACTTAAATTTTTTAAAAAAGACTTAAAATTATTTTCTTCAAAATTAATAATAATATTGGAATAGGTACATGTTTTATAATTTAAAACATACACTCGCTTATGTTAGGAAGTACTCCTCCAAATGGGCTTTTGACCAATTCTATTAGACCCATTCTACAGTCACGATGTTGGCCCTTGAACTTCGGGTTATTAGGGTTTCACACGCCTATATAAACTAATAGGTAGCACTCCCCTCTCTCACATTCAATCTCTTCATTGCATCATATTTTGTTTTATCATTCATTACTTGCTTGGGTAGATCTAGAATCTTTCAATTTCTTGTTTAGAATTTGCCTCACTACACCTTTAGCTTGATTTCAAATCCATGAAAATCAAAGCTAGTCATAGAGGCACAAATTGATTCTCTGGCGGTTTTCACGTGGTGCTTTAACCTTTCAATGTTTATGCCTCTAAAAAAATTCGCCACAATTCGTTTTTCAAAACATCTCTTAAATCTGGCCATGATTACATATTATCCGCGCTTCTGAGTTTTTACCATGAAGTAATGGAATCAATGGTTGAATTTCTTAATATGAGCCAATAGATCTCTTGTTTTTGTTTATTTGTTTTTTATATTTTCAATTGTAATAAATTTACATGGCTATGATGACAATTGTTTCAGCTTTATGCCAGTTCTGCTTCTGAAAATTCTTGATTGAGAGAGCTGTTATATATACTCTGAGCCTTTTCATGTTTTTTTTTTTTGTGTTTTGAATTAACTCTGCTACCTATGATTTCATTTGAGTTAGTCGATAATTGTACTCTATTTTTAGTTGAATCGAATTAAGAGACTGAACTAACTCAAATATTTGGTGTTGTCTATCAGCTTCATCTTTTGTATCCTACGAGTTTGGAGTTAAATAACAGCACCACATTTTTCCGATTATGTTAATGAATATTTCGATGGTTGTGATGATTATAAACAATTCCTCGTACTGAATGCTATTGGCATGACAGACACTTTACACCCATAGAATATGAGCAACCACTTTGTTAATTATTTGATAGAATTGAATGTTTTAATTTGCAGGAGTGATAATCTTATTTTGCAGAGCTTAATTTATATCATGATTGCTTTGCTTTAGCCATCTCCTAATATTGATTGTGTGGTGTTTAAAGCCCTGTTCAAAGTTGATTGAATTGGGGTTACGCACACCTCTAAATTTTAATATCTATAAATGTTTTAAATTATTGGTTTTAGCCTTACATATATGTGCACTTTTGCTATTACCGGAGTTTATTGTATGTCATTTACAATTAAAATATGATTTATCATTTCAAATTATAATTCACAAATAAGCAATCTGTATGAGTTCATTTGCGAGGATGAATTCTATATTGAAATTGAAGTAGATGAAATGAATTCTTCACAAACAATAAAACAAATGAAGACGAATAATCATACTTTATGAAAGTGAGTGATAAAAGGAATCAAATAAATATGATGTTTGTAGTTGTGCACCGCTAATATATTACAGTTTATTCTCATTATTTGTGTGTGGATGTATGTTGTGTACAGGGAGCTCGTTACAATGGCTTAATTCCAATTGCTATTAAGAAATATATGAATAAACAATTTTATATGTTCTGAAAATTAAAACATTTATAATTAACTAAAAATAGATCAATAAACATAGTAAATGATTCTAAATACATGAAAACGAACATTGTTAAATGTGATAAGCAACAACCAAAAGGCATGTATAACATGAAGTTATCATACAAAATCTCAACAATTATTTTGATATCGTATAAATTCAAACATATATTATTGAAAATAATAGCCTTGGTAAAATCTTAAAAGAGTTGTTTTTTGAAAATGATTTTTATAAATAACTATTTGAAATAGTTTCAAAATTAAATGATTTATTAAAAATATCTATATCAAATTTCTTTTTGCTAATATCATCTAAAATAATATTTTAAAGAATAAAACTTCAAACAAAATTTTCATTTAGAACTTTTAAAAGATAACTATATTTTTTATTAGAAGATGCATTTTATAGAAGATATGCTTATTTATTTATTTTACAATTTTATGATGAGAATATACACTAATATTTGTGTAATCTAGAATAAATCACCATTTTTATAATTAAGAGCATATGTGGCTGATGAATAACTCAATGGCTTAATTCCAATTGCTATTAAGAAAGTGTATATTTACAAAAACCACCTTTAATGAATTCAAGCTTTCAGATTATAACTAGGTGGAGCCTTTAGAAATGAATGAGGGATGTCATTAATATAACCATATTGTTATAGATACTTCTCAAGCAAATGTCTAGTTACGTAGTTCTCCAACCTCATATGTACTAGATACAAGAAAGCATTGTTAAATGGACAATAGAGCGTTAAGCCTCCTACTGTACCGTATATGGTTTTAAATGACATTAACAATTATTAGAGCGTTAAGCCTCCTACTGTACACTGCAACATCTCCTAGATGTGCTTGCTTGTTCCATTGCTTTGGTTGTGGAGCATTCTGAGACATGTAGAGCCTTCGCTCATAAAGGTGGAAAATGCTTATATGTCTAGCATTGAATAAATTAAAATAGATTAATAGAACATCTTGCAAAAAACTATTATACTCAAGTAAATAAATAAATAAAATTCAACAAAGAAATGCCAGTATGCGTGTAATAAAATCAAATAATTGTAAGAGGCTTCTAACTTGTCTAAAGGTACACCTCGTCAAGTACCTCTTCCACAACAACTTGCATAGCTGCCACATGAACCTCTTCAACTACTTCATCTTCCACAACAACTCTGTATAATTATAATTACTTCCAATAGAGCAAGTACATAATAGCAACCCTCGCATTTACGCGCTGAGGTGCATGGATTTGCGATTAGCCAATCAATTTTGTTGAGAATCGGTCAGAGGATGTCGTTTAGGTCGTATTAGGGAAGCCTTAGCCTTCTTAGTTTGGGTCTGAGCTTACAACAAAACCGTCTACAACAAAACCGTCTATCAGTAATCTTGCCTATAAGTATTAGGGAAGCCTTAGCCTTCTTAGTTTGGGCCTGAGCTTACAACAAAACCGTCTATCAGTAATCCTGCCTACAACAAAACCGTCTTTACCCCTACTCCTCAACTACTTCCTTGTCCAAAACAACTTGCTCAATATAAGTACAATTACTTCCGATAGAGAAGATATCTCCTCAATAGTAATAGCAACCCTAACATTCATGCGTTGGAGGATGTTGTCCTTGTAGGAAGCCTTAGCCTTCCTAGCTCGGGCCTGAGCTTATGCTCTATCACCACCTTGCCCGAACAGAACTGTCTTTACCGCTACTCCTCACTAAAACAAAGAAAAAAGAATTGAAAATTTTAAATTTTTTGGTACAAAATACTACAAAACCACAAGAAAAAAATTATCTAGTAAGAAATACCAAAAAAATTAAAAATTTTAGTGAAAATCTAATTAGAAATTTTGCAAAACATACCTGAAATTCTTACTTTTTATGAGAAATTTCTGGTATCGCCTCTAAATCTTTGGTATCACCCTAGGAATTTTGAAATCTTCAATTCTTTACTGAAAATTTTATATAATGGTGAAAAACCTTGATTGAACTATTTTAATTTTTTATACATTTTGAGGGTGTCGATATAAGTGTGGATGTGTTAGGTAAAGTGTAAAATCCTCAGACTTGCGTGCTTTAAAGGAACCAAAGCCCTACCAAAAAATTGCGCCAAAAGTGGTGCATAGCAACATTTTATCTCTATCGTCTTCTATTTTCTAGCATCATGCATCTCTATCTCTATCCCACGCTAAAAATTGATAGGTACACTTCAACTTGGTGATCTCATCCTCCTTTCTACATAGCTTGTGTTTTAACTACAATCTATTTGTTTTTGAATATGTTTCGTGCTCTCGTTTATTTTTTTTAGTTCCAGATACATCTCATTTGAGAATTACATAACTTTTGAATTGTTATTATTATTATTTTTTGGTTTCTATTGATTGAAGACTTATTTTGTTAAAATTTTGCTAAAGTTAAAAGATTATGAATGAGTCACGGTCTATTTGTTATATTTTAGAATCAAAATTTGGATAAGTGAGATACCACTATAGACACTCACACGTCGATACCATATGTTTTAGAATCAAAATTTGGATAAGTGAGATACCACTATAGACACTCTCACACGTCGACCCCATACCGACAATCACTTGAAAAAATAGAATAATTAAATATAACCACTCTAGAAAAAAACAAACTTATATTTGACACCAAACACAACTTTAATGAGAAGTGTTGGTGCTACATGGGGACTTTATGGTGCTACTGATGATACATTATAATAACCTAATAACCTTGAAAGAAAGAAAAACTAATTGTCCATAGAATGATACGAAAAGAATAAAGTTTAAGATTAAATAATGACTTTGTCATTATCACTTACATACAACTCACTAAGCAACGCAATTATACACACTAGTGTAGTCTTCAGGCTGTGACCATTTGTAATCAGTACAAGCTGTTCAGGATTCGGCTTCGGTTCTTGTGATTTCTTCCCCGGTTTCGGTACTTGTGTTTTCTTCGCTTCTCTCTGGCTTTCGTCAATTTACTAGCTGGGAAGTGTTCCTCTAACGATCTGTGAATTTGCTTCCCGGAAACTGTTGCATGAGAAACACTCCTTCTCATTGCAGAGACCTGTGTTGAATCTGCTGTCCCTCCTAAATTTATAATTTGTTTAAGAAAATGAGTTAGAAAATACCATAAAACTGAAACAAATTATATATTTTGAAACTTCCCAACTTATTTTGGCGCATAGACTCGGTACCTGCAACTGACAATGATATTAGCTCTTCTCATCCAAGTAAATAGAACCACTTCCACTTAGTATAATTTGTTTATACAGTACTTACATTTCTAGGAACAAAAAAGAAGAAAAAATAAATACTTACATTTCTAGGAGATGCAACTGTAATGATTCGGGCAGTGGCTGGAGAGGTACCCATCCTAATCGTCCAAGTTCCAACATTTCTGTCTACCTGTTATATGACAATAATTTATTAGATTCATTCCATATTCCTTTGTTTTCAATAATTTATTGTGTGTGTGCGTGTGAGAAATGGTAAAATTTCATAATGAGAAATGGTATTTCAATTAAGTGGTTTAATTAATCATTCACTTTGCTTGATCAGGTGGAACGTCTCTCAGCCACTCAAGGTCAATGCTTTCATGATCATCAACCAGTCTCTTAAGGAATTTCTGCATAATAAATCATGTAAAATGTGCTGCACCAATAAGTTTGTTCTGTCTAGAAAGTGATAAATATCATTTCATCGAAGTTTCATTTTACCTGTTGTTCATGCCCCGTTCTTTGATGGTATTTGCAATGTCACCGACATCTGCACATCTCACGGCATCCCAGTCTAAGGAATCCATGGTGTCTTCTGTCTTTTCTCTTTTCCCAGCCTTAGCTTGAGCTTTTCTTCTTAACCTATCCCAATCAAATTGTTCCTTTTCCCCCTTTAGTTGATTTTTGGTCTTCTTTATTGGGTCAGAAGTTATCTCATTGGTTGTGATCACCAAAATTGAAATCCCTTTCTTTCTGAATCAGATCACGAGTTTGTCCAGCAATCTCAAAAAAGCTTTTCTGCATGAGATTACTCTGTTCCTGAGGATGGACTTGTGATGCATTAGTTTGAGAATGAGTGACTGCAACAAGGCCTGCAGATTCGTCTGTTTGAAAACTAGGTGCATTCATCTCATTTTTCATCTTTATTCTTTAAGATGCCACTTGACAAAGCTTTTGTGATCAGAGCAGTTAACTTCACGTGCCCCTAAGTTGAGTGTGAGTTTCAAATTATATTCATGGGACAGAATGATGGATTCTCTTAAAGAGCTTTGAGCGTGATAACAGTAGGGGACAAAATATGGTTTTCTGGCTTATTTCATTGATAAACTAACAGCCTATAAATAGGCAAATACATAACTGTGATAAACTAACAGCCTATAAATAGGCAAATACATAATCAAAGGTAACATGAAAATAGGCACTATCTGACACATTCAAAATAAATTCCTATTGACTAGGAAAACTGAAACAAACTTACTAACACTCCTAAAAACTAGGACAAAAGCCAAACGTGCAAATTACTAAAT
Organism: Vicia sativa; assembly: GCA_021764765.1. Classification (NCBI taxonomy): domain Eukaryota; kingdom Viridiplantae; phylum Streptophyta; class Magnoliopsida; order Fabales; family Fabaceae; genus Vicia; species Vicia sativa. Next base: position 258,550,853 of record CM038793.1, read on the forward strand.
TTTCTCAACAGAGCGACATTTGATTTTTCCCAGCTTTCTGTTGCATTGTCATCTCTCATGTTCTCAATTGATTGGCTTCTTTGACTGTTAACTTCAGAAAACTTGATTGAACTTACCATTTCAAGAAGCTTAGAGAAGGAACCACAGTTGTTGTATTTTGCTGTGCTTGACAGATCTTCAACTTCTGAGTTGCTATCTGAGCACGATCCCATCTTCTCAGGATTTTGACCATTTGAAAAATCTACAGATATTTGAAGAATTATGGCACTGTTGCATCTCATCTTTGTTAGGACACATTGAATTGGAAAGAACACTTCTCTTTCTACTCCGCTTCTTTTTTGCACATGACACGGGCATATCTTCAACTAAGATGTCAGTGCATGTTTGTGGTCCTTCTGCTTCTTTAATTGTTTGCCGGTCTGAAAAGTCCAGTTGTTTTGCATTGTAATTTGGTTCAGTGCAGTTTCTAATTCTCATTAGAGAATTATAATCACAAGTTTGATTTGGTAATGGAGATACTTCTGCCATCCTTCTCAAAGATAATCTGAACTCATCAAATGTTTGAGTATTATGAATATAATTGGAAAGAACACTTCTCTTTCTACTCCGCTTCTTTTTTGCACATGACACGGGCATATCTTCAACTAAGATGTCAGTGCATGTTTGTGGTCCTTCTGCTTCTTTAATTGTTTGCCGGTCTGAAAAGTCCAGTTGTTTTGCATTGTAATTTGGTTCAGTGCAGTTTCTAATTCTCATTAGAGAATTATAATCACAAGTTTGATTTGGTAATGGAGATACTTCTGCCATCCTTCTCAAAGATAATCTGAACTCATCAAATGTTTGAGTATTATGAATATAATTGGAAAGAACACTTCTCTTTCTACTCCGCTTCTTTTTTGCACATGACACGGGCATATCTTCAACTAAGATGTCAGTGCATGTTTGTGGTCCTTCTGCTTCTTTAATTGTTTGCCGGTCTGAAAAGTCCAGTTGTTTTGCATTGTAATTTGGTTCAGTGCAGTTTCTAATTCTCATTAGAGAATTATAATCACAAGTTTGATTTGGTAATGGAGATACTTCTGCCATCCTTCTCAAAGATAATCTGAACTCATCAAATGTTTGAGTATTATGAATATAATTTTCTCTAGATTCATTTATGATTCGGCGTCCAGCTGCTTTATATCTCAAACCATGCATCCAGGAGCTGTTGTTTGATGCATAAGGATGCACTTGAGCATCTTCAGGAGCTAATATTACCGGTACTCCATATTTGGTAATCACAGAAGATGTAATATGAGTGTTAGAAGTTTTTCCCTTTTCAGTTCTCCTTTTCTTCGGGATATTTGGAAACTGAAGTGGAAACTTTGACTGGTATGAGTGCAGTGCCCCAATCAGATCCACTCTGCCGTTATCTGCATGTTCAGTGGTTCCAGAATGCTCTCTCCCGCAACCAACCATTTCCATTAGTAACTTTACTGTTGGAGCTTGACCATTATCTGCACGTTCAGTGGTTCCAAAATACTCTCCCTCGCAACCAACCTCTTGTAAATTTACAGTTGAAGCCTGACCCTTGCTGATGTTTACTTCCTCAACCTTTGCAAGACCCTTTCTTTTGTTTTTGTTCCCGGCGTTCCGCTTCCTTCCAGGAGGATTGCTTTTTGGAAGACATGTACTTGGAAACTGAAGCAGAAACTTTGATGAGTGCAATCCATTATAGTGTGCCCCAATCAGATTCATGCTGCTGTTATCTGCACGTTCATTGGTTCCAGAATGCTCTTCCTCGCAACCAACCATTTCCATTTGCATGTTTACTGTTGAAGCCTGAACATTACCAATGTTTCCATCCTCGGCCTTTGCAAGACCCTTTCTTTTATTTTTGTTCCTGGCATTCTGCTTCACCTCAAGAAGATTGCTTTTTGGAAGACATGTACTTGGAGCTTGTGTGTTTTCAGATAACGATATTATGGTAGGTTCAGATATAATTGGTTTAGTCAATTCACCTGTCATTTTTTTGGGTGTAAAAGTCTTGTTCGATCTCTTCTTTCTCACACGCTTCCTCACCTTCAGGTAATGCCGTGTAATTATGTAACACCTGCTTCATCCAAGTGTCTTTATAGGCAAGGTCTACAAGTGTTTCCGCTACCACTTGCACATTTAAAATTTGTCTGTGAGCTGAACTTTTATCTTTCGTTCCCATATCAAAATCCGAGAAACTACTCACTGCTGTTTCTTTAGATTCTGGCATCAGCACCCCAGTCATTTCAGTTAGGCAAGTAGGAGACTTGTTCAATTGTTTTCTTCTCTGATAAGTATTTTCTGCCAGGTTTCGTCCCGGCTTTTCTGCTTCCTGCTTCATGAAGGGCTTAATACCATAGGCAAGGGCTACATCAATATCTTCCAATTCTGCACCAGTTTCTTTGCACGGACACACAGTTAGGGTATGTTGATTATTTCCAAATGATGGGTAATTATTTTCTGCTTCCTGCTTTATGAGAGGTTTCATATCATAGGCAAGGCCCACCTCAATTTCCTGCAGTGCTGTACCAGTTTCTATGCTCGGATGCACAATTGCATTTTCTCTGTTGCCAGAACTTTCACCTCTTTCTCCTCTATCGAAAATACTAATAAATGAAAAATAAAATGAAAAAAGTTGAAGAAAAAGAAAATTGGGAAATGAATAAATGAGAAATTGAAGAAGAGAATCTGATATAAAAAATGAGATTGAGTTAAGTAGTAATTAATTACCTTTGCAACATAACTGGAGACTCAGTAATTCGATTCTGATTGTGCCTTTGGGAACTCCGCTTCTTCTTCTAATCAACGGTGTATAGGTGGGACTGGGTTTGACTGCATTCAGAAATCCCCAGAATTCATAAACCTAACCAAACCAATTAAAATCAAAATAATTTGGTTTGATTCTTGATTTTAGTTTAGGAACCGCCAAACCGATGAATCGAACCGATAACTATAGATATATACTTAATCTTTTATTTAGCTCTTTATAAAGTTAAAAATTTGTATTGGTTCTAACACTTTTACACTTTTTCTTTGCACAAAATATGTCGCAAATCAAACTCAAAACATAAAAATAGAAATTATAAGCCATAAAACTTACTCTTGTTAAAATCTACTATGGTTGTCTGACTATTTCTCTCGTCGTCATTCTTATAGGATATGGTTTCCTTATTTGTGTTCAAGTTGTCTTCGTTTTTTTTTCTTTTTATTATCTTTTATGTTTCTTTTCAACGATTTTTTTTATGTGTGTTTGATGTGTGAAAGATATTAATTATGTGTATTGAAATCTTTTGTATTATTTTTGTCCTTTATTTGTTAATCTTTCAAATTTCTTTCCAACCTATTCGATAATGAACTTATTTGATGACGTATGAAAATTATGTCAATACTTTATATAGATGAAGTACAACTTATAAGTTGTTTGAAAAGTATAATATAACAAAAAACACGATAGCAAATAATACACCGATAAATATAATATTTTAAAAAATATGTTAAAAACCGATCAACCAAACCAAACGGAACCAAACCGGTTAGTTTGGTTTGGTTCTATTTTTAAAAAATATTAAAAATCGAACCAAATCAAACCAAACCAAACCGATAGAGATACCATCGATTCAAACAATTTGTTTACTAAAAACTAGTCCAAACCGAACTGATTACACCCCTAATCATACGGCTGTGATTTAAGAAAGGTATTTTCAAAATTGTTTAATAAAATTTAAATATATTTGTTTTAAAGTGTCTGATTAAAATCAAACAGTCACAATCATCTTGACTGCATCATTGTGTGAAAAACTTGACAATTGAGAATCATTTTCCTTAAGGTGCATCCATATCTACATAAAATTAATTTCTCTTTTACATTTATATTATCATGCACAACTTTTTCATTCATGAAGAATAATTTTGTAAAAATGATATCTATGTATGTTGAATTGCACGCATGCGAATTTAATTTTAATATATTGTTAGCGTAACTATTATTAATATATATTAAAAATATCTCAAAGTTCTGAGTTTGAATCTTACTAAATACTAATAATTTATGTGTTACATCAGTTTATAGTTCATCGAGAACTTTATTTTGATTTTAAATGAAACTCCTGCTAGTAGATGGTGAAATTAATTTTTCTTGAAACTCTTATAATTATAAAGTATTTTTTAAAGTTTGTATTAATAAATTTAAATTAAAACATATTTTTTAAAAGTAAAATTAAAAAATTAAAAAATAATTTGATCTTTAAATCAAGTTATAATAATTAGTACTCTATCTATTTTAATATGAGTGTCGTTTTAAATTTTTGCATATAAATTACGGAATACAATAACATTATCATAAAATATTATACAACTATAAAATTAATCTTATTGATATATTAAAAGTAATACTTAGAATAAAAAATAAAATTTATAATTAAAAAAATAGTAATTATTACTACGTTAAAAATAAAAATCACAATTATTTTAAAATAAATTTTATTTACTAAAACAACAATTATTATTTGTTTTTAAAAGTTAATTTATTATCAGTAAGATGGTGGTGGTGGTGGTTGATGAAGAAGAAATTACAAAAGATTTAACCATTCATGTATATAATTTTGACATTTAAAAGCAACTTAATTTTTTTATATTAATTGCAGGTGACGTCTAGGGTGAACCACCTATTACCCTTGGATGAATTAATTCTACTTGATTTTATAATGTAGTATATGTACAGAATATTTTGTTTTCCGTATCTCTTCCCTTTTATATTTCCTTCATTTGTTTCCAAACACAGAATCATGACACTGAAAACTAACTGTTTATTTACTCTTTGTTTTATTTGTTAATCATTATCCTCTTTCATACTGATGCTATTTTCTCATGTCGCCGATCTCCAATGTTTTTCTTTTGTCTTCACATGAGATAAACACATTCATGTTTTACTAGATTTCCAATTCATGACTTTTTGGCTCATCTTCCATTATTTTTTCAAACCAAATATTTTAACTTTTCCAAAAACATGTTTATTTGTTAGGTTAGACGTGATATCTTTTAGTTGTTTAGTGCATAAATAATCTCCTACATTTTAGGAGGTAGTGCATAAAGAATATTTTGGTAGGGTTATGGTGGTTGCCAACGACATGAGGAATTGTGGAGAAGACATGCCAGACGTAAAAATTGTTGAGAAGATCTTGAGGATGCTCACAGAAAATTTCAATTACATTGTATGTTCGATTGAGGAGTCCAAAGATATTGACAATATAACTGTAGATGCATTACAAAGCTCACTGCTCGTTCATGAGCAGAAATTTAAGAAGACTACCAATGGAGGAGGAGAAGAACAAGTTCTTAAGATCTCACATGATGAACGTGGCGGAAGAGGCAGAGGAAACATGGTTCGAGGAAGGGGAGAGGCAGAGGAAGGTCGTTAAATAAAGCACTCGTGGAGTGATTCAAGTGTCATCCACTGGGGCACTTCCAATATGAATGTCCATAATGGGAAGGAAAAGCAAATTATGCAGAATTTGATGAAGAGGATGAAATGTTGTTGATGGTGGAGTCAAACAATGCCAAGAAAGAAGAGGTATGGTTTCTGGATTCAGGTTGTAGTAATCATATGTGTGGAAACAAATTCTGGTTTACAGATTTGGACGAAGACTATCGACATTCTGTAAAATTAGGAAACAATACTCGAATGGAAGTCATGGGAAGAGGAAATGTGCGACTTAATATTGATGGAAAAGTCCAAGTGGTGTCAAACGTTTACTACGTACCAGGCTTAAAGAGTAATCTCCTCAGCATAGGCCAACTCCAAGAAAGAGGCCTCACTATTCTGATCAAACATGGTGTCTGCAAGATGTTTCATCCGAAGAGAGGGTTGATAATGCAAACATGTATGACGACAAACCGAATGTTTGCATTATTAGCAACACCAGTAGCCAAAGTTACTTATACCCCTAGATGCATGCAGACCTCAATAAATGACGAGTCTCGGTTGTGGCACCCTAGGTACGGACATTTGAATTACAAAGGTTTGAGAACCTTGAAGTTCAGAAATGTGGTGAAAGGATTACCGGAGTTAAAAGGAACGACCAAAGCATGAATCAACTATTTAGTAGGCAAGCGACACCGCAAAACCATTCCAAAGAAAAGTTCACGGCGTGCTTCAAGAAAATTGCAACTGGTACATTCAGACCTCTGTGGTCCAATTACTTCATCATAAAACAGTGATAGAAGATACATGATGACTCTCATTGATGACTATAGCAGAAAGGTATGGATTTATTTTTTGAAGGATAAATCTGAAGCTTTTACATTCTTTAAACATTATAAGAGTCAAGTTGAGAAGGAAAGTGGATCAATGATATGTTGCTGCGAACCGACAGAGGAAGTGAATTTACCTCAGATGAATTTAATTTGTTTTGTAAGGAGACTGGTATTACAAGACAACTTTCAACAGCCTATACACCACAACAGAACGGGACAGCAAAGCGTAAAGATCGGACGATCATAAATATGGTTCGATGTATTTTGAATGATAAAGGAGTGCCAAAGAGGTTTTGGCCTGAGGCTGCTAAATGGGAAGCACATGTGCTAAACAGGAGTCCAACATCAGTGACAAAGGAGATAACACCAGAAGAAGTATGGAGTGAAGTGAAGCCAAATGTAGACTATTTCAGAGTCTTCGGTTGCTTAGCCCACATGCATGTTCCAGATCAAAGGAGAAAAAAACTAGACGATAAGAGCCTATGTTGTGTGCTACTTGTGGTAAGTAATGAGTCGAAAGCATACCGATTATATAACCCAGTAACACAAAAGATAATGATTAGTCGAGATGTGATTTTTGAGGAAGATGAAGGCTGGAATTGGGAGAAGGATATAAGTCGAGCAGAAGAAGAAAAACTAATTTGGGAAGATTGCAATGATGAAGCAGAGCATGAAGAAACTGAAGTGGATGAAGGAGAAACTCAATAGCATGCACAGAAGAAGCAGAGAGAGGTGCAAGAGTCAGAAAACCACCTTCTCACCTGCAAGATTATACCACAGGAGAAGAATTTTCAGTTTGCAGCCTTAGAAGATCCTACTTCATTTGAGCAAGCTGTGGTGGAAGAGAAGTGGAGGACAAAGATGGAAATTGAGCTGCAAGCCATTGAAAAAAACAATATGTGGGAACTAACAGAATTACCTACAAGTGCAAAGAAGATAAGAGTTAAATGGGTGTTTAAAACTAAACTCAATGAGCATGGAGAAGTGGACAAGCACAAAGCCCGACTTGTAGCCAAGGGTTATGCACAACAGCAAGGGATCAACTATAATGAGGTATTCGCACCGGTGGCGAGATGGGATACTATTCGTATGCTTCTATCTATAGCAGATAAAAAATAATGGAGAGTTTATCAACTTGATGTGAAAAGCGCCTTTTTGCACAGAGAGCTGGAAGAAGATGTATATGTAGAACAACCTTTGGGATACGTTTAAAAGGGAGAAGAGGAGAACGTTTACAAACTCAGAAAGGAACTATATGGGCTAAAGCAGGCACCTCGTGCCTGGTACAGTAAGATTGAGGCATATTTCATTAAATATGGGTTTCAAAGATATGAGTATGAGCATACACTCTTCATAAAGAAGGAAGGAATAAAATTCTTATCGTTAGCCTGTATGTTGATGATCTGATATTTACGGGCAATGATAACCTGATGTTTGCAAAGTTCAAATCCTCCATGAAGAAAGAGTTTGACATGACTGATTTAGGAAAGATGAAGTATTTCCTTGGTGTGGAAGTGATCCAAAAGCAAGAAGGGATATTTATCAGTCAGAAAAAGTATGCTGGAGAGTTGCTGGAAAAATTCAATCTTCACGAAGCAAATGCTGTTAAAAATCCAATTGTACCAGGTTCAAAATTATCAAAGGACGGAGGTGGAGCTAAAGTTGATGCCACGTTGTATAAATAGCTTATTGGGAGTTTGATGTATATTACTGCCACACGGCCTGATTTAATGTATGTGGTTTGTCTCTTAAGCAGATATATGGTGGATCCTTTAGAACAACACATGCAAGTTGCAAAAAGAGTATTGCGTTACTTAAAGGGAACTACAGGTTTTGGAGTGATGTATAGGAAAAGAGTTCCTAATGAATTGACTGCATACACAAATAGTGATTATGCAGGTTGTAGATGATAGGAGAAGCACAAGTGGATATGTTTTTCTGTTAAGTGGAGGGGTTGTATCTTAGGCATCCAAGAACAACCAGTGGTGATTTTGTCAACTACGGAAGCTGAGTTCGTTGCAGCAGCTGCGTGTGCATGTCAATGTGTATGGATGCAAAGGATTTTGGAGCATCTTGGTATGATTGAAGCTTAAAGTACTGTGATTATGTGTGACAACAGTTCAACTATAAAATTGTCAAAGAATCTGGTATTCCATGGGAGAAGCAAGCATATAGATATCCTGTTTCATTTTTTAAGATATCTTGTGAGGGAAGAAGTCATCGAGCTGGTTCATTGTGGAACAGAAGAACAACTCGCAGCCATCATGACAAAGCCACTTAAACTGGATGCATTCATGAAGTTAAGAGAAAAACTAGGAGTATGTGAGGGTATAAACTGATTGTGATAATAATCAGTTTAGGAGAGGCATTGTTAGGTTAGATGTGGTATCTTTTAGTTGTTTAGTGCAGAAATAGTCTCCTACCTTTTAGGAGGTAGTTTTGAGAGACTAGTTCAAAGTTGTTTTAATTATGTGTGTAGCAAACTCCACTGTTCAAGTGCGATTTATTTCTGTAAGGCTATTTAACAGCCAAAACTTTCATAATAAACTTAATGAATTGATTCCTACTTTAATAAACTTTATGAGACGGACGTCTCATCCTTGTGGCCGCCGCCTCGTGCTTCTCCCATGCCTGTTGCGTGCTGTCTCTTCTAGTCTTCCTTGACTGTTTTGTACGTTTCTTCTTTTTCATTATCCAACATAACTCCTATTCAACTCTTATTTTCTCCCACAATTACTTCAATTCAATCATTCCATTTCCCACCATAAAATACATTCAAATTTTTTTTTTTCATTTCCCAACATCATATTATTAAAATTTATTCATCTTAAATTTCATAACACTATAAATACCCATCCTCACTTCTTCTCATTCCACATCCCCTCCATCTACTACTCTCATAAACTTTCTTTCATCCATTTTCATTTTCTCCCATCGTAACCTTCATTTCCTTCTCCTATCATGGCTCCACGAAACAATCAACGTCAAGTTAAACCAGACCGACCACCACCCGACCTATCCACGATTATCTTCCGAGATCACGATGACGGCCAACAACACACAAAATACATAAAATTCTATTCCCGTTCGGTCGTCCCCACAAAATATGTAGACTCCGATTGTTTAGATACCTTAGGAATGACGGATAGCATCATATTCATGCTTACAAACACCGGATTACTTCATCTCTGCACAAACCCATATCCCACCTTTGAACCACTCGTGCTTGAATTCCTTAGTTCTTTCTCCTACACCACACCTACCGACGATCCTTATACCACCGGCACTGCTAACTTTCGCATGTTCAACCAGGAATATTCTATTGATCAAGAAAGAGTCGCCGAGCTTTTACATTTCACTCGTGGTCAGAATGTTCATTATAAACCGTTCGACGATGACAGGAACTTTTCTTGGGATCAAGTCGGCTTCTCTCTATGGAATGATCTAACCGGTCAACCCACGGAAAGTTGGCGAGATCTCTACGCTTCACACATCCATAATCCCGCATTGTGATTATTGGTGAAAGTACCTTGTGATCAACCGTCGTCTGATACCCGGTGTCGTGTTGCCTTGTCCAAATCAAATCGACGTCCGAGTCCGCAATAATTGGCAATTTGCTCTTGATGCACCTGCAGGACAACAACAAGAAAATCCAGCTGCAAATTTCGCAGCTATGCAAGCTCATATGAATCGTCAAGATCAACTGTTCCACGCCATGCAACAAAACCAAGCTGAGACTTTACGTCTCGTACAAGAGTTACGACGTGAACAACAAGAGTATGCTTTCCGCAATGATCGCAACTTCGAAGCTTTGACTGCTCGCATCACGTATGCCCTTCATCTCAACGATTCTGATTCCGACAGTCGTCGACGACCTCGTACTAGAGGTAGAGGAACAAGAGGACAAAATTTTCCAAGCGACAAGTGATCACTCTTCTCCTTTCTGATTTCTCCTGGTTTTATCGCATTGAGGACAATGCTTATCTTAAGTTTAGGGGAGTCAGAACATTTCTTTGTTCGTTTTTATTTTCTTTGCTCTATTTAGTATTTTCCTTTTGTTTCTTTTTCTATGTATTGCAAAATTTCCATTCAATAAAATACATGTTTATGTAATTTTAGTCTTTTATGTAAAATTCTCGTGCTTATTCTAATTCCTCCATTTTCTTGAGCCATAACGAAAAAATTAAAACGCATTTATTGACATATTCAACTAGTATTAAGGTTGCTTATTTTTATAAATAAGAACTCGAGTAAAACTAAGGCAAAATCGTTATCGTCCTAACACTTCAAAACCCCCCAACGTGTTAGTTTGATTTAAGTACTTATTATACCAACACCTTTTAAACTTAGTTTTAAAGTAGCCCGAGTAGTTTATAAAAGATCGGCACCGCCTTAAACGACAAACTACGTGGAGAATCGATGAATATAAGTGATTGATCAAGATTTTTAAGGAAATTTTTTATTAGAAGATGCACTTATTAAGTTAGATGGTCCTTACCAAATCATTTAATTCAACGGTTGCAGAAACTATAAAATATTTATGCAAACATCCATTATGAATTGGTTCAGTGGTTTCTGGTGCCGAACTTAGTAGGGCGGACGACGGTCCGATCCCCCGCAATTTGTAATTGGATAAAGGAGTACCATATATAAGTACCAGAACTCCTAGCTGGATAATAAAGATCAAAGTCACTAACCGGTTACTCCACTATGTGTGCGGAAGGTAAAGGGCTTAATGTGATTGCACCAGAATGAAAACGGGTGAAACAAAACGAAAGTATTAGGTCGAGCTATAATAACATGACTTAATCGTCGAATAAATGAGGTTATCTAGTGTTATTACGGTAATTTTGGTGTCGAAGACTGAATTTGAGTTATCCAACAAAGAAGTGAATTGCAATCAAGTACGAATTGAATTGTGTTATATATCTGTGTTTGACATATGCTAAAGTGATTTTTCATTTTTACTTTTTGCTTGAGGACAAGCAAAGGTTTAAATATAGGGGAGTTTGATAACACGAATTTATATAACATATTTGACTTAATTTTCATAGATAATGTTTCTATTTTTATTCAATTATTCTGTTTTATTTCTGTATTATGTTGGTATTTCTTTTGTTTCAGGTATTTGTATTAGATAAAGAGAAATTGAGCAAAGAAATAAAATTGAGGAAAAATATTATTAAAAAGTCAAAGAAATGAAGCAAGGAGTGATATATAGCAAAAATGAGGAGTTATAGAATAGAGAAAACAATTATGTGAACGAAGGCCCAAGACTAAGCCCAGCAAAGCGTCTCCAGCAAGCTTACCACCTGCCACGTCACGTGAGACGGTCGTCTCACCCCTCCCACATAGCATGGAGGCACCCGCCTCCCAAGCAACACGGGTCCACTATTTTCCAACAATATTGAGGCGACGTCTCACTCTTTTCTCTCCACGTGGGCGTCCGCCTCCTACTCTGGCGATTATATTTTCACACGAAGGCCACTTATTTGATGCGAGATTGAAAAAGGCACTTACAAAGTGAGCTATAAATACAACATACAAGTGATGAGCAAGGGTCGGCAAAATTTCTTCCGAACAACCGTTACTTGTTTTTCTTTCATTTTATTTTATTTTTAGTTTGTACTTTTATTTTATTTTTCCATTTTAGTTTCTTCGTTTTAATTTTTTTTTAGTTTTAAGTTTCTATAATTTTCTCACAACAATTTCTACACGGAAATTGTTGTGTATTTCAACGATCTAACCTTACGTTAGATCTAGTGCTTTATTTCCTTGTTGCATTTTTCTTTTCGATTCAAGAAGTCTCGGCGGATCCAACCGACTTGTGGTGGAATGCTCGTTTATTCGAAGAACAAGATTATTCAAGTATTATTATTTTCGGTTCTTAATATAATTATTTTATTTTATTTAAAGTATTGTGCACGATATTTATTTATTTGATTATGGAGATGTTTAAATATCTGAACCTTATTATTTATGCATGTCGAATTAATAAATATGTCCGCTAAACCGTTTAGGTATCGTGTGTAATGGTAGTAAAAGTAGGAATTAGATTGTTTCTAAGCTAAAATATTAATTAACACAATTTACGGTTATAACTTTTTGTAATTAAAATCCATCTTTTTTAAAGTAAGAAAAGTAGAATAGGTTAGGATTGAGACCACGAAAGTGTGAGGTTTTAACCGGATAGCTAAAGTTAGGCATTCGATTTAAATACATGAGAGCACTTTAAAGCAATTAGATTTTATTAAGTTTCCAAAGAATATTTTCTAAACACTTATGGGCTAGCGAGCATAGGGCTTTAGGAGTATAATCCGAGATAAGACCACGAAAGTGTGAGTTGAGGGTTTTAAACGATAATTTCTGAACAATTAAGTTAACCATCTCTATACCTTGAGTTCAATTTAATCCGCTTAGGTTCACTACGTTACGTCGATATCCGTTTTATTTATATTTTCCTTAATCATTATCCAAAAATTACTAGCCTTAGTCGTATCAGTAACTTAGGATAACAATAGATCGATTTATAGTCTCGGTGGGTTCAATATCTTTTAAAACTACGCGATAAGGCTGCACTTGCGGTCTCGATTAATAGACGATAAAGTTGCGATCAACACCATGTTAGGACACACACTTCTTGAAGCCAACATCAATAAGAAAAGTATCTATGCGTTTGTTCCAAGTTATAGGTGCTTGTTTCAAACCATAGAGTGTTTTCCTCAACTTGTAGACTCTTCCCTCTTGGTTCTCTATCACAAAACCAGGGGGCTACTCTACATAGACTTCCTCCTCAGTGGACCATTCAAAAATGCGAATTTCACATCCATTTGGTACATTTGCCAATTTTTGCTATTGGCGATACCAACAACCAATTGTATGGTCTTCAATCTAGCTACCGGAGCAAACACCTCATCATAGTCTATGCCTTCTCGCTGCAAGAATCCTTTTGCTACTAGTCGAGCCTTATGCTTGACAATCTCGCCTTTAGGATTTTCCTTCACTTTGTAGATCCACTTTACTCCGATTGCATTTTTTCTTTCCGACAAATCAACCAACTTCCAAGTACTGTTTTTCTCAATGAATTCCAGTTCTTCTTTCATCGCATATACCCACTTTGCATTGCTCAATGCCTCTTCCGTACTCACTTGTTCAGATTCGGCCATAAGCGTAAAATGAATGAGATCACCATCATTATTGATCTCATTATCATGGAACACTTCACAATCTTGGAGCCATTGAGGTAGAACTCTACGTCTTGTCGGTCTTCTAATGGATTCACCATTTCCATCTTCAATCGGAATCAGAATAGCCTCTGCATTATGTTGCTGCTGCTGATTTTCTGCATTTTCTGGTGGAAACCAGTTTCCAGGATCAGGGGAACCGGTTTCTGCATCCAGAAATTCAATTTCAGAACTTCCAGACTGCATTTTTCGCAAGGGAAACCGATTTCCTTCTGTTGAAAAATCGGTTTCTGCTGCGAATATCAGATTTTTCTATTGTCATACAGCTTCAGCTCATCCACTACCACATCTCAACTAATCACGATCTTCTTGCTACTCACATCAAACAGTTTGTAGTCTCCAGTAGGGTGATATCCAACAAGTAACATTACCTCACTTTTATCATTCAACTTCTTTCGAAGTTGACCCGGAATATGCCGATATGCAATTGAACCGAAAACTTTCAAATGGATTAAATTCGGTTTGTGGCTAGACCATACCTCTTCTGGTGTAACTTTGTCAAGATTCTTAGTAGGACACATATTTAAAAAATAGGCTGCTGTAGAAATTGCTTCTCCCCATAGTTCCTTCGGCAAGTTCTTCCCTTTCAACATGCTACGAACCATGTTCATAATTGAGCGATTTCTCCTTTTGGCAATTCCATTTTGTTGAGGCGTACAGGGTGGATTAACCTCACGTACTATACCCTCATCATCATAATAATTCCCAAATTCGATTGAGGTGTATTCACCTCCACCATCCGTTTTGAGAATTTTCACATTGTGACCGCTTTGCCGCTCCACCATGGACTTAAAACGTTTGAACACATCAAACACCTCATCCTTTCTCTTTATGAGGTAAATCCACAACTTCTTACTAAAATCATCAATGAAAGTGATAAAGTACCTATTTCCACCATACGAGTCGACTTGCATTGGGCCGCACACATCGGAATCACCACCTCAAGGTGTTCCTTGGTCCTATGACCAACATCCTTGCTGAAATTGTTCTTGTGTTGCTTCCCTTGCTCACACTCTTCACACAACTCAGCTGGAAAATTAATCTTGGGCAGCCCGGTCACCATACCATGCTTTTACAACGCGTCGAGGTCTCTAAAATTGAGGTGTCCAAGATGGTAGTGCCACAACCACTCATCACGACTTGCCGTTGTATCAAGACATTTGTGTTCCATTACTTTCAACTCTATTTTGAAAGTACGATTTGTAGCCATGGGTGCTCTCAAGATTAAAATGCCTTTTTGGTCAAAAACGCACAAAATCTTGTTTTCCATCCGAATTGTGTAATTCTTCTCGAGTAATTGGCCAATGTTCAAGAGATTACACCTAATTCTAGGAATTTAAAACACCTCTTTGATCAAGGAATGACCTCCATCTTTCTTCTTGATCAAGACATCACCCACACCGTCGGCCTCTAAAGTGGTGTCATCTGTGAATCTCACTCTATTCTTAGGTTGTAAAGCTTTGTCTAGTTTGGATTTGAGAGTTCTAACTTCTCTTTGCCAAATATGATAAGTTTTACATCCATTCCATTTAAACCAAGGTCTCTCTTCTTTTTCACATTTTCCTTCAATATTTTCTATCATAGATGCTTTAAGAGCTTCTAATTCCTTTTTGGAATCGGAAACCTTTTGTTCTAGATATGAAAAGATTTTCTTACTTGAGGCTAAGTGTTTGAAAGCTTCCTTAGCCTCTTGATGTAAAATATTGAAGGAATTTAACAATTCTAAATAAGAAATTTAATCAACATGATCATACTTAACATGACTTACATTCTTTTTCTTATGATGATGAGCCATGAGACAAAGGTTGACCGTTTCTTCTTCATCACTTGAGAAACCTTTACTTGAGGGATCACTATCGCTCTCCCAAGTAATGTATGCTCTTCTAGATTTGGTTGGCTTTTTTTGATTTTTGGCCTTAGCTTTGTCTTTCTTCAAATAGGGGCAATCCGGCTTATAATGACCGGGTTTGCGACAATGGTAGCATGATCCTCATGACTTAGGCTTCTTACTTTCATCTTGCTTGCTTGGTTGAGAGTGGCGTCTATAATTGATGAGATTCTTATCCGAATGTTGAATTTCGTTTTTCCGGAGAAATCTGTTGTATTTTCTTACGAACAAACCCATATCCGCATCCGAAATCTCATCGTCATCACTTGATTCACTTGCACACAAAATTGAGTGCAGAAGGCGTGCGCCTTCCAGATCATGTGAGGATGAGAGTTTCTTCATGCATGAGCCGATGCATTGCCTTATGAGATGACTCATGTCTTGTGAAAAACAGGGCATGAGCCGACACATTGCTTTATGAGTGACTCATGTTTTCTCGAATGATGAGTTGGCGCAGAAGAAGTGCGCCTTCCGGACGTTGTCGGACCAAAATCTTCTTTTCATGAGCCGACCTAAGGATCAATGAGCCGGCTCATGCAGACTGTTTTGAGAAACTTGCTTATTTTTTATGTTCCTTCACTTGCACTAGTTTGAAGCATGACATATTTGCACAGATAGGTTTTTGACAAGCATTAAAACACTGTTCTTTCACCTTTGCCCTCACAGATGGATGTTGCTAATCCTATAGGAGAGTTGACCACGTTGTGCATAGATTTCCAGGACTTCATATATGTCATCATAGAGCAATTCAATCAGATTTATCAGCATATTTACTCTTTTTCTCCTCTTGTCGATGAGTGTTGTAATGGCTAATTCATCTGGATATTACTGTATTTCCTACTTTGACATTTAAATAGCGAGGACACTGTCTAGTTTAAGTGGGGGGAAAATTAACATTAATTTTTAGGATTTCATTGCTTTCTAGTTAGGGTTTCTAATTTCTCTGTTTTTCTAGTTGTTATTATTTACCTTTTTGTCGAGCTTACGACGTTAAACAAGCGATGTATATTTTACAATTTAGTAATGCATAATTTTAAAATTTCCATTTTTTTCTTTATTTTTATGGTTACATTTTATTTTGTTATGCAAATGTGAAACAACCGGCTGAACATCATCTGATAACCATATCAATGAAGTCGCCATCGAACGTTTTTTATCTCGCAAAAGAAGAAAGGTGAACGCATCGCGAAAACCTAAAAGGGATAAGACACGGTCTTGCGACCGAGAGATAAGGTAAGGGAATCTATTACGCGAAGGGAAGGTATTAGCACCCACACGTCCGTAGTACTCTACGGTATCCACTTCTACTTTCTATCTAATGGGTGTGTTTATATCTATTTACTGCTTAATTGCTACATCTGAATGCTAAAATAAAATGCATGTGAAAGAAAAGAAAATAAAGAAAACACGGGAAAAAGAAGGAAGTATTTACAAAGTTTGCTCGATCGAGCCCCGTGACAAGATGCCTACGTATTCCCTCGTGCAATGGGAAAGTCAGAGCGCCGTAGTTCGGCTCACATGTTTTGATGGGTTATGTGTTTTTTAATTATGAAAAGATAATGTTAAACACAAAAGAAAACCTGTAGGCAAAACGTTTGCATTGGTTGATTGTTTTTACCTTAAAAAAGGAGTTTGAACCATTATTAAGTGTTTTTAATTTGCAAAGGAAAAAGAAAACAATTTTTAGTTTTATTACATGCATGGATGCAAAAGAAACTGGAAAACAAACAAGGGAAACTATCTAATGCTATCCCTAATGTCATCATGCATGAATTACAACCTAAGGTCTAACTCGAATCACTATCTAAGATAGAGTCGAGAGAATCCTAAAGGAACATGACAAAGGTTTACAACCTAGATCTATGTCTATCTCGAATCGCTAGCTAAAGTAGAGTCGAAGATGACAAAAAGGATGGAAAAGGTTTAAAACCTAAGTCTATGTCCATCTCGAATCACTAACTAAAGTAGAGCGAAGGCGACAAAAGGGAAAGCAAACAAATGCTTTGGCAAAAGCACACAAACAATGCAATGCAAACAAACAAATGGCACACAAGCGCAGAAAAGGAGGAAGTCTCATAGCCTCGGCGAACGAGCATACCGTGAGTCAACCAGAGCCGACACATCCGATTCTGTGAAGAGCAAATGATGTGAGTTACGCAATAAATGCGAACCCCAGGAAAGCGTGGAGAGTCAGAATAGGGAACTCTTGCCACTTTTATTATTGACTCGATAAAGGAAGCAACACGATTGGTGTCTTGGTGACCTGAACTAGAACGTGTGGGGGTTGATTGCGATCCTTTTTCCGGCCCATATGTCAATGACTCGATGACGGAAATATAAAAGCGGGACTTTGCTCGGTGGTACCACGTTGGGTGTCCTAACCACTCGACCTATGCAAGCACAAATATAAACACTTCGAGAATTACCTCCCTATGCGAGATAGAGGATTTAAAACAAACCAAACACAATTAGCAAACAATTGCCCTAAACGAGTCTTTAAATAAACCGAGGGTTCTTGAACATGCTCCAACTAAAGCCCTTCATACATCTCTATTCCTACTTCTCATGGCAAGGAAAGCGGTAAAATTCTACTTCTCATGCTCTCTGAAAAGCGGTAAAGAAATGCGGTAAACAAAGTAAAATAAATACCAAGCGGATATTAAATTGAAGAGCACCAAGCTAAAAATACTCAGAAAACTTCAAATCTGCACGCAATAAAGAAATCCGGTGAGAAGTGTGCGGAGGCACAAAAGCATAATCGAATGTGTGTCATACACATCGAAGCAAATACACCTGCAAGATCATAATCCGACAATATAAAGGATGTGCATCGTCACGCATCAAGAATGTGTGTCTATACACACTCGACGTATATCCAATAAACCTGCAAGAAACTATCCAGATAATACAGACAAAGGATGTGCATAGATATGCACGGTCAAGAATGTGTGTCTATACACATTCGACGTATATCCAATGAACCTGCAAGAAATTACAATCCAGACAAAGCAACAGAAGGCACACACATGTGTGCGAGCAACAGATGTGGATTCTACACATCCAAATCAAATCAGATAACCTGCAAAAGATGGTGAAAACCAAGCAGATATGAGTACACACACATGTGTGCAACATCAAAATATGGATCCTACACATCCAGGTCATAAGTATAATACTCCATGTACCTCGCACGAAGCAGTGTCGAAATAGCAATGAGGCTTTTAAATAAAGCACAAGACAAAAATGATTATTTACAATGAAATCAAGTATTAAAATAAATTCCTAGTGAGGAAGCAACCAAATTGTTCTAACACTATCCTAAACATCTAAATAAATGAAGGAAAAGCTATGAGTTAATCATGCGAAAGGAAACTAGAAGACTATATGATTATCAAACTAATTCCTACAAATCGAATCATTAAAAGTGGATTTGAAACTTTACTTATAATCCTAAGATAAGGTATACTTTCAACTATAATTAGATGGTAGAAAAAACAATCTAAAGTTTTCAAAGAAAATATGCCATTACATTCCTAAGTTAATTCGAGTGACACAAGAGAAACATAATTTTAAACATGTTATTAAAAATGAATTAAAAAAAGAAGAAGAAATTAATTTAAAAAAATAAAAAAAAATATAGAAAAAATTCTAAATTCCTAAAGTATCAGAAACTATTTTTTATACATTTTTTACAGGTCAAAACAATCGAAATCAAAATCAAAATTGAACATGTGTTGAGATTATGTAAGCATGAAACTGGGGGTGTGAAACTGAATTTTCTAACTGAACTAATTCTAGTTATAAACCGCAGAATTGGGCTTAAGAAGGGGGTGTATCAGCAAAACGCTAGGCCCAAACCGAAACCTATACTAAGTCCATTATGCTGAGTCCAATTGCATCAATACACTAAAGCCTTTCCTTTGTCCAAACACATTCAGATTTTTTTGTTCTTTTGGCTTATGTATGTCACGTTTAATTATTTTTATTTCATGTAACATTATCAATTGGACATAATAATTAAGTCAAGATTTTTATTAATTATTACTATTTCATTATTTTTTATTTTTGAAATAAAACGAAAACGACACGTGTCGTTATGGGATTGGATAATGCGAAAACATACATGAGCCAGGAAATTGATGCCACGTCGAGGGCTGGCATGGGAGGAGACCGTCGGAACTGACTTCTCCCGTCATCTTCTCCTTTCGTCTGCCACCGGAATCTTCAAACCAACATCAATAATAAAATCAAGACGCCGTTCTACTCAGAATTTCACCATGAATCTGAATCCGATCTTCGTTCTCAATAAATCGCACCCAATCAGCAAGAACCATCAACATAAAAAATCAGATCTGTTTAATGGTTGGGAATAAAAAGAATCCGATAATACCACTCCTTGTGCGAGATCCTCCTACATGCCTCGATCCGCTAATGGAATCCGAAGAGAGATTTCTTCGATTATTGAGTAAGAGAAAGACGAGAATTATTTTGAAGACTCTGTAATCCTGATGAAAGATGAGAAGGAGCTTTTAAAACGATGAATGATAGAGAGCGGTCTTGATGATTTCGGTGAGAGGAATAGTGGCTTTATGATGTGCGGAGAGACTGCGGTTGTTACAGGTGGTCGGGTTTATTGTTATGGTTGTTACGGTGGTGTTGTGAGTGAAAAGAAGAAGTAAGAGAGAAAGGTTAGAGATGAAGGAGTTGGTTATGGTTATGAGCAAGGGAGGAGAAGAATGAAGGTGAAGATCGGAATGAATGGTTCTGTTGTAGGTTGTTACAGTCTGTTCGCGAAAGAAGAATTGGTTGTGGAGGTGAAGTTTCTGTTACAGGTTTTTGGTTAGTCAAGTTACAGTGAGAAAAAATGGTGATGAATGAACTATCCAAGAAAGAGTCATGGTCTTTTGTTCATAATGTATGTTATTGAAGCCGGCGAAAGAATTTGTTGCAGATTGTTGAGAGGTTGTGTATGGTGAACGATTGTTGGTGATGATAGAGAGAAAGAGGGAGTGAAAAGGCGTTGTTGCTTTTCTGTTATGGCCACAACAGTTTGTTACGGTTGTTGGTGGAAGAAAGTTGAAAGAAAGAAAGTTAGAAGGAGGAAAAAGAGAGAGTACAGTGATGAGAGAAGAAAAAGAAGACCGAGAGGAGGTTCTGGTTGTTAGGGGTGAAGACGGAGAGGGAGAAGGTGAAGGTCGTGAATGATAGATGGTTATTATGGTGAAGTTTTTGTTAGAGTTGTTAATGGTGAGGATAGAAGAAGAAGGAATAGCAGTGGATTCTCTTCTGTTGTTAAAGTTAAGGGTGGAGAGAAAGAAGAAAAAAAAGCGAGAGCATTCTGTTACTGCCATTACTAAAAGAGTGAGGGGGTTTTTTGTTGCCTTTTTGTGTTGATAAAGAAGGAGCTTTTTTGTTGGAAAAAGTCAAGAGTGAGCCTTTTCGGTTAGAAGTTGTTACAAGGTTTGTAACTAACCTTTTTTTCTGGTTCTGGGTGGAAAGAAAAGATAGGGATGGAAAACATGAAGAAACAAGAGGAATCGTGAAATCATTGAGTAAAATCTTGCCATAATCCATGCACACACTTTAAGGTATCGTATCTCAGAATACGCGCATTTTCAGTACAAAATCGAAAGATAAAAATCGTAGAATACATTCCCGTGAACAGTTTTCATGTTCGGAATTTTTCGATTCGAGACCCGTAGCTTGCATTAAATCGGCTCTGAAGTTGCGGTCCCGAAACTGGCTGCAAAATCGGCTATTGTTCTGAAGCTTTGTCAACCACCAACTCATTCCAAGCATGCTACTTACGACCCTATAACTCCTTCGATACTCGACCAAATGACAAAATCTCGGTGCCATTGGAAAGATGACATGTGGAAGAACAACTTTGTTTTTAATTACAAAACCAAACAAAGCCTTAATCACCATATAAAAGTGTTTGAAATTTGTCACATGACTGCTCGATGAAAGTCCTGGCTGGGCTGGGCAAATTCCAAGCATGTCTTGCGGCAACTTTCAACTTCCATCTGCCACTTATGGCGCTATCTCCCGCTCCGACGTCCGAAACGAAAAAGTTTGTGAACGGAACATGTAGAGTATACGGCAAAATCCAACTTTCGTGTTCGGAGTTTTTTCATGCGGCGACCGAATCGATGAGAAAACAGCCCCAAACACGTGCACAAAAACTGTTCGATGAAATGCTTCCGTATGTTTGGCAAGAAATGTGTATGCTGTCTTGCATTTTGGCAGTTTCAAACCATTAGTTACGGCGCCCATATCTTCCGCTCCAACGTCCGAAACGAAAAAGTTTTTAAACAGAACTCATAGATGGCATTGCAAACTCCAACTTTCATGTTCGGAATTTCTCCGTGCAGCGACCGAATCAATGACAAAAACAGCCCTGAACATGTGCACAATGACTATTCGGATATTGCAAACATAATGAGTTCTTATTTTCTGAGCTTTATAACTTCCGATCCGAGTCCCGAATGAATTCGACTCCTTCAACAAAGTTATATATTGCCGTGAGATGAACAACTTTTAAGTTGAACATTTTTTAATTCGGAGCCACAAACTATGATAAAATCGAACCCGAAACTGTCAGCTTGAGCATAGAAACAAACACTTCAAAATATTTCCAAGTGTTGAATTTTGAGAAATGATAAACCGTAACTTCCGAGCTCCGTAATTTTTTGATCCGTTTCTCGAATGGATTCGATTTCTTCAGCAAAGTTGTAGATTGCCGCTAAATGAACGACTTTGATTTTGAACTTAACTCGAATCGACGCCTCGAAACACGTGTAAAATACCTCCGAAGTCAAGCGCTTGAACACATTAAAAACACTCAAAATTTTCACTAAGTGTAAACTTCAAAAGTTATGAACTTCAAACTTCGGAGCTTTAAAACTCGAAATTCGGGCATTTCTGGAAAAATCTTCACAAGGACAAAGTCGAAGTACGAAATGCGCTCTTTCCAACGACTATCAATTCACAAACTTCTAACCACAGACGGGCAAGATACGGATGTGGCAACATGGCTCCGTGAACACAAAGTGCTTAAAACTTAGAAATTTTTCTAAGTCCAAGATTACTTAAAATGCAAGAAACCTCATTTTCACCCGATTCTTCCGACTTTTCTCAGCAAATGATCATATTTTCTTGAATCACGACTTTTGACCATAATTTTGACCCGAAATTCCACCCGGTCAAACTTTGACTTTTGTTGACTTTTTTACACATGCACTCAAACATCATTTTATCCATCCGTTCTTGATTTTCTGATGAATCCCGTGGATCGATAAGCCGTATACAGATACTTCAAAACTCACAGAAGGCCATATAATCAATTCAGGCTTAAATATTCGACCACAACACACTGTAGCTCGAAACTGTAATCAATATCCACCTGATAGGCGATCAAAACACCAAAACCTCAACTCGCGAGATAATAATCAGAAGCTTCTGGGCACACATATCTTGCGTATTGAAAGGACGCTTGAAATAACAGAACTTCAGATATTCAGCTTTTGAGAACCAAACCTCTTCTTCAGAATTATACAGATTCATATGATTCAGAAAATCTCGAACCCATGGTTAATGCGTGAATGATATGTATGCGATGCACCTATTGATTAAATGTAAGCCAATTATGTATTAATAAAATGAAGAGGGAGAATTTTGGGGTGCAACAAAATGGTTCGAGTCAAGGCTAATTTGTTGATCTATAAAATTGTACAAGTCTCCATGTCTCTGAATTAACATTTGAGTAGCTAACTAGTCGTGCCTTAGCAGCAAAACACAAATTCTGCTGAATTCTGAAGTCTCTGTCCCATGGCGTCCTCCATTGGTCCTATGGCGCCCGCCGTAATATCCTTTCCCAGAAAAAGATAACGTTAAAGTGATGGCGCTCGCCATCACTTCTATTGCGGTCATCACGATCATTAGACAAAACCGCACGAATGCTCATCCTTTATATCTTATCAAACCCTTTTTCTCTCACCCATTTGTCTCCCACCACTTCCATAATTTCCCCACTTCCCCATATTCTCATTCAATTTATTTAAAACCCCACTAGCATTATTTTCATCTCACCATCCTATCATCTCTCTACATTCGTCCCATTTCATTCTCCACAAAAATCCCAATTTTCCAATTCTCATTATGCCTCTAAGAGTAGTGAGACCAAATAGAGAGATTGATACCATGGAAATAACATCCAGAGAGAAACAAAGGAGAAAACCGAGGCACAATATACCAAGCTGTTCAACCGTCAAATCGGACCAACGAGGTATGCCGACTAAGCTGCTTTACGTGAATTAAGGTTGTATAGTAGTGTTAGGTGGATGATAAGGAACCTAAGAATGACTAAATTTTGTGCCATGATCATTACATATGTTAGCTTACTTATGAATTCCTTAATTTCAATATGCCACTCATTCGAGAGTCCAAGGCACGATTGGGTTTAGGATGTTTGCGTTACCTATGAAATGAACCAAGATCAAATTGTAGATATGTTGCACTCCTTCACGGGAAGGCATAGAGCTCTAATTTAAAGGCCCAAGCCCTATGTTTTTAAGTCGGCGGTCATATGGGCTAGCCTATTTTGACAACTCTAGTGATGTGTGGACGCAGTAGATTTCAACAACTAAAAGTTTCACAATACACATATGTCTTTTTCCAAATTCATGAAAAATTGCACTCTCTTCTCCTTATATAATCGGATCCACAATAGGAACCTCACTTCCTCTCTTCGTCCACAAGCTTGTTCATTAAAGGTTATCTTGGTGCTTATAACAAGATTGATGAACTGAAAAACTTACAACAATAAAGAACTTGCTACACAATCAGAAGTCATAGATAACAAAAGTCTTTAATATGTTAGTATAACAAGTGTCGTTCTTCGTCTTCACAGACCATGTCATAAAACCACACAACTAACATTAACCTTAACTAGCGTTTGCTAAATAAATTGCGAGAGTCTCACAGTGCAACATCATGTTGTAAGCAACATGACTAATGACTAATATAGATTATAAAATCCAAACTTGTGAACCAACAGGAAAGAACAATGACATATATGTCATTGCTATAGGAAAACAATGCGAAATCGAAATGAAAACGTGTCGTTGAATTGAACCGAATCGCAAAATGCAACTAGAACTTGTTGAACCAAAATAAAAATTCTTGATGAATCGAAAATCAAAACCTTGTTGAACCAAAATAAAAATCTTGTTTTAACTTGCGAATAAATTAAATATCCGAACAAATTATTAAAAATGAAATGAAGATTTTTAATTTTAGATAGATGAATTAACTCATTAAAATGAAGAATTTCGTTTTATGTAGATGAACTTTAACAGGAAAAAAATAAAAGATGGTGATGAATATAAAGAAGATGAATAGTTATTTTTGGAGGTTGAATAAAAAACTATTAAATATAATATTTTATTAAAAATAGATCACCAATAAATTACAGGTTAAAGATCTCAACCGTTGAATATAAATAATAATATTTCAATGGATAAAATCTTAACTTCTTCTTTATGTGGTCAAAAAGTCGTTGGTCTTTGTTAAATTATTAAACATTAAAAAGTAGATCTCAAATTCATAAATTCATAGGGTGTTATTAGATTATTAAACATGAATAGATGATTTGATTGTAGATAAATGAAGTTAGAAGTTAATTATCCTATTCACTTCTTTATGTAATATTAAAATTGTTACTTATAAACTATATTTAAAGTATTGTACATACATACAAAAATTTAGATGAAATGGTAAGAAGCTGAATCATCTACCTTTTATGTCGCATTAATATAATAAATAAATACAAAATAGATTGTGATACATATGGTTCACCATAGACCAAATTTAAGGACATAACAAGATCTTATGATGATGCCATGTCCACACCAATAATACACACACACTGTCTTTCTCCTCAACACCATCACCTCTTTCTTCTTGGTTCATACCACCGCAACAATTTCAATGTTTCATTTAATGCATCTGATTGAACCACAATTTCTCGAAATTCACCAACCCTACCATAAACCCCATTTCTGAATCATCCTCATTCCAACTTCCTGCTCACAGCACTGATCTCAACTCAGGTTTTCCTTGTATTTCAACAAGTTTGGAAAATGAGGCGAAGAGCAACAGATTATCGAAGGCCAGTGCGGAGAAGGGTTCCTGAATCCCTGTGGTGGGCATTGTGTTTTGCAGTGCTTCTTCTCTTTATCTATATTCTCACCAAAGGCACTCAGATTGACTCTAGACCGCCTTTGTCCAAGGTATTATTGCATTTTTTGGATCATAGTCTAGCCTGTTAAGTTATTGTAATGCCTTATTTTGTAAGGGAAAATTGACTAAAATGTTATTGGATGTTTGTTTAGCATATAACTTGTTGTATCCTATTGTGCAGAGAACTTACAAAATTGATAGGATTCTGGAAGGACTTAATATTACTGACGAGTTGTTAAGTTCAGACTCGGTGACCAGACAACTGAATGATCAGATATCCCTAGCAAAAGCTTTTCTTGTAATTGCTAAAGAAACCAACAATCTCCAATTTGCTTGGGAACTGAGTGCTCAGATCCGCAATTCGCAGATTCTCCTCTCGAATGCTGCTACTCGACGTTCTCCTTTAACAACCACAGAATCAGAGAGTGCTATCCGTGATATGGCGTTATTGTTATACCAGGCCCAGCAGCTCCATTATGACAGTGCAACCATGATCATGAGGTTCAAAGCAAAAATCCAGGCTCTAGAAGAACAAATGAATTCTGTGACTGAAAAGAGTTCAAAGTATGGACAAATCGCGGCAGAAGAAGTCCCAAAAAGCTTATATTGTCTTGGTGTCCAGTTGACAACAGAATGGTTCAGAGACGTTAATTTGCAGAAGAAATTGAAGGACAAAAGGCACTCGGAGATGAAGATTAAGGATAGAAATCGTTACCACTTTTGTGTCTTCTCTGATAACATTATTGCAACTTCCGTTGTAGTCAATTCAACTGCAAAAAATACTAAAAATCCCAATATGATTGTTTTTCACCTTGTCACTGATGAAATAAATTATGCCGCGATGAAGGCGTGGTTTACCATGAATGATTTCCGTGGGGTGACTGTGGAAGTACAGAAATATGAAGACTTCACTTGGTTAAATGCTTCCTATGTTCCTGTGCTTAAGCAGCTTCAAGACTCGGAAATACAGAGCTACTACTTTTCTGGGAATACTGATGATGGAAAGACACCTATCAAGTTTCGTAACCCCAAATATCTGTCCATGCTTAACCACCTGAGATTCTATATCCCTGAAGTGTTTCCTGCACTGAACAAGATTGTGTTCCTGGATGATGATGTCGTGGTTCAAAAGGATCTTTCTGATCTTTTTTCAATTAATTTGAATGGGAATGTTAATGGAGCTGTTGAGACATGCATGGAGACATTTCATAGATACCATAAGTACTTGAACTATTCTCATCCTCTTATAAAAGCTCATTTTGATCCCGATGCATGCGGATGGGCTTATGGGATGAACGTATTTGATTTGGTTGAATGGAGGAAAAAGAATGTAACTGGCATCTACCACTATTGGCAAGAAAATAACGTTGATCGGACACTGTGGAAACTCGGTACCTTGCCACCTGGACTGTTGACGTTTTACGGATTAACAGAGCCATTGGATCCGTCGTGGCATGTATTGGGTTTTGGCTACACAAATGTGGATCCTCAGTTAATAGAGAGAGGGGCAGTACTGCACTTCAATGGGAACTCCAAACCTTGGTTGAAGATTGGGATTGAAAAATACAAGCCCCTATGGGAGAAACATATTGATTACTCGCATCCCTTATTGCAGCGATGCAACTTTCATTGATTTTGAATTGAGCTTTTATTAAATGGAACTTCAAAGTTCAAACCTTGGTGGAAGATTTGGATTCACAAGCAGTAGACCCAGTTGGTATGTATGAGAATATACCATTGACCATTCCAAACCTTGATTGCAACAGTGAAACCATTATTGACTTGTGGAGCTGGGAGACTTAGTGATCTATTGATGCAAAATCCAATGAAGGTATTCATTTTCGTAGTAAAAACGCTTACAGTTTTAGAAGACAAGCATGTTTGGTGGCTATAACATGGTGTCTTCATGGAGTCGGATCTTCAGTTGTAGCATATCCATGTTCGTTTCTTTTAGACAATATCAGTTTAAATTTTCTGTGATTTTAGTCAGTTGAGATCTGCTGTAAACTTATTCTTGTCCACTAGTATCACCACCATTACCACTATTGTTCATTACAAGACTTGATGCACTATTAGTTTTTGATTCAAAAAGAAAACTATGATTGAGTTTTTATGGTTCTTTCTTGTATCAAAACTATTATGCTTATTTTTGTTGCTAATAAGGATTGAAAATCCTTTTGTTGCTGGTGTGGATTATTTTTTTATAGTTTCTCTCTAATGGCAGGGCTCATATAGAAATGAAACATTTTATTTGCTCATATTTACTCTTTCATTTTCGTTCACTTGTTTTTTTTTTATGCAGTGAAGATTTTAGGGCTCAAATGAATAGTTACAATGAAATACATGTTTTTTGTGTATGATTTTAGTAAAATTAAAATATGTGACGATCAATTTTTTATTCATTAAAGTCTTTTTAAAAGTGATATTTGTTATGGGGCGAAAAATACTCGAGCGTATCACAAGTTCGAAATACAATAAAGTCGCCACCGAATTTAATTTATTCTAAAAGGAAAGGGAAAATATCGATAAAACTCCCGAAAGAAAAGAAACATGGTTGTCGCAACCAAATTAGGGTTCGGAACTCAGTGATTCGAGGGGAAAATATTAACACTTCTTACATTCGGTGTACTCAATGGAGCCCATTTAGTTAGTATTGCGAAAGAAATGTTAGTTTATGTTATTTGCGGTCTTCTATTTATTATGTGAGGAGAAAGAAAGAAAATATTTTTGGATTTTTTTATTATTTAGTCTGGTAAGATTTCAAAATTTTGCTCCTACATATTTCCAAGTGCGATGGAGAACTCAAGGCTAGGTAGTTCCGGATAGCAAATGTTTGTGGGTTGGTTGATTTTAGCGAAAGATTCTCAAGTCTCATTCAAACGAGAAACATTGTTGCTCAAAACATGAATAATTGAACATTTGCATCACTTCAAGAATGAAAGACATAATCTAGATCAACACAGTTTATGACCTCATCACATTCGTGCGGAAAATGTTTGGTATTCTTATGTGGAAGCACTATTTGCATCGCAGAATGGACAGAGCATATTTCGTTTTATGAAAAGGTTTTAATTTGAAAGGCAAAAGATTTGGGATGTGTTGAAATTGATTTTATGTGGTAGACGAGCATCGAACCACAAGATAAGTACGATTAGCAATCTAAGTACTCAAAACGGAGATGATGGATACGTTCTAACCATTAATTTTTCATCTAAAATGTTTTCGAAAAATTTGTGAGGCGAACTTAATCGTCAGACAAGCATCTAATCACAAGATAAGTATGTCTAGCAATCAGAATACTTGGAAAACATAAAGGATAATAACGTTCAGACCATTCTTTTTTCAACCTAGGATCGAATTAAACTCATCTATTTTAATGTGTTTTGAACGACTGACAAACATCAGACCACAAGATAAGTACGATTAACATTCTAAGTACTCAAGAAAAGGAAATACTAATGTTCAGCAAGGCGTAAGGAACATACTGATATCAAGAATGCATGGAAAAGCGAGAAAACTTATGTAACCTGAGCTAGTCCGATGTGGTGTGATTCCAACGAAGTGCAATAGTGTCAGGTAAGCTTCAAAATCCTTTCTTCTTTCTCCATCTCTTTTTCTTCTTCCTTCTTTTGGAATTTGTTGGAAATCACTATGTTGTTGTGGTTCAGAATTATATGCAAGTTGAAGCTTAAATTCATAATTGATTAGAGCTTTAGTTTAAACCTCTAATGATCATTTGGTAGAGCTCTGAAATGAGATATTTTTGAGGAAGAGGTGTTCAATTTTCTGCAATTTTTTTTGTTTATTTCTTCCTCCTCTTTATTAAACGGTCGTATAGATAATTTTAGGAGAAATATTAGATCATAAATTTTATTTATTTATTTATTTCATTTAATATGATAATTTGAGCAACCGCTATTGACGGTTGAGATTTAGTGTAAATCAAAAACATTTACATTCGAGGTGACCATATATATATATATATATCCATTGTCACCAAATATAAATCTAAAGGATTTAGAGTAAATCTCAACCATTAATTGCACCTCATCAAATGATCATATTAAATGAAATAAATTTATGGTGTAATATTTCTCTAAAAATAAACTATTAGAAGTCAATGGAGCTGTTGAAATTATAGAGTTGTATCATGTCACTTCTTGAGCATTATCGATGTGTCAAATCATGACAAATGGTGGAGAGAAAAAAACTTGTAAAATATGAGAACAAAACCGTATTTTAAAAATAGACGAATCCTTTTTCGATATTTAAAAAAAAAAGTATTAGACGTTAAATATAGATGTTTGTTTTGATCCATATTGGAATTATAATTGGTGAAGAGCAACCCTTTTGATAGAGTGAATTTGAGAAGAGTTAGCAATTTGTATGTTTTCATTGATTAACATAGGAAGCGGCAATTCCACATGAGGTAGCAATACATGGAAATTTCCCTGTCATACATATTATATGATTGTGTATCTGTTGTTTTGATCACATATCAGAAAGAGGCAAGTTTGGTTGAGAGAGAGAGAGAGAGTGTTAAGAAATGGATGTGAAGAAAATAGTAGTGGTTGTAGAAGATGTGGCTGCAGCTAGAACAGCTCTTAAATGGGCT
Source organism: Vicia sativa (assembly GCA_021764765.1). Taxonomy (NCBI): domain Eukaryota; kingdom Viridiplantae; phylum Streptophyta; class Magnoliopsida; order Fabales; family Fabaceae; genus Vicia; species Vicia sativa. Next base: position 258,581,109 of record CM038793.1, read on the forward strand.
CTGTTAAACATCATTAGATACGGTGACATAATCACACTTCTTCATGTTTATAATTCCAATTCTACCACAAGATCAAAAGCTAGAACTAGAACCAGAGCCCGTCTTCTTCGTCTCAACGGTTTTCGATTAGCTCTTTCATTTCAAGATATCTGCAACAATTATCCAAATGTATGTATGTATGTATGTATGTATGTATATAAGCTGTTGTTGTAATTGTTCTTGTTTTATGTTAAAATGAATGTTAAGAGGATTGTGTTGCAGACAAAGGTTGAGATTATTGTGACAGAAGGAGACCAAGAAGGAACAAAGATTGCTGCTACTGTCAGAGAAATTGGTGCTTCTATGCTTGTTCTTGGACTCCATGATCATAGTTTTCTTTACAAGTAAGCCCTTCATACCATAATCACAATTCTATGAATAATTTTTCAATTTTTTGTCCCTTAATTTTACTAAGATGAAAAATGATATTCAATTCTTGAATTTTGTAAATTAGAGATGGATTATATTATTTTTTCCCTTTATAGATTTATGTGTTGTTTTGGGTGCATTTATTAAAAAGGTTTGTGCCAGTGAGGTAGAAAATTTGGTTACCAAAAGATTTGGCAAATGCATGTGCTACCAATAAATGGTGCCAGAATATGCCAAATATTTTTGGGAACAACTTTATGTTTTTTCAGTAAAAAACACCTATATATCTTGCGTTTACAAATCACTATGTTCTAACTATGTAAATAGTATTGTCTTTTTTCAAAATTAAGAAAATTAATTACTCATTTTTATAATTACAGATTTACAATGGATCATTCCCACAATAGTTTCAACTGCAGAGTGCTTGCCATTAAACAGCCTCATCATGATATTTCATCTTCCGTTGCTGTATTAGACAGTTCAACCAACTTTGATTTTTCTCAGATTGACATTTCTAGATTACAGTAAGTTTCATTGCAAAATCAATCTTAGTTTTATAATAATAATGAATGATAATGAGTTTTACAATTGAACTGCAGAGTCCCTCATATCCCTTCACCAAAATTCCATACAGAATCTGTCCAAACCCATCTGCCATTATTTGGAGATCAAGAAGAACAAGGAGAAGCTGATCATGGACATTATTTTCAATATTATCATATAAATAAACACTGTATACAAAACAAGAGTACAATTAATTAACATAGTATAATTTTGTTTTTTATGTCATGATAATTTTCTGATTGTATAAAAGGACTTGTTACAGGAATCTTGGGTAGTGTACTGTAGATAATGCCCAAGAGGTTATGACATGCTACACTGACGCATACTCACGTTCCTCCTGCTCACTGCACGACAACAACTATACAACGTGTGCCATGAAACCAGTTCAATTATAAAATTAAGTGCATCTATATTTATACTGTCTCATTTCCTGCTCCACTTAATATATTAAGCCTCTCATATCACTATTTTATGTCCTAGCTGTTGTCATCTATTTTACTGTCATATAATTTTTTTAATATAAGGACACAGAATAAGACATTATTAAGACAAGAGATTTCACTTTCGATCAAAAGATTATTTGAATTTTTGCATTCTATCAATGAGTCTAAGCAAATATAACATGTACAGATTTTACAACCTAATAGAAGAGTACTGTCAAAATAAACTTGGTAAAAAAATGTGTTTCTAATTAAGAGCTGCGAGCAATCTCATCCAAAGGTCCATGAAGTATGTAGTGAAGTTCCATTGATCAAAATTGGTATATCTCCAAAGTCGTTTGGAGAGGTAAAGCTAAATAAATAAAAAATCTATTTTGTAACTTTATAACTTTCTCTATCTATATCAAATAATGCTCTTGTCCATACTCGCGCACTATCACAGGCACACTTGTAGGAGGGATCTGCAACAAGAAAAACAGACAAGAGACTGTAAAAACTATACATTAGAGTAAAACAATAATAAAATATAATGAGGATGCAAACATATTGAAAATGTAAACCTTGTGCATCAATGTAAAAAACCTTTGTTCATCAAGAAACTGATTGAGTTTTAAGAGTTATGGACCAAAAGGATCAGTTGTACTCATGCATAGAACAAATGGTGTAATTTTCAAGTTATTATATCATAAATATCTCAAAAACGGATTCATATGCAAAATAATAATAGAGGTTGGAATTCTTAAAATTCCACATACAATGCAGAAAACGAGCTCATAGAAGACACCTAATTTCAATATAGTACCAAGTGGTTACACACTGGATAAACCTAAAATGTGTACATCATACACTGATCAACTTACCATTCCATGCTCCGTAACAATAACTGAGACATAATCTGAAGGAGTAACATCATACCTGTCAATCAAAATTAAAAATCAGTCAATCAAATTTTGGGGGGCTGTTCAACTTAACAAAAAAATTTGAAATAACTAAATCTTACATTAAATTCAAAAGCTGCAAATTCTTTTCATTTGCCCAATTTTCCAGATAATTGATATCCATTCTTCCAGGTACCTTGGCAACAGCACCAGGGTCACCTACATGCAATTTTATGATTGTTAAATTTCTTTGCCAACACTGTTTCAAAATAGGGTTAAGTTCATGTCTGAAAGTGCTGGAAAGTTCAACATTTACAAGCTGATGCTCAAACTTACCTATTTCATTACAACATATTGAATCAAGCAGCACCCGTTCATGAAACTTAAAAGTTTCACAACAGATTAATACAGGAACACGAAATTCATGAGCCACCATTGCAATACATGCTGTCCCAACCCTTGAAAGTACAGTTCCATTAGAAAGAATAGCAGAAGCTCCCAGAAAAACTTTTGTGACCTCGTGCATAATATACGAAACAGCATTTATATGAGTATCGTACAACTCAGACCCTTGGCCATAAGCCTAGTAAGTAAGGCCTGACTTTCAAGCTTTGGCGTGAGTCTACCACCACAACTCGGAATTGTTTCCCAAGATTGTGGGCGAATCGAGAATCATCTCAACAACACAAGACACTCCAAATATAAGAAGAACATCTCCATCCCTTACTTTAGCAGTGGCATGTTCAATAATAACCTTTTCCATAACAATTATTTTTCATAAATGAATCGGTCAATATCAGAACAAAGTGCTGCTTTTGCCTCAGCATCAGTATGACTTAAGGGCAACCTGGCAATTCGACTCTTCACAAACCTAATTGCATTTCCCATGCTAATAGAAAGTGGTCTGCATTCACTAATAAAAGAAATATAACTACTGATTTTTGCAGTTAAATCTCTAATAAGTACTTTTTCAGGTGGAGTGGAGTAGTCTACAATAGCTTCCTGAAATGCTTTAAGCATTTCGATGCAACGAGCATTAACCCCTGATATATCTCCGGCCATATAACGCAATCCAACCTGAAAATTGAATAAGCTGATGAGCACCATAACTAAATTTCCGTTTTATAGATGTACATTTGCAAATTCATTGAAGTGAAACATAAAAAGGGCTTTAATAATGTATAATGAGAAATAAAAAATAAATAAAAAAAGGACCAACTAAATTTTCTTAAAAAAGAAGTGGAGGTCATGTCAAAAAATTTCCAACCCAGATCTGTGTAGGAAGAAGAAATATTAGTGATGCAGGTTCTAATTTGAGAGAACAAAGCATGAATACTTAGACTAATATTATTTATAACTCAATATTCCTACATATATAAAATAAGTAATAAGAAATGTCAAGAAAGCTAATATAATAAAAAATGGGAGACTGGATAGAAAAGAAAAATATTAATTTCGAAAAAATTAACACTTAAATTGGTCTTAGCAAAAATATAAATGTCATCACATTAATCTTCCTATGGTTGTCAAAATCAAGATCCTGCCTAACGAGAAGAAGAAAGATCATGAAAGATGTTACGAACAAAAACTGTAAAATCTTATCTAAAAGTTGAATATACTTTTTTTTAAATGATAATCAATAAAAATTTAGAGTTCTACTTTTAGCTATTATGTGACTAATATCTCTTAAGTTTGGGCTCCAACTAAGATGGACATTTAAGAAAGTGATCCAAAAATGGACCTCCCAGCTCAAGCTGGTTTTGTATGTCTTATTTCTTTGAGAGTTGCTTAATTTAGAGTATGGCCAGGCTATGTAACAACCATCAACTTTAACAGAACTCAGAAAAAGGAACCCTTTTATTTTAAATTTAATACACAAGGCTAATGTGCCTAGGATGTACTAGTAGATCTTTAAAGGAATAAAATTGAGAAGCCGTGTCCTATCAGAATTGGTAACAATTATTTTAGAGTACTCATTGTGATGAGTAACTATGGATGGCCATATTGAGGATTTGTTCATTTAAGATGGTCCTCCCATTGCAGTTAAATTACATGTTAGAAAAAATCATGGACTCTAGTGAATGACAAGAATAATTTAGTTTTAAGGTTAATGTTAATCTCTATATTTCCATTATTACTGAACCGTCCATACAAAATCTCAAAGGAGTACCTTGAACACAGCAGGATGCACGGAGTCAAGTTGGAAAAGTTTTGACTCAAGATTAGGAACCTGAGCTCCATGTTCATATTGAGGCAAATGCCGAAATAATTCAACTCTGTTTCTTGCTTCAGTTTGATTTACCAGTGCACGCCTTTTAGCTTTGTCCACTCTGTTTTGATCATCAAATTGCATTTGTTGAGGAGGGGCCTCTTTTTTCCTCTCTTTCTCCAAAGGACGATTCCCAGATTTGTTATCAATAACGACTGACGATGTAACGGGAGGACCATCTTTCTTTTGTGAAGACTGCTTATTACTTTTAGTTAGGGCGGCTTTGCCAGATTCAGCAACTGCAGAACTTCCATTAGCTGGATACAGAACAACAGTCAAACCAACCACAGACTGCAAAAATAATATGAAGCCATAGAATTCCTGAATATCAGCAGCTAGAAAATAAACTAAGACATTAAGCAGCATCTACTAAAAGATCAAGCTCTGTATTCTCTATTTCAGGGGCAAATTTTGAGAAGTCGATGGCATGATTATTAGAAAATTGATCTGTCTTTGGTGATTTGGTTCATTAAGGAAACAAGAAAGTCCAGTGTAACAATCTGTTGTCCATATTGAGTGAGGATAAAAGCTAAGATTTAACTTTTACAGGAATATAATGATATCAAAACAAAAAATATGTACATTTGAATTCTGAAATATATATCACGTATAATCATCCCCATAAGTTTTACCAAATGCAAAAAAACTAAGGCCAGGGAATGAACCTTTAGAAGCTGCTTTTTTAGCTCTTTGTGCCTCCTGCACGGCTCGTCTCTCAGCCTTTGAAGTTTTTTCTTTCAATGGCTTTGAAACTGCCAGCGGATCAGGGTATACTTCTTTAACAGCCTCTTCTCTCTTCTCTGAAAGAAATTTGCTAACATCATCATTAAGAGAATAAGACATGCAAATAATTATATGAATAATCAATTTATTAAAGAAGCAGACTAGCTTATGGAAGTAGGAAGCAAAAATCTAAAACCCCTATGGTGTAAGAAGAAAAAAAAGGTTATATACTAAAGCATCCCATTTAAAAAAAGTGTGTAAAACATAAGCTGATAGATACAAATACAACAATAACAACAGAATCCCTTTTCCACTAACTAAGGTTGATTAAATGGATAAAATAACTCCATAATCTAATATCACATGAAAAATGATAAGTAATATAGAAAAATAGATTGAAAACTAAAACCCAGTGCTACAACAGCATTACACTTCTAATTAGGTTTATACCACCTTCGTGGATCACTTTTATTAATAGTTTTTCAACATCAAATACCACCAGATATTTCTGGCAGTGGTGATAGATTGACAGCTAGATTAGGCACAAGATTGGCAACTTATTTTATTAATAATTAAGCAATTGTATAGACTTTTCCATTTACAATGTCCTATTGTACAAAGTTTAAATACACTTAAAAGAAAGTTTCAAAATATAGATCTCATATTCAGGCAAAGGCGGGAGCTTTTTTCATTTAATAAATTTATAACTAATTTTAGCAAAGCCACAAATTGGCAATCATTTCAAGGTTCTTAACCTTTTTAAAAGTTAAGATTTGAGTTCTCTAATGCCGTTAAGAATGCTTTTCATAGAACCCAGGCATTTGAAACAACCCTGTTCAACTGGCTTTGATTAGGCAACAAACTAATAGTCATAATTACAAATTTATGTTAAGTCAGGACTGACAACTGACACATCAGAAACCAATACAGAAGATCTTGTAAGTTATTTGTGGTCCTGGCAAGGGCATAAGCATACCCATGAGCCAGTGCCTCGATCTGTATTTTTTGTACATGATATAGTTGTACAGGAAATGTTGAAAGAGGAAATAAATAGTAAACTTGAGTAGTTGAGATAAAGATTCAGAGTTACATAATTGTGAAACTGTATATGGAATATGTTTTAATTTTTTTTAAGCAAGAAAACTGACATTGGTTTGGAGATCATACCATATCACAAGTTGTATTATTCAGGCATCTTGAATTTATCATATAAAGTGATATTCAGAATGAGGAGATCCAAATCACAGGATACAATTCAAGCCAAGTTGGTGAAATGAAGAAAAAAATTCTAGCATTTTCTGTAATACAAAGACTCACAAGCAAAAAGGAATACTTCATCGAATTGGCCAAATTTAATTGTACCAACTACAATGAATGATAGAAGAAAATCATGGAAAATTTAAAGAAACCTCACTTAAAATGACCTGAACTAAACCTATAAGGCCTTTCAAAATACTTGATTTTTGGCAAAACACGATAACAATGGTGTTGTTTGGTTCGTGTACTGAACTCTACCTAGTGGAGAAAGAGTTTAGTTGTTGTACAACAAGCCAGAAACAGAGTAGTCAATAGCGGTGCTATAGTGGGATAGTGGAGCAGTGCGGAGACCGGCTGCTATGAGAAAAGCCTTAGCAGTGCAGACCAGAGTAGCGGCTGCTATATTACGATCAGTTTTTTGAGCTTATGTCTATAGAATTTAAATCCTAAATCAAATCATAATATTCAAGAGCAAGCTGATTAATAAAATCAAATCATACAAATCCTGAACTGAATTGAATCACAAAAGAACAGTGTCATTGAATATTCACAACATACCAGTGCTTCCAGGAAGATTTTCACATTCGCCGCCGCTACAGCGGAAAGCTATTTTCCGCCAAAATTTCACGCGGCAAATCCAACCCTCCTCCGGCAGGAAACTTAACTCGCTGCCACGGAACCATCCAACACCAGAGCGATCCTCGGAGAACTCTCCGTTAATGAACCCGGCACAGCTAGAAGAAATCGAATCCGTCGGCGAGGGTGCAAGCAACGATTGCGAGGGATTGTAACTCCCAACCGGCACCTGATCGTCGAGTTCCTGGCGTCGGAACTTGGACTCGGGAACGGGGACGGCGGCGGTTCGTTCGGTGAGCTGGCGTGGAGGCGGGATAACGACGGGGATATCGGGTCGGATTGTGGAGAGTCCGGAATGGGCGGGAACCGGGTTCAGGGTGAGCAAAGAAACCAACGCGCCTTACTTTGGGGTCGATAACGACCCGTGAGGCGCGTTGAACGTCCATGGCGCGTGGGTTGTAATGAGGACGATGAATGAAGATTCAATTCTGAAGGGAATCAGGATTGCAGTAACTGTTTGGTAACAACCCTGGAAAATTTTAGAATTTCTCGTGCGTTACTGGATTCATTCATTTTATTTTAGGAAAAATATCATTCACTTTCTCTTTCGGTTTCAAAAATACAATTAAAATATTTAATATAAAGAGATTTGACTTTGCCCATCTTAAATTATTTTTAAGTTTAAATATATTTTACTTTTTATAAATTTTCGGTCCTCAAATTTTTCTTAAAATCATTGAGTTGCATTTTTCTTAAATTTTGTCACTCAACTTGCTTCCTCATTAGATGTCATATTGTATTATAGTTTGTGGATTGATAGAACACTAGAGTTAAATTAATAATAACCTCAAATATTAATTTATGAGATTTTATTTGAGCATCGATATCAAATCTTTCGAGTTTAATCTCTATGAAAATTACATATATCTATGAAATTGTAGTGTTAATGAGAATGCACATAAGGTGTTTGTGTTTTTGGTCATTTGAAAAATCCAAAAAATTAGAACTCAATTATTATTTGAATGAATCCAAATAAGAACCATATGAATATTTATGAATTAAAACCAACTAACTTCCTATCTAAACTTTAAACAACACAAAATGCAAAAAAAAAAGAGAAAGAAAAAGGTCATTCATTTAATAAGATATGCTTGATGAGGAGCTCGACAATGTTGAAATGTGCAACAACACTCTACAAATACAAGCTCGCACCACATGTAACATGGAGGTTATGTTATTAAAAATTAGATTTTATAGCTATATCATGATGATCCAGTTTAGAAATAAAATAAAAATTTTGTTTTCCTAATGAACATGGATGTGTTTGATTCAACTATTTGGAAAATAAGCTTATATAGGGACCAACTAGAGAGATATGCAGAAATCACCCATAAGAAGATGTAAAATGTTCTCAAAAAGAAATTAAAATCATTAGGTCATAGCTTTTATTTTGTCACATTAAGAGGATGCATAATCAATTTTAAAGAGAAGAGACCGCAATATAAAACAGCAGTGTCCTACTAAAAGTGAGCAGGAAAACCTCATCTAAATATGGGTCGATAATATGTGCCCAAAATGATTAAAAAACCTAACCACTTCATGATAGATTTAAATTGTACCTTGAACCCAATTGTTCCTACTTAGAATGAGGCAAACATAAAGTTTACCCTTTACTATAATGAGTCACAAACCAAAAGCATAACTAGTATAAATCAGTCTCAGCCTCAAACATGATCTAATGAGGAGTAACTTTGTACTTGCTAAAAGTACAAATGCATGCACTACTACAAATAATGTTTTCCATGACAAAGCTTACACCTCGAACACTAAAAAACAAGGGTATATATCCTGGGCGCCATGTGTTATTATTATTTTTAATAAAAATATTAGACATCGGATATTTAATAAAATAGAGGGAAAGTGGCAGTAAGGGAACTCACTTTGACACTCGATTGACAGCATTTTATGTTTTGTTTAATTAGTATTTCTCACTTTGCGCCTTTTTAAATTCCATTTTATTTTTTGTTCCATTATTATTTACCTTTCCTCTGGGTCCAAGCTGAGAGGTAATATATTTTGCATTAACAATTTCATAATACTAATTTTAAAATTTTATTTTAATACTTTATTTGATATATTTTAACCCCTCGCTTTTCTACAAAAAGCGTGATATATCTTTAAATGAATTTCGAAAATATGGCGGTATGGAGTTTTTTATATTTATATTTTTAAATAATACAATCACATCGGTTTTTGTAAAATCGACTTGACACTTACTTTGCATGAAATACTTGAGACTTCTATTTTAATAAAATATTAGGCATCGGATATTTAATAAAATAGAGGGAAAGTGGCGTAAAGGAACTCGCTTTGACACTCATTTGCGGACATTTTATGTTTTGTTTAATTAGTATTTCTCACTTGGCCTTTTAAATTTCATTTTATTTTTTGTTCCTTTATTATTTACGACTCTGAGGTCCAAGCGAGAGGTAATATATTTCATTAATTTCATAATACTAATTTTAAAATTTTATTTAATACTTTATTTGATATATTTTAACCCCTCAATTTTCTACAAAATCGTGATATATCTTTTAAATGAATTTCGAATATGGCGGTATGGAGTTTTTTATATTTTATATTTTTAAATAATACAATCACATCGGTTTTGTGTAAAATTGACTTGACACTTATTTTGCATGAAATACTTGAGACTTCTATCTAGTTTCTAACTTTTTATTTACCTATCAACTTTTCGAACTCGGATCGTCACTCATTTCGTAAAACACCTAGGTAATTTTCAAGCTAATATTCATCAAAATATTCCAATAGATATCTTTCATAGCAACATGTTTGTTCTTCACTAAAAGTTTGATTCATCTTGATAGCCATCAACGTTAGTTTTCTTTGAAATAGTTTCTTGATCATTTGTTTAATGTTTCTTTGTTCGTTTGTCTATAGATCATTTTGTTTAGGGTTTCTTTGTTCATTTGTCTATAGATCATTTTGTTTAGGGTTTCTTGGTTTGTTTTGGTGAAATGTTACTAGTTCATCTTGATAATCATGGGCGATTCAACAAGAACCTCCCATACAACATATATGAAACTCTATTACAAAATGTAAAAGTAAAACTAGAGGTGCTCGATGTATACAAAGGTGAAAAGGCAAATGAAATGGTATTCTCTACCCGAGTTAGTGTAACACGAATATTACCCAGGTTTTATATGCAATCGGAGTAATTTAAAATTTCATAAATTAAATAATGAGGCCACACCATCAAAACCAAATCACTTTCAGGTTTGCTTTAAAGTATAAATCTGGATACATAGCATCATCGGAAATCATAAATTGACTCATAAAAATCAAAACAATTTCTTTATTAAACTTCCTCATCAATCATGTTTTCATAAATTATGGTTCTTATTCACAATAGGATAATAATAAGAACAACAACAAGGCGACATAAATATTCCCCGGAGGTACTCGTGTCGATGCATACGACTCGACTAACATGAGTTATAAACTCCGTCTTCATAACCCGCACGTTACCAATATAAAGGTAACGTGAAACAAGTAAAGGGTGAGATAATCCAAAACATATAATTAAAGGCATGATAATATATATATATATATATGGAATCATAAGGATATAAGTTAATGAGTGCATTCCAACACTTATCCAAACCTCACTTACTTTGATCGTCATTCAAATATGTATAATCTACACTATACCGCCATAACCTCATGATAAATCATCCGACAACACATAAACTTTCATCACCACCAAATCGTCACAGTTAATACGTCACTAATCAACACGACAATTATAACAACGACATCAACAACAACGTTAAACAATACTAATAACTTAATCAACATAAATAATCATCACAAATTGGCTAAAGCCCATCACACACATCATCACATATATTGCATCCAGCATTTCATCAAAGTTAAATCATCACAAACTCATCATTTATATTCATCGCCTAGTTATCATGAAACTATCAAGTTATATTCATTCATATTCATCATAAAGATCATCACCAAACAAAGCATCATATATCATCGCGATTCAACATCATCCATCCATTAAAACCCAACGCAAACAAATCAAACCTAAACATAACCGACTCCATGAGACCGCGACTATGTTATGCATGTGGTACCGTCGCTGTCTTAATTAGGAACATAGCAAAAGTCTCATTTGCGACATAAAAGCTCATCATCGTAATGCAATGTATGACGATACAATAAAACAACACAACACAAAAACATTATCATCGCTCATCAAATTGGCATAAATCCACATCGCCATAATTTATCCAAATCGAGATAAATATATCATACATCATATTTGCATTATGCAAGCGTCACATATAATTCATCATCATCAAAGTCATGCATTCAAAAATCGGAATCATTTATTAACAACATCAATATAATCATCACATCATCTCTACAAAGACATATATCATGCGCGCATATCATCAAGTATTCATTAATAAATACATCGTGCATGAACATCATGTTTAATCGCACCACATCATTATCAATTAATTCACCCAATTCCAAAAATGGAAAAATGTCAAAACCTCAATAATCGTCCACGAAAGTCATTCTTAATAACCGACATTAATTAAAATCATCAACATCAATCAGATTGTCCATACGTGCCTTAAATCTACTAAAGCGCATCCGATTCGAATTTAACGTAAATTGGCCTATTTGGGTCATCTCGTAAAACTCCTAATTTGAAAAACTGACCTCTGGGAATCGATTTTCGTTGAATTCAACTTGCTCTATCGTCGAATTTATCAAATCGAAAATCGAACATAATCGGGTTCCAAATTTAATCGGCTAACTTATACCTAATTATATTTTATTGGTATAAACTATTCTGTGTGAAAATGAGAAAACAAAGAGCGAACCTAAATAATCTTTGGAAATTATAGGGAGCAGATGGATCACTCCCCAAATCCTCCAAATGGAGGTGAAGCCTCCCCATGTGGATTCCTTTCCATCATTTTTCTTATTTTTCCTCGTTGCAATTATGAACCCAGGTGAATTCCGGTTTTCAGGTTTTTTCCTCATTTTCTTCATACTTGACCTATTTCTTGCTAGCTTGCAAATTAAAATACCCACAATCTATACTCCTAATCCAACTCTTCTAATCTATTTCAATCAACAATCAAACACACACTCAAAACCACAACATCAATTTTCATCACATCACAATATATGTATCAAAACCTAACTATGGAAGTGGAAAATCAAACCCCTTACCTCTAGCTTGGATGATTCTTGATGATCCTGCAACTCAACCTTGCTCTTCTCTTGCTCCTCTTCTCCTCCTCTTGCTCTTCTTCTCCCAAAACCCTTCTGTCTCTCAAGCTTCCAAGTTCTATTTGGCTTTGGTTGTAGAATGGAAAGAAAATGAGAAATGTGGTTTTATAAGTGGTTTCTTACTAGCTTCCAGGGTGAAAACCCAATCCTCAACAATTGCTCCCACACCCTAACTTACTAATATAATTAATTCAATCAATTAAAATAATTTCAGGAATTAAATATCGGATCCGAATAATGTTTTACCGTACGAGCGAAATAAAACCGGACCGAACAAGCGTCTCCGGATAAATTAATAGAATATATTAATATAAATATTCTCATTGCAAAATAAATATCGATTGAAAATATTAATATAATATAATATTAATTAAAACAGGCGTTACAAGTTAGGTTAGGAGAAGCTAACATAACCGGTGTGACATACTATGATTTTGGGTTACATTGTGTGACATGGTATAAGCAAAGTGAGTATTTGATAGATAATTGGCGTGATGTTGATGATGAATTGAAAGGCGACATATGGGTTAATATTACAATATTTATTTTGTATTCAATCATTTGTTTACAATATATTATTTGTTTAATTATAACATCTCTGTAAACATAGGATGTGATTTACTCCAAATGATAAGTATGTGAAAAGAAAATGCTTGCTTAATATGGTATGATCTTGGAGTTTAAGACCGAATCACTTTTTTATATTAAACATGAAGAATAAAGAAAATCCAATGAGATGTATTCATTTATTGATCAAGCTACTTGTGAAGAATAGTACCTGCTGCCTGCATTCTTTGCAAAGATCCAAAAGGAAAGAAAATTGAGTTAGAAATATCTATCCATAGTATTGTCGTGGAGGATATAAAATACTTGAAAAACTTTGATGGACGAAAACTATAAAAAAGGATAAAGAGTTGGGAGATTACATAAGTCTTGATTGCGGTCCATCTCCCCATCAATAAATGGAGGAGCGCACCAAAGAAAATATGGATATACCATACCAATGCTATTCACGAAGTGGGTCAAAGTTTAAGTAGATACTTTTTCAATAATATTTATTTTAGTTAAATCAATTTGCTAAAGATGAAATTTCATGTATTGAGGATAATCTTGTTAAACAAACCAGCCGACCTCCTTCATTTTACAAAATCGTCATGACATATTGAGTTTATTTTGCCCAAAATTTTCCTCCATTTCTCAAGACATTCCATACATCCACAAGTTCCTCAAAGGTTGATGGAATTAACCCTCTCTGACAATCAACCCAAACTAGGGTTTGGCAATTCGAGATCAGATGGACTTCCAGCATCTCCATGGTCATCATGCCTCCTCATATGCTTCAAGATTCTCCTGTCAAGTTTGAGCCTCACAAGTCAAGTTTCCTGGGACAATTGCTCGGATGGTTGAAAATCGGTTGTATTGGACAAAAGTCAACGTGGTCAACTTATCTGATCAAACTTCCGATTTTTGGTCAACATCCTCATTTTGAAGTCACATTCATCATTTGATCAAGGGTTGATTATGATTCACCAAGAAAACTCAAGATTTGCAAAAAGTCAAACTTTCCAAATTAGGGTTTTTGATGAAAAGTCAATGAACTTTGGTGACATAACTTCTATACTTTCTCGAAATTTTCCACCACCTCTCATTTGAAGGAAATTCAATTCTTCAACTTCATGTCTCACAAGAATGTTCAAAAATGCTTCATTTGGAAAGTATGGATCAAAATATTACGGTCCTTTTCAAAGTCAACAAAAGTCAACATTTGTTTTGAAGATTTATTGAGCATGGAAACTCAATTAAGATGAAACCAAAGAGTTGGTTAGAGGACACTTAGAGCTTTCTAAAAGTCCAAGAACACTCAAAATATGGAAAATTGAGCAAAATACATATTGTACAGTTGGCATTTTGAACAATTGCACAAAAGGAGATATTTGTCAAAATCCAATTTTTCCAAATGGGCCTATAATTTTATGATCCAAACTTGATCATAATATTATTTGTGACCTATTGATGCCTTGCCATGACCACGTTCTATTTTATTGATTTATTTTTGAATTTAAAACCATTTAATTCAAATTTAAATTATATAAAATATGAAAATAAGATATATTTTCAAAGTTGGATTTTGTCAAACTTGAGGTCCAAGATAGCCATAATACTTGCCAATTTCGTGATAGCTTGCATATGGAAGAAAATCAAATTTTCTCAAAATTTGATTTTATTTGAAAAATTTATTTCACATTCAATGCGATCTTTCACTCTCTTTTGCTCTCGTATTACACTCTATAAATACCTAGTACATTGCCAAGAACAAAGGAGGAAACCCTAGCCTAACAACAACCCTTATTTTGCTAAATTTTTCTCAAAGTTGCAATTTTCGAATTCCAAGTTCCATGCTTTGTCAAAATCATTCCATTGTGTTCTGAGGTAATTTGGTAAGTATACATCATTCTCCATGGTTGAAAGCTTGACTGATCGTGCCCTACACATTCATACATATTCATATTTTCTTGATTTTGCATTTTATTATACGTATGTTTTAATCGAATCTAACCATTCTAATGTGTTCGCGAGGTTCCATATGATTGATCTGGGCCATCGTTCTGAGCTTGAGCGTCGGAATCACGATTTGCCATACTTAGGGTTTTAGAACGTTGGCAGATCTGGTTGCAGGGGCGATTAGGTGAAAGCGAACACCACCATTGGATTCGCGAGACCGGTTTAGGAAAGCCTTAACCACGACCTTGATTTCATGTATTTTGCGGGTTTGGAAAATTGAGTGCGAAGGCGACCGAGTTAGGGCTCACGGCGTCAGTAATAGGATGACTCGATTGTTGCGGTGGCGAAAAGAAGCGATCACGATTCGTCCATTCGTAAATAATGGCGGGCTGCGCGGTGTGCTTTGAATTTCAAAATCCTTGACACGTATCCACTTATATTCACATGTTTCGGTTTTGAACACCAAAGACCGTGGCGTGATGGTTAAAGCGTTTGGGTGAAGATGCTCTCAAGGTCCTTGGTTCGAACTGAGTCGGGACCAAATGCTTTCTCTTTTACAAACTAACTCTTTTTTTCATATTTTTCTTATTTTTCTTTAATATTTTCCATCTAATTTATTTTATCTTCTAATATTTTTATCATGCATTTAAAACACCAAAAATATTTATTTTGCATAATCATCAGAGAAATGCTTATTTAATTTTAATATAAAAATTATTATTTTTTGCATGCATATTTAATTTAATTGCTAATTAACCATTTAAATGGCTTTTAATTGTTTTAAATTATCAAATCAACTCCAAAAATTCCCAAAAATTATTTTATCATATTAATGTCATCACTAACGAGCGTTTTCTCATTCAAAATACTTATTTTTACTAACATTTTCCTCTTATACAATTTTCTTCCGTTTTGGATTTTGCATATGTTCACGGGTTATACCGTTTGAGGCGTTTTTATATTTTCTTTTTCAATTATGTAATTGCCTATGGATGTAATAGTTTAATTAGGGCTTTTATTTTCCGTGCTTTCAATTATGTATCGCCCAAAGCCATGTAATAGCGTAGGACTTTATCTTTCGCATTTACGTTTATGATTTATTTTCGCACCCTATAAACGCTAGTAATTAGGCGTGTATGGAAAGATAAAATCGGACATAGATCCTCATAACTAAGATAAACATATTCTGAATTCGACACACTCCTTTCACACATACACCCTTAGGGTAATTCTCTCTCGTTGCCTTCTGAATTCAAGCGGTCATGTCCCTCGAGCGTAGAGGTATTCTAACCTTGTGCCTTCAAATATATCATCATAGTCCCTTGATACAAGATCATGAACCCGTTGTTAGCCTACGAATACATGATCTTGACCTCGATTGTAAGCCTACGAAAAGATGATGATAGTCCTTGAATGTGCTGGGATACTTCCTGAGTTGCCTTATGACCATCGATGTCCCTTGAATGTCCTTTCTACATCCAATGAATAGGGTTACCTACCAACTAATGGTATGGATAAGCTATTCTAAAGGAACATCAATCTAAAAGCGACCATTACGAGTAGGTAATAAGACTTTTAGTTGCTTGCTCTATCAAAATACTTTTCACACCTCACTTTTGTCAAAGTTGAACTCTTTTCAAAACAAAACATTTCCAAACACTTTGTATACATTCCTCATGAATCATTGCAAAGTCAAAGCGAAATGCATTTTCAAAACATTTTCAAACACCTGAACACAATTTTAAAGTGATCTAAGAGCAATAAGGCCTGTAGATAACTACGGATGGAAAGAGTGCTAATACCTTCCCTTTTCATAACCCTCACCTCGAGAATCTAAGGGTCTTTTCCTGTTCTTTTTCACCTTCATAATTGGATAAAAGAAAAGTGGTGCGACTCTTGCTATCCGCATATTGCGATACAAAATCTCAAAGTCAGTTCAAGTACAATAAGAAATTGGGCCCAGGAGCATCTTGGCGTGTCATCTTGGTAGAGGCATTGGCTTCAAGTTATATTTTGGACGCTCTAAATCATCTAAAGAAAATTAGTAGAAAGAGGTTGAAGAGATTGTTGTTGTTGAGTTTGGGAAGGCCATGGACAAGTGGAAGGAGGAGTATAGAAAATAAATTTGCAATCCAATGAAGTCAAGACATTATATAAACGTACTTGATGCCTTCATAACTCGAGGTTTGGAACTGTGCTCATATGAGTCAAAGATAAACATTATCCATTTTCCAAAATTCTCACTTGATAGTCATAGACTAGGATCACAAGACACATTCTTGATTCTCTAACAAATGATGATGCGCTTCTGTAACATCTAGACTTTAAACCTCTTGACTATTAATTGAAGGATAGTCAATTAAATACTTGTGGATGTCACATATAACAATTGATTTTAAATCATTTGCACATGATCTAGAAGATGTCATCATTGTAGAAGAACATAACTTATACTCTCCTCCACAAGAACAATCTTGAGACATCATGTCATACAATCACAACTTGCCCGTGACTTCTTGACGACATTTTCCGGTCTACCAACCTTCTGAGAGAGAGCATATCCTAACAGATCGGATCATCCTCAAGGACCAAGAACATCACCCACACCAGAGATTAGGTATCAAGAACAGAAATAAATTGCTCTTGATTTTGTGAGAGATTTGTTATTCGAGATTGTATCCATAATAAGCTTAGGACACCTTCACCTGATATTTCTCCTCCGAACTCTTTTCACAAATAGAAGTGCCTTTATGAGTGGAATTAGATGAATTTCAAGTATCTTTGGCAACTTTGTGTGTGGTAAGAATATTCACAAGTCGAGTATGAAAGAATCAACACATCCTCATCTCCTTCAACATGCTCCTAATGTTCTTGTGACTTATCATGTATGAACTATTCAAATTCACTCCACCATGAGATATAAGTACTAGAAAAGGGACACAGAGAATTATTCTAAGGGTATGTAGACAAATCACCATTGAGAAAATAAATTCTCAACGAGTCACACATGTCGGACATCATGTCCGACATTTCTTTACAAGCTAAATGAACATAGAGACATATGCGTGAGAACAAAACACATCCTTAGCAGACTCCACCCAAGACATCAAACACATCTTATCGATATCACGCAGAAGATCTCCTAAATGTCATCCGAAGGACATGATAAAAGAATATGGACATAATTTCCTTTGTTAAGCCTAATTTAACCTCAAGAGAGAACTCACAACATCAACGAATAAATCGATCAAACCCTACGGGTTCACACGTAGAAAACATGTAGTGGAGGAAATGACTCACAGTAACACCACAATCATAGTAGTCGCATAACCAACACTTTGCTCTTCAAGTCCAAAGTACCAAAAGTATCTTCCCGATATCACCGAACAAAACATGATGCAACTCTAATACCAATTGAAATTCGGTGTACAAATTACTAATGTCAAAACACATGTTGAAACATTGATCTGCTTAATAAAACCTGGTAGCAAAACATACTGATTTATCACGTATCGAGACAAAGTTGTGACCAATGTTCCAACATATGTCTGATATCAATCATCCAAGAAACAAAACAAAACAATGGAGAATGATAATAACACAACATATGACGATCCAGTTTGGTGTATAAACAACACATACTGCGGAGCTACCAAGCAAGGAAGAAGATTACACTATCATTAGTATTTTATATAACAACCTCATATTTATATGTGAACAACCTTCATTTTACCTAATCTACCAATTCAATCTTTATCTTAAACCCATCCAAGATAAGATAAACCCATCTCACTCCATGTAGTGGTGAAATTAAGATTTCATGAACTAGCTTAACAGATGGAAAAGGTATGTTAATTATGGCCTTATTATTGTGAGGTAAATGAGGTGCGAATGAGTCGTTTATATTATAGCAGATCGAATAGCATGGTCCATTTGCCAAGGCAAGTTTGTAATTGGCCTCCATGGGAATGGGGAAGCTTTAGACCAAGCATGCCATATTCAGTGAGAATATCAAGTGTATATTTTCATTGATGGATAAATAAACCTTCTTAGCCATATGCTAGTTTGATACCATGGAATTACTTAAGTTTACCAAGGTCTTTCATATGAAAACATGACTAAAGTATTGCTTGGATTTATTACAAGTTTCTTTATGGTTTCCAGAATGATTAAATAATTAACGTACACAACGACAACTATAAAATGGATGATTTGGTATCGTGAAGAGGTTGATCAACATGGCTCTCCGGAAACCAAAGTCAATTAAAACTTTGATAATTTGGAATACCGGTTTCGAGAGGCTTGGTGTAGCCGTACTAGATTTCTTCAACCGACACACCATTAGGATGCATAGTTTTGTAGCCTTGTGGAGGTTTCATATAGACATATTCATCTAAATCGCCATGAAGGAAAACATTAATAACATCCATTTGATGAATGATCCATTATTTGATATCATATAGCAGTTAGTAAACATCGAGCAGTTGTCATTTTTGCAACGGTAAAGGTTTCATGGAAGTCTCTCGCCTTCAATTTGAGTAAATCCTTTTGCAACCAAACGAGATTTATGCTTCTCAATTTCGTAACTGTGTTTAATATTGTACACCCATCAACAGTCTATTAACTTTTATCAGTGGAAGGTGCTTGGTTCCCATGTGATTGTCTTCCAACGGAAGTTCGGGTTTACTTGCTTGATTGTAGGATGTAGGTTCTTCAGTGTTACTAATTGTTGCAAGATAAGATTTGTGTTTGGGAGAAGTTTTCATAGTGAACAAAATGTGAAATAGGATATTTGATATTGGGATGCACATTGTAGCAATAGAAGTCTTTGAGGTGTTGTGATTTAGGTCTTATTCTTGGTGGTAACTACTCCCAAAGCATCCTCAATATGCTCTCTCTCAGTTGCATCATCCTCATTGGATGAAATTTGGGAAGTTGAAACCGGGTTGGTTGGATTATGATCATCCGGTGCAAAGTGTTGCTAGGTAATTAGGTAATTGATATGCATAGTCTCGTGAAATTGTCAACAAACGAAGTGTCGAGATGAATTGATGTAATGTATGTAGAGATGGAATCCGTCCAGTTGAGAGTTCTTCATCACTATAGTAATCTGAGTTGTGAACAATTTTGGTGAGATGGGTTTGATGCTTGGAGGAGGGATAAGTATCCTCATAGAAGAAGATGGATATGATATATGGAAAGTATGAGTTTGAAGATTATAAACTTTCCATTAATTGTTCTTTGTGGATATCAAGGAATAAACATTTGTCGATAAGTGGATCAAATTTATCTAGTGGTTTGAGACATTCTTCATGTAGCATAAACATCCAAAATTGTGTAGATGATAATTTTGGGGTGACTTTGAAAATAAGCTCATAGGGAATGAGGCCTTTATTAGAAACAGTGGGGTATGATTGATTAAGTGTGATGCGGTCAAAATAATCACTCCAAAAGTGTAGCGGAAGGTTGGCTTGAAACGTAATGTTTGCGCTATATTCAATATGTGTATATGTTTACGTTCTCAGCGTCCATTTTGTTGTGGGGTGTAAACACAATAAGTTTCATGAATTATTACCTCTTAGTGAATGAAGTTAAGAACTTGGAGTTAACAAATTCTACATATTGTCACATGGATTTTTTGTGGTTTATTGAATTGTCATTGATCGGATTACAAAAAGTAGTCAAGGATACAGCGTTTCAATTTTTATTTCAATAAATTACACCCAAGTTTCTAGTGTAATCATCAATAATTGTGAGAAAAAGTGTGCTCCATTATAGGCATATTGTATTTTACCTAAAAGATCACAATGGATCAAATCAAAAGTTATAGCTTTATTATTACAGAAGGAAACAATTTCTACATTGTTTTCTTTAACATATACACAGCAGACTGATTTATGTGGGTCAAAATTATATTTAAGAGGATGCGAAATTTGTTGTAAAGCTTGAGAGAAGGGTGTCCCATTCTAGTGTACCACAAGTAGTGAAGTCTTTCTTAAGTTGCCCCAAAGAATCCATGTTGAGATGACTTTGTGAACAAAATGAACACATTCATACATGTTAACAAATCCAATCTTATTCTTCGTTAGAGATTCCTAGATTATGCAGTAATTTTGAATCTAAGTTACCGTACAATATAGGTCACGAGTCATCTATGAATGTAAATTAGAAGTTGCATTGAAAGAAGAGCAGCACATTATGTAATATGAAATTAGGACAAAAATACATATCCTATACAATCAACAAAAGTGGATGTTCTAGTGGGAGTAATGATTGGAAGACTTTGACATGTTCTTAATATTATGCAAAACAAATATAGTAATATGTCATGTGATGGGATCCACACTATCAAGTATCCATGTATGGGTTGCATATACATTACACGTTCATATTATCGGAGGAGGAAGCTGGATATTTAGTGCGATGCCATGTAAACATGCCCGATGTTAAACCTTCTACAACATCCGCGTCTTTCAAATGATGTTATGTGTCTCTTGGGTTCTTCTGGTTTCCTTATGTGCGAGAATAGTGACAATTTCAAGCATTTTTCTTTGACATGACCATTTTTGCCACAGTGATCACTTGACTTTCGGGTATTCGCGCCATTTTGATTTCTTGGAAGAGTGAAAATGAACTTATTCAATGTTCATGCTTCTTGTTGTATCGGTTGTTAACTATGTTCCTCTTGTATTAGGTTAGCTGCGTTACAGCGGTGCGAGATCGAGTTGAGATGATTCCTTCATTTGAGCAAATTGATCGTTATCAAGACCACCAAGAAACAAATGTCTGCGTTGCTCATCATCTCTCTTGGTTAAAGATTTGGAGGCTCCTGAGTTGCACTCAAGTATAGGTTGAGATTCATCGAAAGGCTTTTGATTATGTGTAATATTCGATATAGTCATATGAAATCTTTTTTTGAAGGCATATGGTGCACCATAAGCTGATGAATGCATGGTGCACTAATGGGTAAATCTTTGTTCAAGATCAATCCAGTTTGCGGTCGGTTGAAGCGTGTGAGATGCTTCCATGTAGATTTGGATCGATGGCATTGATAATCCATGCCATGACCATGAAATCACTTTCTCCCGGCCTAGAAAAATATCTCACAGTGCGGTCGGTTTTCTTGATAGAACCATCAATGAAACCAAGTTTCACCTTCACATGAGAATTGTTTCATGGTTCAAAGCCATGCACAGTATTGCCATTCAAGGTTAAAAGAAACAAGGAGTTCATGGGTTATTAGAATTATTTAGAGTACACTAGTAAAGGTTAATTTACACCCACTTTTATTACATTTTTACCATTAAATTTAATAAAATTGGGTGTATATTCATCGAGTGAGAAAATGTCTAATGCATTTACACCCATTTAAAAATTGGGTGTAAATAGATTCTGATACACCTTTTTCATAAACATCGGGTGTAAATAAAGGCTATAAATATATGCTAATTTACACCTTTTTAATAAAAATCGAGCCTTGATTACACTTCTTGTTTAATATAATTTTACACTTTTTAAATAAAAAAATCCGGTGTAACTTTACACCTTTTTAAATAAAATCGGTGTAATTACACCATTTTAAATATAATTTACACCATTTATGAATGAACAAATTATATTATATTTAATTCAATTTACACCTATATTATATTAATTCTATTTACACCTTATTTCATATGCAACATTTACACCCTTTAGTTATCACATTTCTTCATATTTCATTTACTAAGTCATAATATTTTAAATACTATATAAGTCATAGAGATAAAATCATATTTGATGTCCTAAGTCATACATTTTCTTCATATTTCATGTACTAAGAAATCATAATATTATTTCAAATATTATAAAAGTCATACATATAAAATCATATTTCATGTACTAAGTCATAATATTTTTGTATTTATCAAAAGTATACAAAATCATATTTTGTACTAAGAAGTCATAATATTAACAACAAAAATATTCAATCGACTAAGCAATATTTCATGTCACTTGAAAAGTAAACTCACAGTCACCACGACACTTTTATGATATGTGGTAGAGCTTGCTAGCGATGGATATATGAACAATCCAACCATGGGCGTGTAACATCTATCTTACAAGATTCATCATCTTTGGTTTTGTGTCCTTAGAAAATGTTACCATGGGAACTCCATTGTCATTTGAGGTATGTTAAATATCCATTTTCTTCAAGTGTTTTCAAAACCATTGCATTTTCTTCAATCCTTAGTTATACTTTGGTAACCTAAACAAGACATACATACTCAAGTTAGTTGATGTCTTGGGGTATTAAGGTTGTAAATCAAACTAAAATATATTTCTGGGCTCACCTCTTGACTAAGATAAATTAGTTGATAATATTGAACAATTATCTCACTTGAACACAGAGTGGAAGATTAGTTTAAGTTATGTATGATGAATAATTAGCTATATATTTATGTGATGAACATGTGTGGAGACAAGAACACTCATTTATTCGGGGTATGGAATTTTCTAATAAATGTATAAGATTAATGAGTGATTCAATTGACAATTTCTCGGATTAAAGTAAAATGTACAAATGAAGAGTGAGAAAGAATGCTTTTACTAAAACACCTATTATTAAGTATTGGTGGTGATGAAAGTAGTGGTAATTAGAGGTACAATGAAAATAATAATAACGCCTTATAAAAGAAAAGGTTAGGACAACTTATTTTTACAAAGGGTACTCATTGTAGGCCGATGGGTACTATTTATAGCTAAATAGTATTAAAGAAAACAAACCTATAGAACAATTGATTCACGGATAAATTATCAGTGCAGAACCACGCATTGAATCTAAACAAAACAATGATCTTCAAATATATAACGAAAGAGATGTCAAAGTTTTAAAGGCTGCAAAAGATTGAGATAATGAGTTAAATATGGCAACTACAAATCTTAACATGCTTGATGCCCTCTTTATTTAAATTCGTCACTAGATAGTATCGAGAGGTGTTTGTCAAATCAATCACAGACCAAACCTGAAATCAAGAGAATAAATGTAAAAATAAATTTTATGTATACAAGTTTTTTTTAGGATATGAACATTGATTCTCTACACTATACTCCTAATTAGTCAGTCGTGCTCCTGTACGGGTGAATATTTTTAGTGTAATATTTTTTAAACGATATGAATAATATAAGTAAAAGAAACAATGAGCAATTTGTATGATTGAAAATATAAATTATTAGTTGAATCATATAAAAAAAGACATAAATATAATATAAGAAAATGTAAATGATTAGTTGAAACATATAAAGAAAAAGACATAAATATAATATAATTGAAATTGAAATAAATAAATAATAATTATCGAAACTTAACTGTATTAAATAATCATAATTTTTTTCAAAATAAAGATATAATTAAAAAGATCTTTATTAAAAAATAAATAATCATATAGATTTAATTATATTAAATAATCATACAAAAAGAAAAAAAAATTGTGAGATGGAAATATTTTTTAAAAAAAGATATGATTGAAAAAAGAGATATTGTATTGATAGTGACCTGAAAAATAATAACATATATAATAACATGATATGAATTTTATTATTTGATATGGTATAAAATACATTTGTATGCACGTGTAAATTTGAAATGAATTATTAAGTAAAAATTGAACATTGATTAAATAAACTCAATTGTATTATATAATATACACAAAGGGAAAATATGAATAAAATTAAAATAATTTGAAAATATCAAAGACAAATGAAAATATAAATTTTTAAATATAAATACAAATTTTGAAATAATTTATTTAATTATAAATTAACAATAATCATATGGTGACCCGTGATTAATTTCACGATTAAGTATAATTATTGTTCATTTTGTAATTAAGTAAATAATTTCAAATTAGATAATAATTGATTAAATTAAAATAGATATTGTGTTGATAGTGACCTGTAAGATAAATATTTTTGAAAATAAAATGATAAATTGAATTATATAAAGACCAAACATAATATAAACGAATAATATGATGAAAATTGAAGGTTTTAGTTTAATTCTTTATAATATTTTTAATCAAAATATATCATTATAAAATAACTAGAAAAACATTATAAATGACCCTTGATGTGATTACTTTTGAATTATAATCTGGAAAAAATTTATGATAGAAATGTGACTACATTATTTAGAAATGTGATAGAAATCTACCCTTATGAGAGAAATTGTGAATCTTGTAATGAAGGAGAGAGAGAAAGAGAAATGTAGAAATAATATATAAAGGGTACTTACATGGAGGGTAAAATGATATTTTAAAAATAATCAATCAAAATAAAACTCTTATTTATTTGTTGGGATAAGATTTTCAAATTTATGAGATTAATTTGTTAATTAAAAAATATTCTAATCACATAAGAGTTAACCAATATTTCCAATAACCAAAAGATAAAGCATCTAAAGGTACTCACTGTGCCAATGAGATAGGTTTCTGGTGGTACTAGCAAATTCTACCCTTTTTGAATCTCAAAGCTAAGGGGTTGAAATAGTTTTGACATCACTAACAGATTTGAAAGACTTTGCTCCTTCAACAAATCAGAAGATAACAAAGATGTTTTCTCAAAACTTACTCTACATGCCATCCGGGCTCGCAACCAGGAATCCACGAGGTTAAGTTGCAGTTCTTGTTAGGCTTTAAATAATTGGCACTTGTAGATCTATCCATTAAACTATTTAAGTATAACTTCTTCTGTGGCTGTACACAAACAGTTGTAATATCTCCTGTCAAATCATCAGATACAAAAGCATGAAAAGGTGTCTCGTCTGCTCCGGTATCTTCAACACAGAAATTAGAGTCTGCACTAAGCTGGTGACTAAATTGACGTCAAATTTGAATATATGAACATCAGGTCTAGTTGGATACTTGAAAGTGACATGATGGATTCGATCTCCCTTCACGTCTTCCAGTGTCATTCCTGATTCACCACTATGATGATACTTGTTTATTGAATGAAATGGTTCTGTAATGTAAAAGTGGTTGCTGGTAGTCATTCTTACATGAACGAGTGTTTGTTTTTAACTGCCAATTAGTTGATATTTCAATCTGATTTAATCTTTCAAATCATTTTGTTCGAGCTGATTTTATGTTAGTCTAAGGAATGAAAAACATGAAGCATAAGTTTAAAAGTTGGTAAGAAAAAACGCATCACCTTATGCATACATACATGATAACGATAATAATTCATTCAAATGAGAAGAACATTACAGAAAACATAAACATAAGGTGTTTGTTCACTTTCCAGGAACAAAGTTGGTGTATATGACCATGCATTGTTGTTAACCGGGTCTGCAAGATGATCAGCAAGATTCTCCAAAGGACCCTTTCCAGTTACAATAGCTTGAACAAAGAATCCAAACATAGAACATAGCTAACCTACCGTTTTTGAGTTCCTTCACCTTCAATTCTGCAAAAGCTTCTGGGTCGTCAGCTAAGCCCAATGGATCAAAGCTGCCACCTGGGTAGAGTGGGTCAACAACCTCCCCAAGAGGGCCACCGGCAATACAGTAACCTTCCACAGCTCCCATCAAGATAACTTGGTGGCCCATATGGCTAAGATGCTTTGAGCATGGACCAAGCTTGGGTTGCCCAAGTAGTCAAGTCCACCTTCACTAAAGATTTGAGATCCTGCCTTGAACCACACTGCTTCACCGATTTAACACCGTTACGAGACAAAGCTCTGGGAAAACACATCCCAAGGCACCCAACATAGCCCATCTAGAGTGGATCACCTCAAGCTCGCGGTTCTTGGAAAATGTCTCCGGGTCAGCAGAGGCCCAGCAGTGTCCCAACCATAGTCACCTGGGAATTCTCCAGTCAAGTAGGACAGGACTCACCAGAGAATGGGCCTAAGTACTTAACACGGTCTGGTCCGTACCATGGGCTAGAGGAGGCTACTTTCTTGGTGGTAGCAGACTTCCTCATGGTGAACCTTGCAGCTCCAATTCTTGGCTTGATGGATTCAGCTTGTTGCTTGCCAGCCAAGGTTGGAGAAGAGAGAGCCATGGATGATGATGATGCGGCCATATCGTGTATATTGCAATGAAATTGAAAAATATTGTTATGCTTTTGATAATTGTATTCTTATAAATGGTGATTTGGTAAGATGAATATGAGTGTGTATTTATAATACTATATACACATACAGATGCTCTTATCATGTGTTATCTAAAGCTACCTAGTTGGAGATTTTCTTTCTACACTTGGCAATTCTATAATCTGTTTATGGCTCAGATTCTTCATATCATTATTTGTATCCAATGCTGCTCTTCCATCTGTGACTGTGGGGATTCCTATAGATATCACTCAACATAATATTTTTATATTTTGTAAAATTGGATTAATTTACAGGGCTATGCTTTCTAACTTACAACTGTAAGTAAGGTATATATTTTGGGTCCACATATTTGTACACAGTGATTAAGAACCACAAGATTTGAAAATTGTAGTAACTGTTTTAGGCAAATTGGAGCAACGTGTAATAAAGAAATTAAAGGAAGACAAATTGTAAAACAACCAATTACTTATGGTTGATGGTTGGTTACACCTAAATACACAGGACAATTTTAATTCATGAGAATCTATTGAAATATTTATAAAGGCTAGTTCTAATTGTTTACACAAATTTGCAGTCATACATGGTTATTATTATCAGATGTTATTGTTAAATTACAATGCAAAAGGCTAGTGAAGGATAATTTCATGGAAAAACTGCAGAAGTTGTCTCGTGATGTAGTGGGAAAAAATACTAATTAAGAATGAAAGCAAGTCTTTGTTATGGTTTAGTGAAGGAAATTTATAAATATAGCAGGGATTGACATTAAATCCTGATATCAGTGAATGAAAACTAGTGGTATAATTGAGACCACTCAATTTAGTAAAAAGAAACCCAATAAATATATATATATATATATATATATATATATATATATATATATATATATATATATATATATATATATATATATATATATATATATATATATATATATATATTTCTTCACACTTTTAATTATTTAAATTATATTTTTTAAATATTCATACTACTGGTTTAAAATTTAAAATGGATCATATTAATTTTTTACATGTCCCTTAAATATTGGTTAAAGAAAAAAAAAATTAAAACATGCCAAAGGCAACGTGGTTGGAGAAAAGGAAAATTATAGTGGTATAGTTAAAAGTATTGCAAATAAATTTGGGGTTAATACCCTATTTTCACCACGACATATGGGGTATATTTGAAAAACCCCTGCCAAAAAGTTCCAATTGTTACTTGACAAATTTTAAAAGTTTATTTTTTACCTTTAGGTTGCCACATCACCTAAAAATCCGATGTGGTTATTGTTTTATTGTTTTAAGTTTTGTCATGCCAAAGCATCACCTGATACCGATTGAAATGTCACATTTCCCTTTTAATAAAAATCCTAAATATTTTACAAAATGTTATAACATTTAGGACCACACCTCTAAATTGGTAGCGATATAGCCATCTTTCTCGTTGCAAAGCCATTTTACAAAATAAGCCCGATTTCAATTGGGACCAATGATTGGGTTCTTCATCCCTAACAAATGGGTTAATGTTTAATTTAGTGTTTCATCATGGGGGAAGTTTAGTGCAAGGCGGCCATCGTATTATGGGGAGGTAGTGAGGCTTTGTTGTTGAAGGTCAGGCGAAGATAAATGGAGCTTTTTGAAATTTATTAGTGCGGAAAGATTGGAGATTATAAAGGTTTGGGCTATGGAGAAGATTCATAGCAAAAAGCGGATGAAGGTTTACAAATGTTGTATTGATGATGAAATTTGTAGAAGTTGCTAAGCATTATGTCTTATAGGGTTCACGGCCGATCTTTGGGTAGGCACGTTGTAGAGACGCATATTAAGTGTGATGAATAACATGGGTAAATCTTTCAATGAGTACAATATTACAAGCTAGGGATAATAATACTACATAATAGAATGGATTGGGAACTACGTGATGAATAGGATTGCTAATAGTGTTGTTAAGCGATAAGTGGAAACACGATGTCATGCCTAATCCTAGAAAGGCGATAAAACATATCGATGGGAATGGTACTACATGGGCGGTGATTTATGGCAAGTCCATACCCATATAATGGATGCATTTATTTATTGATCTTGGGAAAAAAAACTTTCTCTTGTTGTTTTGGGATCTTGTGGAGGCACCTTGTAGGCATGTTGTTTACATTCAGTATCAACTTAGATCTGAGGAAATATGTTGACTTCCTTATTGTACATGAGAGAAGCTACAGGGGCATGATTGAAAACAATGTTAGTCAATAAATGGCATGGACATGTGTGGCCAATGGATCTTTGAAGAATTTGTTATCACCTCAATACTGAGAGAGGGACTGGAGGGCCTAAGGCGAGGTTTAGAGAATTGGATGAGAATGGTTCAAGGATGAGGAGGGTAGGTTGTAGCATGGATGCACATGCATTGTGACAAATTGGCCATAATTCTAGAAAGTGTCAAGCTAGGAGCAAGATCCAAATGCACTAAAGAGAAGGTATTGTGTTCGTGAATATAATCTGAATAATATTATTGAATCGATATTATCTTTATTGCCTTATTGCTTATATTTATATCACATTTTGAATAATGCGGAGAAAAGACACAGGGACAAAGTGTCAAAAAAATGCTATGGAACATGGATGAAGGCAGAGATGGATGCAAATGTTGATACAAGCTATTGGAGGTGGAACTATGGATGAAGGCCCAAAGATGGATGCAAATGTTGATACAATTGCAAGCGAAAGTTAGAATATGGATGAAGGCCGAGAGATGGATGCATTCTTGAATAATATGATGGATCTTTATGAAGAACAACAATCACAAGTTGACAATCCCACACTGACCTTCGCTATGCAACCTGCCTCCAACATGAATCCTGACATGATGCAATGCAACCTCCTCGAACACATGAATCACAACATGATGCAATGCAACCTCCCAACACATGAATCACAACTATTTGCTACTAATGTCAAAAACCTTGATAGGGAAAAAGGTTGTGATGCGTTGCCTTGGAAAGCGATCAAGAAAGAGAAATCTATTGAAAGATTGAAGGAGTAGGAATGCCAAAAGACATGGTGGAGCTTTGGATCGACACTGATGCACCTTTAACCATAGGTGAATTGCGGTGGTAGTACCTCCAGAAGAAGATATCAAAAGCGGTGGTAGTACCTCAAATGCGTGGTAGTACCTCATAATTAATGCTATTTTGTAAAATTCAATTTGAAGTTTCCATGTCATTGTTACTTTGACTTATTATCGAAACAGGCTTGAAACTTAGTTATATATCATGTTATTTATCATTTTGTATCATGGATGTACTTGACTATATCCAAATGAAATTGCTTGATAATGTTAAAATCATTTTATATATCCTGAGATGTACTTGATATATCCTGGCGAGAATTGCTTGACAATGTTAAAGTCATTTTGTATCTAGTTTTCTTGACTATATATCTAGCAGTTGTAACAATGTAAAGTCATTTTGTACAATGTGAATTGTGACTATATCCAATGAGGATTGGCTTAACTATGTTATTGTCATTTTGTACAACATTTTTGCTTAAGCAAATTACTCAACGAGAATTGTAAGAACAGGACCATAACAATATATCGGAACAGGCTTAAGCAAATATATTCCATAACAAACCATAAGAAAAGAAATATATTCCATATTCCATAACTTTCAGACTAACAAAACTCATGGCAGTAATATATTTCATATTCCATAACAAAGAAATATAATTCATGAACAAATTTTATAAGTTACAACTCCTAGAACATAAGCCACAACTTCATGAATTTTTACATGAACTAAGTGAAATGAACAAAGACAAATAAACCCAACTAAAACATAATTGACTTCTTTTTTAACTCATCCATTTTTTATCCATGGCTTCCATCTTAGGGTGTCATATCTCTCTCTCGGTTTGCTCATGATTCTACGAAACTACATCCGAATAGCCGTTATCACCAAATCACGAAGAAAATTCATCATCCCAAACAAATGCGTTACGATCATCTCCTTTACCCGGAACTTACACTTCGATATTTTCTCGAGGATTTGCAACAGGATTTTGAAACAAATAACTTCATGGAACATTGTAGCCACATTTGGGAGTTACTCTACCATTTGAAGATAGCTTGAAAGCGGAACAAATTGGTTACACTCATATTTGTAAGAAATCAAAACTTAAAGATGAAGAGGAAAGCAAAAGTTATGTTACGAGATGAAGTAGAAGAACATTATCGTGAAGATGGCTTTACCAACGAGAAAGAAGATGGCTATGGGCTGCGCTAATGTAGAAGGTCATAATTGAAACCTAACATTTACAAAATATTTAGGGATTTTTAATGAAAGGGCATTATGGACATTTCATACAGTATTGTGTGACATGGCATGACAAAACTTTACAAGTGTAACAAAACAATAAGCACGTGACTTTTTAGGTGATGTAGCATGATAATAAAACTTTTAAAATTTGTCAAGGTAACAATTGAAACTTTTTTTTGGCGATTTTTCAAATAAATTATTAACCCTAAATTTAAATAATATTATTTTTTTGATAAGAGTGGCTTTAAAAGAAATTAAGCCACGGTCGTATTAATGCTCTCAATGGAGAAACAATGATGTCGTTGGATTAGAAAACACAAGTGTGGAAATTATCAAAGATAAGGGTTTTGATGGGCGATTAAACTCTTGAGCGAAATTACGAGCAAATAAATATCCAATAAAAAGAATATTAATTTGATTTTATATTAATCTTATATTCTTATGTTAAATTTTAAAAGTAATTAAATATTGCTTTAATAGTATAAATGTCTAAGATGGTTGTTGTTGTTGAAAGTAGATTATATATTAGGAATATTTTCTAGTTGTCATTCACAATAGTGTTTTTTCTCCAATTTTAAAATTTCTGCATTATATTATTATATTATTGTATTTATTTTTCTCTCTGTTTGGTTTTCCAACATTATTGAAGGTCGCAATTGAAATCAACTGGCCATGCCGTCTTAAACAAATTAGAGACCTTCTTCAATTTTAAAATTTTGGTTTTAATATAAAAAAACAAATTTAAAAATAATTTTATATTTAAATTATAATCAATATTAAAAAAATCTTTTTAAATTTTGGTATTTTAATAAAATTATTAATACAAATATGATTTTATATGCAATGTTAATATTGAGTGTTTTAATTAATAAACAATTAAATTTAAAATTATAAAATATAAAATACTAACCATGTAATTATTAAAATAAACATTGAAATAGTTTTAAAATAACAAGACTTTCAAAACTTTAGAAGTAAAGAGTCTCAAGATTTTAAATTGATATATGCATGAGGAATACTAAACTAGTTTTAAAAAGATATAAAATCTTATAGATTAACTCTAGTCAATTTGTTAAAAACAATTATTCTAATAATTTTAATTTATAATATTTTTAATTAAGTTGATTTAATTAATAATACTAAATTCTTATAATTTAATTTATTGTTATAAAACAAATTTTAATAAGTTTTCAATAAATAAAAATAAAATATAATAGACTAGACACAAATAATAATATATTATATTTTATCATAAATTTAATAATAAATAAATTTATTATAGGAATGATTTGTAAATATGATTTATATATCTTATTTAAAAATATATTTATGTATTGTAATTAAAAGATCACAAGTGTGATGCATATAAGATTTTTAACTATACTCTCAATAAAGGCAATAAGAATATGGTTTCGGTTGTATCTGATAGAGAGATCTTGTGGGATTATTTATTGAACATGAAGTTGAGGGATTTTCCCTCCGTGAAGAGAATGGAGAAAAACTCCCTCTAGTAAATTCTGGATTCGACTATATTATTTAACTTTTATATTATAAATACTATATAATATATAATTATATAATTTACATAAAATTTAGGGTTAATACCTATTTTGTCCCCAATATATAGGGCAGCATTTGAAAACTCCACAAAAAAAGTTGTATGGATTCCTCAATATTTTGAAAAAGTTTGTTTTTTTAAACCATGGGCGAGGCCACATCACTAAAGCGATGATGTGACATCGTTTTTATTTAGTTTAATTTAAAGGATATGCCACGTGTGTAAAATGGCTATAGAAGACAAATTTTCCTCTTGAAAAACAATCTGAATGTTAACTAGTTTGTCCTTCTTCTTCTTCTTCTTCTTCTTCTTCTTCTTCTTCTTCTTAGTTTTGGTCTGTCACAGACCACCACCGACTCCTTTAGTGTTCTTTTGTGTTCTTTCTAATCCATTTCTTCCTCTGAACTCCCTACAACATTGTTTCCTTATTCTAGCATGTTTAAAAGGAGCCACCACTCCAAAGCGATTATTCTTAGATTCAACATCCACAGTTTAGATTTTTGCAATTTCGTTTGGATTAAAGAGCTCTCATTGCACATATTGAAACTTGAGTCTTTCTTCTCACTTTATCTATAAATTTGGAGTACTTGGTGGCCTTGCATGACCATTGACTAAATACTGATCTTGTTCTTCAAGTTCTTCAAATCCTTCTTACGTTCGGGAGTCCTCCACCGCTTCACAATCTTTCATTTGATGCCCATTCTACCTTTAAAGCGTGGATTTAGTCTCTCATATTTGAATTGCACTCGAATCTTCTTTCTTTAAAAGTTACACCATCCCTCTTTCTCTTTTAGAGGTACCTTGAGATCTATTAAGATCTTCCGTTCCTATGAGCTTCGCCGGAATCACATTATTCAAAGGAGCCTATGATGTTGCCTAGTTTTCGCCATTGTTTGAGACACGAGCATGGTGGGAGGCCATACACTCTCATCCAAAAGGAACTAAAATGCATACTTAACTTAGAGGTTGTTCTAATGGCAAACATAAGAAGGCGAAATGAGAACTAGGTTAACATTGGATTGTTTTCAATATGGCGATTTGGTCTTTCAAATGAGCCATTTACACATGTATCCTTTAAATTAAACTAAATAAAAATGTTGCCACATCATTGTTTTTTAGTGATGTGGCACGACCAAGGTTTAAAATAAACTTTTTCAAAATATTGAGGGAATCCATTACAACTTTTTTTGCAGTTTTTTCAAATGCACCCCTATGGCGGAGGGGCAAAATAGGTATTAACCTAAAATTTATTAATAAATTAGAAAGGAAGAGTCATTAGTGGATAATTTTATTTTTATGTTTTATTCTATAATGTATTATTTTACTATCCAAAAACTCAATCTTAGAAAAGTGCATCAATACATAGAATGTAAGGACCATCTCCTCCTTTTCTTTTCCAATTATCTTTGTCTCCCCAATGCATCATCTTCTTTGTTCTCATCATCACAACAACTTGTGATGCCTTGTTCATTATTATTGATGCAAGATGTATTTATAATTTTAAAAAATAAAAATGCAAAATATGTGTTTTTAAAAGCAAAATAATAAAATACTAGTATAATAGTTTTGAACGAAAAGTATATAAATTTTCTTAAAATTTGATCTGTGGATCTCAACAAAATCTGTAGGGATGGGGATTGGAGAAAATATTCCCCGTAACGATGATTGGAGGCGAGGATGTGAAATAAATTATGAGGGCGGACGGGAACAAGGAAAATAGCCTACGAACATTTCATCTGGGTGAGATCTAACAAAGAACAATAATTAATTTCAATTAATTATATAAATAAAAACTTCAATTAATTATATATAAAAAATTAAGAATAAAGGATTTACACAAAAGCGATGTAAAATAAGTTTACAATCAACCAATCACAATCATATTAAGTGTCAAGTCATCATTGTTATTTTTAAATATGATATGATTAAATGATAAATTTTTACTAGATGACAATGTAAATTATTTTACAATGTGCTAATTTTAACTCTAAAAAATCGCTATATGATACATACAAGTTGTCTTTTAAAAACTGTTGCCATTTTAGTAAATGAAAGTATGAAATTGTAAAAATTAGGGTTGATCAAATACTTTAAAGGCCTTGATCTATTTTAAAATTAGGCCTCTATAAGTAGAAAATACAACCAATTAAAAAATATTATATTTTATTTAAATTGTAAATTAAATTAAATTTATAGAGAAAAATGATATAGAAATATTTTTAAAATTTGATCCATTGAAGTGTAGTTTTCACATTTTCTATTATAAAAAAATTCATACTAATTAATAAAATGTAATAATTTACTGAATGATTTAGACAATATTAATAACAAAGTATTTTAACTAATAAATAATCAAAATTATGAAATTACAAAATATAATATTATATTTAATTTTTCAAGGTATGACACCTACAACATCAATTTATTGTGTCAATTCACAATGAAATCTAAATTAGTAAAAACTTGTAAAAATATTAAGCTAAAATACGTTCAAAAACTATTTAAACCAAATAACAATTTATTAATTTATATATTTAATAATACTTCAAGTAAAATGAAATAATACTATTACTAAAATATTATGAAGGAAAACAATACCCAAAAATATATGTATAATATTTTAATTATAAAAATTAATATAATTAATTCATCATATAATAAATTTTTATTATTTAATTAGCATTTTATTTTGGGTTATGCTAACCACTATCTCGTGATATGGATGAAAATAGGATATGTCGATTTATAAGGGTATATGGCTTATCTATTTGAGACGAGATCAAATCAGATTTTTTTAATAGGGTTAAATGCATTTGAGTATAAAAAGTTATTATGCACGTAGTTTAAGTTCCACTATTAAATTGATGTGTATTTTTGAATGATTATTTAACAGACATGTGTAGAACGTAATAAAAAGTTTATCGAGAAAAGAACTCAAAATTTGATTTCTAAATCGAGATTTTCATTGCTTTTATCAATATCTTTTGAAATTTAAAAAAAATATATTTAATTCTTCTCATTGTAAAAATTCTAAAATTTGATAAATAAATATTTTATAGTATTCTAAACACATATAAAAAAGTTATTCAAAAATTAAAAATTAAGGATAATTAAGCAGTTTCAAAATTTTAAAAATAACGAGGACTAAAACTAAATGAATAAATTTTTAGAGGACCATTATTTGAAGGAAAATTTTAGAGACCAAAATTGCGAGTCGCATATTTATAGGGATCCGAACATATTTAACCAAATACATTTTAGTCCTATAAATATCGACCCTTCAATTTTGGTCACTCTAAATTTTTCTTTGAATAATGGTCCTCTTAAATTTTCCATATTTTTACTCTCCGCAATTTTGCTACTAATTGATCTCTATGTAAAAATTGTCGCTAATTCGTAGCTAAATTACAGAAGGATAAAAAAATCTGGAGAAAATTTTAAGAGGATCATTATTCAAAGAAAATTTTTAGAGGGACAAAAATTGAAGAGTCGCATATTTATAGGGACTAAAAACGTATTTAATCCTTTTTAATAAATTGTCGGACTTAAACTTTTTTAAAATTATATTTAACTAAATAGATCAGACTTAAACTAGTAAAAAAATCCTATGAAGTCTTATAGATCAGTTTATATTTTCATATATATTAAAAATAATCTAAATAAGTTGGTCTATATATATGCATATATAAGAAAAAGACTAAATAGTTTGACTTATATATGTATATATATTAGTAAAAACGCTAAATATGTCAGCATATATAGGTTGACCTATAAGAATTCTTAGTTAATATGGATTAGTTGAAAATCTTAACGAGAAACAAACTTCATCAACTTTCGGGTCAAGTCATACTTTTAAAAAGCGGGTTATGCAACAAAAAGAAGCTTATAATAGGTCATAGGACAGACTCAAGTTCTGTAAGTTTATCATAGTCTAGACTCGGACCTTATAAATCCTAGTCTAACCTAGCATATTTCCACCCCTATCCAGGGAGCACTGGTTAAGAATTCCAAATAAAAAAAGAGGCTTAAATGCAGTTTTGGCCCTCCAAGTTTTTCAATTGTTTGATTTTGGCCACTAAGTTTCAATTATTTGATTTTGATCCCCAAGTTTTCCAATTGCTTTATTTTGACCCTCCAAATTTTAATTAATTAATTTTCCCCCTGAAATTTGTCAATAGCTTGATTTTGGACTCTCAAATTTATCTCATTTATATTTGATAGTCTCTTGGTGACATGTAGATTAAACTGTTTTTTTGGGTTTCTTTTTTTTACTTTACTTATTTATTTTCTTTTCTACAATTATATTTTTATTCTCTTTTTAATAGTTATGCTTTGAAAGAAATATATTGAAAATCTTAATTATTTTATTCAACATATACTAAATGACAAATTATTTTGACAACAAAAAAATAGACCATTAGTTAATTAAAATATCTAATTAAAATAACAAACTCTTTAACCAATAATATGTGTCAACCTTTTATAATTATAAAGGGGAATTGAAAAAGAAAAGTAACAAAAAAAGGAAGTTTAGCCTACATGTCATTAAGGGACTATCAAATGCAAAAGAGGACAAATTTGAGGGGAAAAATCAAGCAATAGAAACTAAATCAAACAATTAAAAAACTTGAGGGAATAAAATCAAACAATTGAAATTTAAGGGACCAAAATAAAAAAATTGAAAAATTTGAGGGGTCAAAACTACATTTAAGCCTAAAAAAAACATTGTATGTTCAATACATTAAACTCATACATTATTATTTAAAAGTTAATCATTTATGTTTTTAATGCAGTGAATACACATGTTTTTTAATTTATCTTTTTAATCTCTTAAATAATGTAAAAATCATATTTTTAATCTCTTAACCATTGCTTTGGGGATACTCATTAGCATTTTTTATTTTTTATTATTTATTTATAACAACTTATTAAAATATTATTATTTAAAATAAAATTTGAATAACTTGAATTAAAATAATATTTAACATATTTTTAAATTTTTGTAAGAGAATTTACTTTAACAATTTAAATTCATATTCATATTCATAATAAATAAAATGAACTGATTAAGATGATTGTGTGCCCATAGGCTACAAAATGTAACATCTTGATTTTTATTAGTATTTTATTATTTATTTATTTATTTAATTATTATATAGTATGACTTATTTAATTATGTGTTTATGTGTTAAATGATGTTATTTGGGTGAAATAATGATAGAATAATTAATTGGGCCAAATAATTAGAAATAGAAGTTATAAGGAGGTGTGAACTACTAAGTCCAATAAAATAATTATAGTTAGTAAAGAGAAGGGTTAGAGAT
The DNA here is from genome assembly GCA_021764765.1 of Vicia sativa. Classification (NCBI taxonomy): domain Eukaryota; kingdom Viridiplantae; phylum Streptophyta; class Magnoliopsida; order Fabales; family Fabaceae; genus Vicia; species Vicia sativa. The sequence goes on from CM038793.1 coordinate 258,619,353, forward strand.
ATAGACTTATTTTAGTAAAAATAAAGAAGAAGAGGAGAAAAGAAAAGAAAGAGAAGAGGCAAACCTAGAAGTAGAATCTTCAAGATGTAAGGGTGTGACTCCATCTTATTAAGGGTATGTATGGTATGCAATAGATAGTAACATGATAGGTATTTGTTGATTCAATTCTTAAATTTTATATGTTAGGGTTTGTGTATAAATCTATGAAGTCGGATGAAATTGATGTGATAAATGTGTTAGAATTGTGTTATATGTTGTGTGTTGTTGATTACAAGCAATTGATGTGTTTGGCTATGATATAAAAGTGATTTTGAGTGAAAAAACGGGATTTCGTAGCTGGAAAGTGCAGAATTTTTTACTGTCGGTACGGGGTACCCGGGTACCCAAATACGGTAACCTTTTATCGCGTAATTTTTTTAAAATCCTAGCTATTGTTTCAGTGGGTAACCGGTTACCATAACTGGGTACCCGGGTATCCTACTGAAACTGAAAGATTTTAAAAATCTTCAAAAATTCATAACTTTTGATTCAGATGTCCGTCTGACGCGCCGTTTGACCGATGGAAAGCTAAAATTATTTTATATCTCATAAAAATGAATTGGAAACCAGTAGATAATTAACTGATTTAAATTGATACCTATCTATGTGTGTTTCATGTAATATACGATAGTGAAATGTTGTATTCTAGTATATGTATGTTGAGAAATTGTGAATGGTTAAGAATAAAATTAATTAGCTTGCATGCTATATGTTATTTGTGATATGATGGTGAATATTATGTGTATTGCATTGTTGGTGATGATACCATGATTCATGTTTTCTTGTGCAATCGTGGATAATTCAAGGTGTTGAATTATTATGGTATGCGATATGATTAAGGTTTGGTGTTAATTTAATTTTCATATGATTAAATTGTGTTGCATATGCATACATGGGGAGATTGGAACTCCGGTTGGATTCTTTGATCCTTGTGTGGAAACAGAAGCGGTGGACTATATGTTCATGTTTGGTTGCTTTGATCCTTGTGTGGAAACAGAAGTGATGCACTATATGTTCATGTTTGGTTGCTTTGATCCTTGTGTGGAAACAGAAATGGTGAACTATATGTTCATAATGACGGGCTTTGATCTTGTCCGGATCAGAAGCGTGGCTCTAATCCTAGATATTAAATTGAGAGCGAGGTGAGCTTGATGTTCGCGATGGTACCACATGCCTGAGTCGCATTAAGTTGCATTAGAGTCACATTTATTGTTATGTGATGTTTGCCTTAATGTGAGATGTATGTGCTAATTGGTTTGATTATGATGTGGTAATGCTTGGATGAAATTATTGGTACTTGGATCGGTAAAGCCATGTTATATAGATAGGTTTATGAAGTGTGATGAATTCTTTGGAATCTATGTGTGTTATATACATTGTTCATATTATAAATATTAATAATAATGCGAATTATCACCCTTCTGCTTTATATGATATTCTATGCAACATCGTTCGGTTCGAAGATTAGTAGTGCTTTGCGAGGATAGTTGAAGATTATCTTGATTATTCATTTATTAGGTAGTGAGTCCATGCTCTAGTCATGTAACACGAGGGTATATGAACTCATGTTTGTTGTGAAGGATTATGATATATTCCCTTATTTGTTATGTATTTTGAGATATTTTGTTGAGTGGCCTTCGTGCTGTTTTGTATTCATATGACTTATGTATTCTAATTGGTTGCTATGTTGGATTATGATTATAGTATGGGATACAATCATTGATATTATCCGAGAAAAGAATTATTCCGTTGAGTTATGCATAATTTGATGAAGCATGAAGTTTAAATATGTGTTATGATTATGACCAGTGCATGTTAATGTTTGTTTTGTGGGTTTTCTATTGTGTGTCCGGACGGAAATTCCCAAGGTGTCAAAGAAATACCAAGGTTTGTTCATACCCATTGGTGATAGTTGATCCAAACCAAGATTCCGAACCGATGGGTTAGTCGAGTTTGACATATGGCGTGACTAGAGTTGTGCCCAAAAATATGCATGCAAGGTATTTTGACTGCATGATGGTCGGCTACAAAATATTTGAAGTCATGTTCACCGATAGAGTGACTTGGTGAACAACGAGGACCGATGAGTCGAAAAATCGGCTCGCATTTTAGCCTATGTGGTGAAAGCAGAATGAAATCGACTTTGAAGCTAAGAAAATACAATGCTTAGATGTCAAAACTAGACCGGACGGACGAAGGAAGGCGGTTTGGCAAAATGACTTGAAAATCGAGAGGTTAGATTGTATTTACGACAATGAGCTTTTAAAGTGTTTTCCACGACAATCGCACGTCTGATTAGCGGCGAATCAACGAATATTTAGAGAACCCAGCCAGAACACGACATAAAATAAAATATAGGGCTTTAAGCTACTTGTGTGTTGTACCCCATTCCCCCTAAGATTCTCTCATCTCACACCATTCCATTGCAGATCATGCTAAGTCTCTCTCTCTCTCTCTCTCTGATATCTTTAAGTTTGCTCTTGAGGGGATCACCAAGCACCTTGTTTGTGTATATTTTTCACATGATGATTTATTTTTGCCTAACAATAAAATATGTATGTCATTTTCTCTTTAGATGTTGTGTGGTAGGTGGAGGTGCAAAGTTTCTTCTTCAAAGTCTATAGGTTCATGTGTTTATTTCCATGCCTTCTCTCCCAACTCAAGGAGTTATTAAGATCTATCATGTGGTTTACTTTAAGTTATAATCATTTACAAGATCCGTTGAAGCTCATCATGTTCAATCTTGCAAGAGAAATACCAAAGATGCCAAGTTGATTCAAGTGGTTGACCTAATTTGGAGCTTTTGATCACAAGAGCATGTCTCATCAACTCTCAATGTTTTGAAGTGTTTGTTATCAATATGATTTTTATTATCATGTACAACAATCTCTCTTCAGAGAATATACTCCATGTGGGAAGATCATCAAAATTGAAGAATTCATATGCCATGGCCCATGCTCTTAGAATTAGGGTTTTGGACTTATAAGGACCATATCTTGGTTGTTGTGTGAGATTTGTGAATGATTCCAAAGTCATTGTTCTCTTAAAAGGATCTCTAGCATGTATCTTATTTGGTTCAAGGATGTTATTTGATAAAGAGATGTTTTGAGGATCAAGGATTGCAAGCTCTCTAGATTGACACTTCATCTCTCTTGTGTGACTTCAAGTGGTCATAACTTGGTCATCCTTTGTCTCCTTGAGCTCATTATTTTTTCATAATGAATCTAAGGATGTCTACTACAACTTAGTTCAATTGTAAAGAATAGAAAATGCTTGAAAATTACTTGGGAAGTCAAAAGATTACAAGTCCTTGGTGAATTTCTCCATTTTTTGATCATCAACTTCAAGGGATCATAACTTGATCATCATTTATCACCTTGATGTAATTATTTTTCCACAACAATATTGAATATGTGAACTTTATCTCCATTTGTGTTTCAAGGCTTGAAGATGTTTGGAAAGTGCTTGAACATTTCAAAAGATTATATGTCATTTCATTATTTTTCATCAACTTCACAAGGCCATAACTTTCTCAATTTTGGAGTTCTTGGGTGGTTCTTTTTCAAAATTCCACTTAAGAGATCTACTTCATTCCATATTTTTGATGAAGATAATTTTTAATTTAATGCCATGTTTGGATTGAAAATATTATAGGTCATTTTTGCAAAAACTTTGAAATTTTCTTAGTATGGAAAATCAATTGCTTTTCCATGATTTCAAAGAGACATAACTTCTAGCTCAAGAATCCAAATGTCATATTTATTTTCACATTTTAAAGTTGGCCATGAGATATTTCCATGCACCAAGAATTATGCCATAAAGGTCCACGAGCTAAGAGCACCATGGTTGCAAAGTGGGCACCTTGAACCAAGTTTTCCTCAAATTCATATTTTTTTTCACAATGTGACTTCTAATGACCAAATTAATGTGCGTTTTCCACTAAACATGTTTAACAAAGTTGCAAAGGTTGGGTTAAGGCTTGAAACACGATTTGGCTTAGTTTTGACAACTTACAAGTCACTTTGCTCATGATCAGGTGTGCACGATTTCGCTCAAATTGTATCATTCACCCTCCCTTATGATTCCATTAACTTCCCTATAAATAGAGGACACATTACACTCGTTTCCTAAAGCTTTGATATCCATAAAACCCACCCAAACTTCTTCCACGGTCTACATTTATGAGTTTTGAATTCATAGTTAAACACTCAGGTTTCAAATTGATTCCTTAAGCTTCCGGACTTCATTGAACCTAACCACACCTTAGCAAGAAGAATCGAGCCTTGAATCGTGTCATCAAGTCAAGTTTCAAAGCTCGAAAGTGAACCGTTCGGGTAGAATTCTTAATCAAATCGATCGAAACGAATGCCTAACTTGTTCTCCTCATATGCCTAATCCTCGTGGTCTTCACCATTTGCATTTTCATTGAGAATTGAACTTGAATTTCAAGAAATAAAAGCTCGCTATTATTCTGGTTTTTCTTAAATTACTCTTTGTACAGTTTAAAGAAATTTTTTGCGAGCATGTGGTTGAGATCGTATTGAAGAGACGAATCCAAGGATACCACTCATGAAAGCTAATTTTTCCATTTGAGAAGCTTGATTTTCGAGTGGCCGGAGGTTGAAGACGACCTACGTGTCTGTCTTCAACCAATGATGAATTGCCACACTTTTTTTTTAATTTTTGAAATAAGTGATCGTGTGTGATATTTCCTCGAGTCCATGATATACACAACGTGTCTGATCCGTTAGATTAACTTACTACGCATTTTGACATTATATGATGGTCCACATTATTTTGTTTTATTTTAATTTTAAATTCTGACCCGGTGTGAAAATCAAGGAGATCCATATCAAACACAGCGCGTCATGTCCATTAGATGTGATTACTAACGCGTTTAGAGTGTGATCCAATGGTCCATATCTTTTTGGATTTTATTTTATTTTGTTTTCTGTCAGCTGTCTTAAATGTGGTCTTTACATATTCTATGATAAGGCAACATAATATATTAGTCAAGCAACATAATATATCACTCAAGATAAATATATTAGATGCGGTTTAGGGTTTAGTAAACGTATCCTCCACATAATATAAACATAATATCACTCTGAAGCAACATAATATATATTTATTTTCTCACTAATCAATCAAGAGAAATGGGAGAATAAAATTACAATTTTAGTTATTAGTGAAATAAGATAACCTTTTGTAACTTTGGAAAAATAAGTTATTTGGTAGAATAAAAGATGGCAAAATGAAAAAATAAAAACAAAAAATAATAATTTTAGCAACATGTAGGGTGGAATTTTGGCCAATAATTATGGACAAGTCATTTTGGTACCTATGACTTTTCTATTGAAGTGGACTGGTACGCAGAAACATTATGAGTGGATCCATCCAAAGAAGAAAAGATAACGAAAATTCCCACCCCATTAATTTGAGTGCATAGAAATCAGATTGAGTAAGAAAATGGAAGTGAGCAACAAATACGTAGTGATTAAGGACAAAATTAATGGTGCTCCCCAACAGTGCCATTTTGAGATTAAAACAGAAGAAGGTTTTGTTCTATCTGTTGAGGAAGCATCTGATGATATCATTGTCAAGAATTTGTATATATCTGTTGATCCTTATCAGATTAACCGTATGAAAACCTTCAGCCCTTCTCAGAATTCTATAACCGCCGCAGCTCCAATTATTCCTGGCCAGGTATTATTTTATATTTTATGTATTTATGACCAAATTTTATAATCGGTTATATATCTCATAACCGATTTTAAATTTTATAATCAATATTTAGTTTATACTGATTTCAGATATAAAAATAATTTATATCGATTTTAAAATTTTTTTCAATATTAATTTTAAATTTGTAATTTTGTTGTTTTTTAGTATTTTCGAAAATATAGATTTTCACTATTTCGAAAGACTCGATTTTTGAATTTACGAAAAGAAAAAATGATTTTCATATTCCAAATAATATTTTAAATTTTTTTTAAGAAATTGATTTTTGTATTTCGACAAAATTTGTTTTTAGGATTTTGAAAAAATTCAATTTTTTTTGAAAAAAAACTCAATTTTTATTTAAAACTTCGATTTTTCGTATTTGAAAAAAACTCAATTTTTCGTATTTTCTAGAAAATTTGTTTTTTATTTTCGACAATACTCGATTTTTATCGTATTTTGAAAAACCAATTTTTTTTTTTTTTAAATAATTTTTTGTATTTTCAAAAATTTGATTTTAGTATTTAGAAAAAAATTCAATTTTTTATACTTTTGACAAAATTTAATTTTTAATTTTAGAAAATTCTAATTTTTCAAATTATCGAAAAAGTTAATTTTCGAAAATATGTTAATCTAATTTTTATTTTAGAAATAAATGTCTAAAATATGGATGTCATTAAGATTATATTAATAAAATTTTTAAAATATGGATTTGGTTAAAACCATATTAATGATTAACCGTTTTTTTATAACTAGATTTAGATATGGATAATTTATATAACCGATTAATTTAAACACCCCTGATTATGGTGTTATAAGCTGACACTTAAGTTTCAGACTATTGTTGGTCCTGTTATTGGTAAAGTTGTGGCAATGAACTAAGTTTCAGAAAGATGATTTGGTTATGGGATCATTCACTTGGGCTCAGTATACTGTGGTTAAGGAACAAAGCATAATCAAGAAAATAGATTCCACTGAATTTCCACTCACCTATTATCTTGGAGTTCTAGGTACGTTTCATGACTATATTATCATTCAACTCATGTGACCTATTTTCTTGAATATGAAATTGGAAGGATTACCAGTTTTTTTTCCTTCTTTATTTCAGGTTTTAGTGGATTGTCTGCCTATGTAGGTCTTTTCCAAGTGTGCAAACTCCAAAAAGGTGAAAAGGTATTTGTTTCAGCAGCGTCTGGATCAATTGGAAATTTGGTAGGGCAATATGCAAAGCTATTTGGTTGCTATGTTGTTGGCAGTGCTGGGAGCCATAAGAAGGTGAGGTTTAGTATTATAGTTTCAGTGTATTTCTAACATGAGAGTTAGCTGAAAATCCATGAATGATTTATCTTAGGTTGCATTACTCAAAGAAACATTGGGATTCGATGATGCATTTAACTACAAGGAAGAAAAAGATCTAAACTCTACTCTCAAAAGGTTTGTTCATTAGTGATATAGAAGATAAAATCTAAAATTAATATAATAATTTTTTCGAATAAAAAGTGATTTTTACAGGTATTTTCCTGATGGAATTGACATATATTTTGACAATGTTGGAGGAAAAATGCTAGAAGCAGCAATTGCTAACATGAAAGCATTTGGTAGAGTGGCTATTTGTGGTGTAATCTCAAGTACAACGATCTTTGAAATAGAGCTTCACCAAATATGATGGATGTTGTGTGAGAATCACCATTGGAGGATTTTTATGTAGTGACTTTATGGATGTTTTTGCAGATTTTTTGGCTAAAACAATTGATTACCTTCGTGTTGGTAAGTTGCAGGTGATAGAAGAGATGTCATTGGGAGTGGAAAGCATCCCTTCTGGTTTTATTGAGCTCTTCAATGGAGATAACATTGGAAAGAGAATTATAAAATTAGAAGATTAATTAACCCTATGTATGGACATAAGTGAGTGTATGCTAGATGATTTCAATTTTAAGAAATTACAGTGATGAATTTTCGTTTAAGAAAGAAAGTATTATTAATAGGAGTACAAGGATATTCTCAATGTCAAGTTAGCGTGGGTAGTGAATAATGAATTTTCATATGGAATCAGACGTACCTGATATTGGTGTGATGATCATGCTCTATAGGGAGGTTTATTGGTAACTAAAATACAAAAAAGGGAACGTAGAATGCGAGCAATAGTGAGATGAATCGACCATGCTTCTTTGGTTTCGGTGGTCGGCGAAAATGAACTTAGGACATTCTTTTAGTGCTTTTGCAATGCTCTGTACTCCATTGATAGCGGACTTAACAATAGTAATCTTACATGTTAAGAAGAGGGTTAATGACTAACACATGCCTCATATTCTCGTTGGTCGTCTCCATGAATGTCTTATTGTGCTATAATGTCTACAACAATCGTAAAGATATCTCAACTATTGATAGTCGGGTATGATCAAGTGATCTCAAATCATTCGATGAAATTTCTTGGGTCTTGAAGAGACTTTCTTTTCCTTGTTGACCTATCTCTGACGACCTTCATGAGAAATTATCCTCTTTTCTCATTTGAGCTATCTATTCTCCGTGTGTGTAATTTGATCGAGATATTTTAAAATATTGTAGTTGCATATTTGGTCCTTGCATGTTCAATTCAATAATCATACTTTCAAGTATTGGCTCCACAGGTTTGTTCTTTCATCTTCGTTCATTTTAGGTTCTCTAAAATTTCCAATTGCTTGTCCCTTCATGGTTGTTTCTTATATGTCAACTAGGAGAGCTGGTCGGGAGGAACAATGTGATGACCTCTGTTGTACCCCATTTTCCCCTAAGATTCGCTCATACTTTATCATTGCATTACACAACGATTGGTCTCTCTCTCTCTCTCTCTCTCTCTCTCTCTCTCTCTCTCTTACCTTTAGATTTGCCTTTGGGAGATTCAAGCACCATTGAATGTATGTGATGATTGATGTTTGACTAACAATAATGTGTGTATACTTCATCTCTAAATGTTGTAGGTGAATGATGCACAAGTCTCTTATTCAAGGAGTCAATAGGTTCATGTGTTTATTTCCATGTCTTCTCTCCTCAATTCTCGAGATTTTTGAAAGCATTGTCTCGCATTGAAGATTTTTCTTGTCATCATCTATGGTCTCTTATCTTAAGTATATGTTTCATGTTTGAAATATCATCAAATTCAAAGAATTCACCATTCTATTATCTACCTTGAATTAGGGTTTGGACTTGAGGATCATATTTTGGTATTTATGTGAAGTTTGTGGATGATTTCAAAGTCATTTGGTTCTTAAGAGGACTTATAATATAAATATGCTTGGATCCAAGGAGTTTGATTGATGAGAAGATTGTTTTAGAAGTCTATGGTTGTCCTCTCTCTCTATTGATACTTCATTTATCTTGTATGACTTCAAAGGATCATAACTTGGTCATCCCTTGTCTCCTTAAGCTTATTTTTCTTTCACAATGAACCTAAGGATGTCTAATACAACTTAGTTTAATTGGTAAGAAGAGAAAATGCATGGAAATTTTCCTATGAAGTCAAAAGATTACAGGTCCTTGATGAATTTCTCAATTGTTGGTCAATCAACTTCAAAAGATCATATCTTGATCATCATTTATCACCTTGAGGTCATTATTTTTTCACAACAAACTTGAACACATGAACTTTATCTACATACAAGTTTTGAAGATTGAAAGTGTTTGGAGGTTGCTTGAAAAAGTCAAAAGATTATAGGTCATTTCACAAATTTCCCTCAACTTCACAAGGCCATAACTTGCTCAATTTTTGGAGTTTTTAGTTGGTTATTTTTGCAAAATAGTATTTGAGAGATCTACTTAATTTCATCTTTGAAAATCAAGAGCAGATTTTGAGTGGAAGACCATGTTTGGATGAAAAATATTATAAGTAATTTTTTGTGAAAATTTTAGAATTTTTCTAACGTGGAAATTCAGATGATTTCACACGATTTCAAGAGGATGTAACTTTTAGCTCAAATTTACAAATGCTACCTTTCCAAGTGCATTGTAAAGCTTGTAACCTCAGCTTTCTAAAGAGTCCAAGATTTTATCATAAAGGTCCTTGAGTGATGAGAACCATGGTTGCAAAGAAGGTGCCTTGAAACTGAAGTTTTCATCGAAGTCAGATTTTGTTTTCAATAATGTGGCTTCTAATGATCAAATTGATGCGCGTTTTTGACTTAAACATGATTAGCAAAGTTGCCAAGCTTGATTAGAGGGATAAAACGCACAATTTGGTTGAGTTTTGACAACTTGCAAGTCACACTTTGCTCATGGTGCAGGTGTGCACGATTTCACTCAAAATTGCATCACACACCCTCCATTCTGATTCCATTTGCGTCTCCTATAAATAAGCAAGCTATTCCACTAATTTCCTCAAGATTTGATAGCCAAAAAACCCTGCCAAACTCTCTCTCGAACCATATTTTCTGCAACTTCGTTTTCACTCTCAAAGTCATTCCAGTTTGAAATTAACCATTCATTCTTCTTCCTTGAACCTCACTGAAGCTAACAGAACAAGAATCCTGCCTTGAAGCTTCCAAAATCGTGCTATCCAAGTCCAGTTTCAGATATCCTTATCTAAGAAACAATTTTCTAAGACTAAAGGAACAAGTATAACAGCTTTCCACACTTATGATTAGACTCTACTGGATGGTGACTCGTGACCGAAAGAAAAAGCCTAAACAAAACAACTAATAATATGATTTCTCACAATATGATTTGACCAACTATGGTGACTCGTGACCGACAGAAGGCTATGAACTTCAAATTTGTTTGTTCTTAAACAAAGTACGTGTCGACTGACTCTTTTGTTAACTCGAAACTTGTAACGAAAAGAGAATCAACATAAACGAAAATACAAAGAGATTGCTGAAAAGTAAATAAAATACAAGTAAAAGTTTCAGGAGAAATGACTGAAATATAAAGGTTTTGCATTGAAATAAAGTGGTGATTCACGTACATCAAGCACTTCTCAACTCTTTGCTTCTTGACGCTCGGAATATACAGAGTTTTTGCAAGTGATTTGAGTATACAGGTGAACACACAAAAATTATATTGAAACTACTTATTTATAGTATTTGAAATGTGCCTGACAAAATTACGGATGACATTTGAATCCTAAGGCAAACGCTTCACCGATCTTGCACCTATTTGGCGCAAAACGAGTTACAAACTACTAGCAATTGCTTGAAGATTTTGAATTTTGAATCTTCCGCTTTTGACTAAAATCAACCGCTTCGCTTGCTTATCCCCTTTGATAAAGAAAAAACAACATAGTTCTTCTAAGTTTGGAATCCTCTATGGTTGAAAAGACGAATTCGACCATTTCCTTCACTTTGTATGCCTGGTCATTCGACCAATTTCCACATATTTTAACATGTTCTCCTTCAGTGACATAACTCCACTTTGACATTTGGCTTGATATTCTCCTTAATCATTGGTTTATTTAATTTGCTAAAACCAAACTTTCAAACACTTTGCTCTCAATTTCCCAAAGGTCCTTATTTCATAAAGTCACCTTTAGCTTATGAGAACATCCTCAATTTATACACGTGCTTGAATACCTTGAGTTTTCGAGGTAACAAATGGGTGAATTTTCAAGTTAACTTGCAAATTGTTTCCTGGTTTGTTTTAAATTAGTAAGCTAACAATTGTAATGATTTATTTCAGGAAAATGGCAGAGAATGACAACCAGATGACACATTTGAGACATGGCAGGCAAAGCCAGACATCGTCGGCTCGTCGAGAGCGAGAGCTAAGGGCAAGGGCACAAAGGGCACAACTTGATATAGCATCACCTTCCGCATCGTCACGGAGGAGTCGTCTCCATGAAGCGCCTTCCTCTGGTACACAAGAGGAGTACGGTAGAGGTACGGAGGAGGAGGACCGTGATGCCCAGGACGCCAAAAACGTTGAGGTCTCGAGGCGATGTTGAGGAACCTACATAGGCAGATGATGATGGTTATCCAGGAGGGCCATATGACAGATCTCTCTTGATTTATTATCAAGACCATATTGACCGTTATGTCTGGGGTGGAGAGGTATTATGATTTTTATCGTTATATTTTGTATTATAATTTTTATTCAAAAATGCGGTTCTTTTTATTTATTTTTATTTGATTCTTATGTTTCAGGAAAGAATGCCTTGAAACATGTCAATCACTCCATAAATTTTTGATGTATATGTTCCACTCGACTGGTTCCACAGTGCTATCATCGCATTCGGTCTTGCGGATTATGGTACTTACACGGTACCATTAGCACCAGCATATGGTGCTTTTCTGAGAGATGGCATAAGGAGGATGTATATTTCACTCCAATTGGGGAGTTCACGATCACCCTCAACGATGTTTCACCTTGCTTAAACTACATATCGAGGTAGGTTACTCAACCATGCCAAGATAACGGTTGGGCGGCTGAGTTGATGGTTGAGTATTGGGAGTTGATCTGTACCAGTACTTCGGGACTGCGACTCCACAAACGGGGCACATGTGAGGTTCTCCTACCTAAAGGAGTTATCGGAGCACCCCGGCAATCTTGCAAAAGAACTGCACAGGCAGCTGGGGAGCCTGTGGAGGAGAATATTTTTGTTCAATTTCACCGTGGTTGTGCCATCTGGTGTTTTCATTGTACAGTGAGGACGTCCTTCTTTGTGGACACAGTGGTCACTATACCGATGTAACCTACGAGATATTTCTGGACTGTCTACAGGTTTGTGATTGGGCCGGGGTGCTTATTCGACCTACCTTTACCAGAAGTTGAATAAATCTTGCAAATGGAGGGCGAGGGTGCTCACCGGCTCGTGCATACTCCTCACGGTACGTTTTTATTTTAATGATAAATTTTAATTAGTTTTAATTTATTTGTACTTATATTTTTGTTGATGCGAGTTGGATTATATAATGCTTTCACGCATCCATGGTTACATAGATCCCGACTATCGAGGACTTCATGCAAGGGCTACAGGTTTATTCTCAACAAGGGCAACCATAATGTACTTTCTTACCGAGTGTTCCTTAGTCCCACCAACAATGACGACATCAACTGGACCTCGTTTGAGGACTACAGGGAGGTTGTCCCCTTCGATACCGTCTCGTTATACTCTGGGTGGCTAGCCTGTGGAGCTAACATGATGGTTAGGTATCTGCCCAAGTGGTGTATGCGTCATTTTGGCTTTGTCCAAATGATACCCCGATCTCCTTTTCAAGCTGCTCCCGACACCATAACACCGAGGGATCTAGATGACATCTTCCAGGATTGGGAGAATCATCCCGTGCCACATAAGTATCGCTTGATGCGGGCATCCCATATGTGGCACTGTGTGGAGGGGTACGCGACATGGTTCTTTAGAGTGTTGCACCCTTACATGACACCGGAGGGTGAAGGACGTCCACCGAGGCCAACACATAAGGAGCTATTAGAGAACGAGCAGGCCGAGGATGATCATGCCATTGATCTAGTGGTCATCTGTCAGCGTATCAGCCATCTTGGACGGGAGCCGTTGGATGACGGCGTTGTGCATGAGGACGGACCCGATGCGGTTGCCGTTGTGGAGAGGATAGTTGTTGAGGCAGAGCGTGCAGCGCATTACCGCAGGCAAAGGAGGGCGCAGGGGGTCAAGATTAGGCATACACAGTAGCCTTTATATTTTTTTTTTATTTGATCGCATTTTTTTCGGAATAATTTATGTAATTTGATATTTTTGACAACTTTTCTCCTTAATATTTATCACATAGTAATATTTACATGATTTGCGTATGTAAAATGCTCCTTAATTGAGTTTCTGAAAACAGAAATGTAATCCTACTTATAGTGAATTTTTGAAAACGGAAATGAAATCTGCATCAGACTTGTAGTTTCAAACAAGGTTTAACACATTCAGGAAAGGTTTCGCAAGTGCACTTACGGATTTACCTTTCTGGGTGAATTCATAAGTGCACTTACGAAACATTTCTTGAATGTGTTAAACCATGTTTAAATGAATAAAACATACAAAATAAGGTGAATTCGTAAGTGCACTTATGAACTCACCCATATGATCGATTAATTAAGTGCACTTAAATTCCATGTAGAGTGAATTCGTAAGTGCACTTCTGAGATTACAGGTTTTCAGGGTGTGGGAGAAACCCACTAGGTGGGTGAAGAAATTTCCTAAAATTTTGCAAAGTATTTTATGGGGCCCCAATCTCTCTCCATTCAACATGTTGAATGTTTTCAACACCAATTAATCCACCTCACTGACACCCCATTTCATTGCAAGCATTTAACTATTGAATTTTTTTTATTTGTACATGGTTTTAGACTATGTACAATGGGGTGAATAAATATTCAATAGTTGAATACTAATTGAGTGTTGAATGAGGTGTTAAAATGATGTGATTAATTGATGTTGAAAAGATTCAACATGTTGAATGAAAGAGTAATAGACCCATCAATATTTTGTAAAATCTATTAATTGATGTGATTATTTAGATTTTTAGTGTGTTGTGAATGGTGATATAGTAGAGTGTTGAATTTTATCCTACAAAACTATTGTAGTAAATAAAAATTGAATGAATGTTAAATTATTATTAATTAAAAAATGAAAGATAAAAGTAAATAGAATATTGGAAATAAATTTCCATGTTGACCCTTTACTTTATGAAAACAAATATTTACCAGATTCTCCTTAAACTCTTTGAAGAAGCTCTTACCGGTAGATTAGTGAAATCATGGAAATATTGCAAGTGCAGAAAAAACCACATGACTCAAAAGCCATTTCTCACAAGCATTGCACAAAATGCAACACCCTTACCCAACTCAAACAACTACACGCCCATATCCTCCGATGCCGTATCCAACACTCTCCCTACGCCCTCGCCCTCCCTCTCCGTCGCATCAACCTCCTTCTTCTCTTACGCTCGTTCCATTTTCATCCACCTCACTCACCGCAACACTTTCATCTACAACACCATCATCAGAGCCTACCTCTAAACCATTCCCCCGCCCACTTTCATGCTACTTAACAATGCTCCAAAACGGTGTCCCCGTTAACAACTATACGTTTCCGCCTTTGATCAAATCCTGCACTGCACTCATTTCTTCCTCTTGCTCCTTCCACTCTTATCATTGCTCCTTTGCTGCATTCTCATGTCCTTCAATTTGGGTTCTCCCATGACCCTTATGTCGTTGCTGCGTTTATAGAGTTTTATTCTGCTTCACGCGACTTGCATAAGGCGAGGGTGTTATTCCATGAAACGGAGAAGAAAGATGTTGTTTTGTGGACGGCCATGATTGATGGGTATGGCAAAATAGGGGATGTTGAAAGTGCAAGAGAGCTGTTTGATGAAATGCCTGACAGAAATGTTGTGTCGTGAGTGCGATGATGGCGAGTTATTCTTGTGTGAGTGACTTTAAGGAAGTGCTGGCTTTGTTTATAGAGATGCAGAAGGATGGCGTGAAGCCGAATGCTTCTATACTTGTTACTGTGCTTACAGCATGTGCGCATCTGGGTGCACTTACTCAGGGAATGTGGGTACATTCCTATGCAAGGCGATTCGAGAGGATAAGCTCGAATACCATCCTTACTGCGGCTTTTGTTGACATGTATTCAAAATGTGGATGTGTGGAATCGGCTTTGGATGTTTTGATGGTATTTCTGATAAGGATGTTGGAGCTTGGAATGCTATGATTTCTGGTGTGGCCTTGAATGGTGATGCCAGGAAATCGTTGAAGTTGTTTCAGCAAATGGTTGTTTGTGGATGTTGCCCTAATGAGACTACCTTTGTGGCTGTTCTTACTGCTTGTACACATGCGAGGATGGTTCAGGAAGGTCTTCAATTATTTGAAGAAATGAGTGGAACCTACAGAGTTCAACCGTGTGCAGAACATTACAGCGTGTGTTGTGGACCTTTTGTCTAGGGCTGGCATGGTAGTGGAAGCCGAGAGGTTTATTGAGGAAAAAATGGGTGGATTTGCAGCTGGCGATGCTAATGTGTGGGGTGCTATACTCAATGCGTGTAGAATTCATAAGAATATTAATGTTGGGAATAGAGTCTGGAAAAAGCTGATTGATATGGGAGTAGCTGACTGTGGTACCATGTTCTTACATATAACATATATAGAGAAGCTGGATGGGATGCAGAGGCAAACAGAGTTAGGAGTATGATTTCAGAAGCAGGGATGAAGAAGAAACCTGGATGCAGCATTATAGAGGTGGGAATGAAGTTGAAGAGTTTCTTGCTGGTGACCAGTCTCATCCACAAGCACTGGAAATGTGCAGGTTGCTTGATTCAATTCTCAAGATGGACAATTTAGAGCCCATCTAGTAATGGGTGTAAAGGTAATTTTCAGTGCTAAATTATCTTATTAATTGATTTAGTATCATTGTAGTCATTTACAAGTGCCTATAAAGTCAAGTGTTAATACTAGAGCATGTCATTGCATAAAGATTTTGGAGATATTTTATACTGGCTTGTGTAAGCATTATAGACGGTACCACAATTGCAATAATGATCCATCCACAATTGCAATAATGATCCATCATGCACTAAACGTTTGTGATTTTTATGAACTAGCTGATACATTATGGCTATAAATTTGTGTAAAATATTCCAGTTTGTTACTCATCTTTTATTTTCATTTCACAGCAACCTTTTCCATCTCATCTCTTTGATGATGAACAAGTAGCAAAGAAAATTTAGCATTTTTCAGTTTTGTGGGTGTCAAGAAACAACACTAATTTGCTGAAAGTCTTCTGCTGATGGTAAATCATTGATAATGTGTTTCAGCCTTTCTGCTCCGGTACCAAGCTCAAATTCAGTTATATCTCTTGACGGAATACTGTTTAGTGATGCTTCAATTTGCTTTTCTGAACACATACCAGGCATTAACCATTTGCATTTACCCCAAGAGTTTGATGTCTATCTTATCAAAAGACAGGTTCACTTCTGCCAAAT